>OZ004707.1:48582785-48901375 GCA_963924515.1 Vespertilio murinus
GACCTCCCTCATTGCAGAGCTGACTGGCAGTCATATCTGAGTTTCCACTACCATGGATCACACTGTTTGCTCTGCCCTGGTGATTCCCTGAGACCCTACCCAATTTACAGGCCCACTTAGGCTGTTTGCAGTGGCTTTTCCATATGAATGGCCTTTCCTGGCTCAGGCTTTAGACTTTCCTAAAATCTCTCAAACAAGTAGCAGCTGGACTCAGCATGCACCATATGAAAAAAAAAAAAAAAGGCCCAAGACCTGGCATTAGCACCATCCTGCCTTGTTTCATAGCTTGACCTTGCCTGGGAACTTCTAAGACCAATGTAATTAGCATACATCTGCAGGCCACCTTGTAGCTCCTGACAAGTGCCCCAAGGCAGGGCACAGGCAGTGTCCAACTTTGCACCTCCCAGGATGCCCCAGAGCCAGTGCACACTATAGACAGCTTCAGACCATACCAGGTTACAACTCTCCGCATCCAGAAGTGACACACTCAACGGGCAGACTCAGGGTTCACAAAAATCCCACTGAAGCAAGTCCAGCTCCATAGGAGTGTCTCCTGCCAAGCAGCACTTCCATTGTGGTCACAGCTGGTCCTCACAGCCAATTGGTGAGGAGGTCAATTCCTCCCAGTGATGCCAACAGCAATCAAGGCTCAACTACAAAAAGATTATGCACACAGCCCACAGAGGTGCACCTAGAGTGCCCAGATCAGGTGACTGGGGAGACTGAGACACTGGTCCCTATAGGACGTCTACTCCACAAGGTCACTCTATCAATTCCATGAGACATAACAGCTCTACTTAATACATAGAAATAAAATAGGAAAGAGGCCAAAATGCAGAGACAAAGAAATATGTCACAAATGAAAGAACAGAAACAATCACTAGAAAAAGAGCTAAATGAATAGAAGCAAGAAAACTACTAGATGCAGAGTTCTAGATACAATGGTTATAATGTTGTTCAAGGATCTTAATGAGATCTTAAGTTCTTAGTGAGAACTTCTAGGGGCCTATTGAGACTTTCAAAGATCTTAGTGAGAACTTCTAGGGGCCTATTGAGACTTTCAAAGATCTTAGTGAGAATTTCAAAGATATGAAAAAGGACCAGCCAGAAATTCAGCGTGCACTAATTGATATAAAGAATAATTTATAAGGACTCAACAGTAGAGTTGAGAATTCCAAGAATCAAATTAATGACTTGCAATCTGAGGAAGCAAAATACACCCAATCAGAAGAACAAAAATTTTTAAAAAAGAAACCAAAAATATTAAGATATTGTGAGGAGTCTCCAGGACAAATTCAAACATATCAACATTCACATGATGGGGTGACAGAAGGGGAAGAGAGAAAACAAGATATTGAAAACGTATTTGAACAAATAATGACTGAAAACTTCTCCTGTATGTTGAAATAAATAGACTTAAAAGTCCAGAAAGCATAGAGATTCCTAAACAAGAGGAACCCAAAGAAGCCCACACCAAGGCATATAATAATTAAAATTCCAAGAGTTAAACTCAAAGAGAGAATCTTAAAAACAACATTAAAACAAACAAACAAACAAACAAACAAACAAACAAAACAGTTAGGAGAGTGCCAATAGGACTGTTAGCCAATTTCTCAATAGATACGATGTAGGCCAGAAAGGAGTGGCAAGAAATATTCAAAGTGATTAATAGCAAAGAACTACAATCAAGATTATTCTACCCAGCAAAGCTATCATTTAGAATTAAAGGCCACATAAAGAGCTTCTCAGTAAACATTAAAGGAGTTCATCATGACCAAACATGCATTACACGAAATGTATTTTTTTAAAAAAAGGAAGAAGAAGAAGAAGAAGAAGAAGAAGAAGAAGAGAAGGAAACAGATAAAAATATGAAAAATAAAAGACAATAAATGCATATCTACCAATAACTAAATCTAAAAATCAAAATAAATGAACAAGGAGTCTAAGGAGCACAATAAACTAATGAATAAAATATAACTACAGGCAGGTAGACATAGAATAGACAGAGGGAAGGGAGAAGTTGGGGTGGGAAGACATTAACCAAATATGTTATATGCATATATTAATTACCTATGGGCACAGACAATAGGGTAGTGAAGGCTTGGGTGGGTGCAGGTACCAGGTGGAAAATGGAAG
Source organism: Vespertilio murinus (assembly GCA_963924515.1). NCBI lineage: Eukaryota > Metazoa > Chordata > Mammalia > Chiroptera > Vespertilionidae > Vespertilio > Vespertilio murinus. The sequence continues at coordinate 48,584,922 of OZ004707.1, forward strand.
ATATCTGTAATACTCTTTAATAATAAAGCTTTAAAAAAATAAACCAGACTAAGGTTTTTGTTTATTTGTAGGTTTTATTGGTTTTGTGATTATTTTGCTTTATATTAGCTAAATAAAATGTAAAACATTTCCACAAATTTACCATAATACCTTAAAAAGAGGACAATATCATTTGTTCAAATATAAATAATATACATTGAATGGCCTGATTATTATGATCTCTGAACACATAATAATCTGGCCACTCAATGTATATCCTATATAATAAAAGGCTAATATTAAAATTGTCCCCTCAACCAGGAGTTTGAGCAGCAGGCAGGCCAGCCAACCACCCATGTCCCCTTCCTCTGGCAAGGCTGGCTGGACCCCTCCAATCTGGGACCTTTTGGGAGAAGTCTGACTGCTGATTTAGGTCTGATCACTGTGGATATCCCTCTCAAAATCTGGGACTGCTGGCTCCTAACCACTCACCTGCCTGCCTGCCTGCCTGCCTGATCACTTCCCTGCCAGCCTGATTAATGTCTAACTACTACCCTGCCAGCCCAATCATCCCCAACTGCCTTCTCCTGTTGGCCTGATCAGCCCCACTTGCCCTCTCCTCCAACTTCTCTCCGCTGTCAGCCTGGTTGCACCCAACTGCCCTCCTCTGCTAGCCTGGTTGTCCACAACTGCCCTCCCCTGCCAGACTGATCTCACCCACAACTTCCCTCTCCTGCCAGCCATCTTGTAATGATTTGAGGGCGGCTATCTTGTGATGACATTACATGTGGACGTGACGCCACGCAGGCTTTTATCATATAGGATATACACTGAGTGGCCAGATTATTATGCATTCAGAGATCATGATAATCTGGCCACTCAGTGTATATTACAATGCAAATTTAATTACCGTATTTGCCGGCGTATAAGACAACTGGGCGTATAAGACGACCCCCTAACATTTCCACTCAAAATAAAGAGTTTGTTATATACCTGAATTTACCACACTCGCAAAATCGCATAGCAGCAAAATCGCATAACAGCCGAGCATACACCCAGCAGCGCTGCTGATGCCTGAACGGTATGTGGAATGAAATGGGCGGGCATCAGGAGGCCACTATGGCACGGGGCAAGCACTATGGGCAGTCTATCTGAAGTGTACCTGGCGTATAAGACGACCCCCCACTTGGAGGCATATTTTTCAGGGCCAAAAATCGTCTTATACGCCGGCAAATAGGGTATTTAAACTCAGATTCTAAAATATAATTTTCAACTACCTACACTTTCTTTTATAGACCACTGCTTTCTTTTGAGTGGGGAAGAGGGGAATTTTGTTTCCTGATTATTAGTAACACAAACAGTTGGTAAAATGTAGCTGGTTATATATAGGTTTTATCTACTGCTTCCTGAAATCCCAGTACTATAAGAGAAAAGAGATAAAAGTCAGAGTAAAATGTTGGGGATCAAAATTCACAATTTTGCTCACAAGGTCAGAGTTGGGAGAAAAAGCAACATCAACAAAGTGCTGGAAGCTGGTGATCAGTGCCCAAGTGGTAACTGATTTATCAGACTAAAAAACTGAGACTTAAGCTGGCAGAAAAAAATGCCTAGAAACAAACCCAACTGCACAACGGTATCCCAGAAAGCCACGGGGATTGTGGCACAGCTAATATTGACAATGTGGATATAACTGGAGCATAAATGTCCTTGTTTGGTGCATCCAGGCTGGAGGTTTACTCTCTGGAGAGTTTGCAAAGGCATCCTGTTGGAGGTAATAAACACAACTGATGGTCGTAATACGTGATGAAAGCAGAGATCCGAGTGGAAACCTGCACATTGAAAATGGAGAGGGCCCAGCCTCTGTGTGCTCAGCTGCCCCTGAGAGGTTAAGGCATCTTCATCCTTGCCAGGGAAGGACAATGAAATTTCCTCTTTAGGAAATTAATAAGATAATGATTTTGAGACATTTTTAGTCATGGGCCCAGCCAGATTAATTTTATACAAATGTTTCTATCCAAAGCCCTGCATAACCTCACAGGGATTCTGATGGATTTTCAAGTTCTTAACTCTCAACTGTGGACACAGAACCAGGAATCACTTGACAATTGAGGAAATCTAATGTGCAGGAATGACACAATGAAAAGTCAATGTAAAAACAGACCAGGTATGGAGTAAAAAAAGATCTTTTAAAAAAGCACAACCATCACACAATATACAAAAAAAGAGCAATTATATTTTATCTATTCTAAAGGCTATATTAACTAAAATATTCAGAGAATGCCTAAAGACACTTATATTATGTGATAAGTATTGGAACATAAAGTTAAGAAAATGTCATATTGGAGAACAAAACTACAAACAAAGTGAAAATAGATGAGAAAGTATAAGAAAAAGAGAAAAAAAGTGCAGGCTTTATACCACATGGATTGGTTAAGAAGAGTTCTAAAAATGGGGAGTAGAAGAATGGACAGGGGAGGACATCTTTAAGAAACTGTATTTTAGTTATCAGTGTTAAAAGACAGTTATTTCTTGATTGAAATTGGCCATTACAAAGGGGCAATCAATGGATAAACAAAGAAAACCTACACTCATTCAAAATATTTTAGGATTGAAGTCCTAAAATCATCCAAAATTTAGAAGGAAATTCTTACATCAGGGAGATAATGTGGTATTTTTCTTTCATTGCCTGGCTTATTTCACTTAGCATAATGCTCTCCAGTTCCATACATGCTGCGGCAAATGGTAAGAATTCCTTCTTTTCATAGCAGCATGGTATTCCATTGTGTAAATGTCCATAGTTTTCTAATCCACTCATCTGCTGATTGGCATTTAGAATGTTTCCAAATCTTAGCTATGGTGATTTGTGCTGCTATGAACTTAGGGGTGCATATATCCTTTCTGATTGGTGTTTCTAGTTCCTTGGGATATATTCCTAGAAATGGGATTACTGAGTCAAATGGAAATTCCACTTTTAGTTTTTTGAGGAAACTCCAAACTATTCTCTATAGTGGCTATACCAGTCTGCATTCCCACCAGCATTGCACAAGGGTTCCTTTTTCTTCACATTCTTGCTAGCACTTGTCGTTTGTTGATTTGTTGATGATAGCCATTCTGACAGGTGTGAGATGGTACCACATTGTCGTTTCGATTTGTAGATCTGGGATAATTAGTGACTTTGAGCATATTTTTATGTCTCTTGACCTTCTATCTTTTTTCAAAAAGTATCTATTTAGGTTCATTGCCTATTTCTTATTGGAACATTTGTCTTCCTTTTATTAAGTTGTATGAGTTCTTATAATGTTGGAGATTAAACTTTTATCAGTGATAACATTGGCAAATATGTTCTCCCATGCAGTGGGCTTTCTTGTTTTGTTGATGGGTTATTTTGCTGTGCAAAAGCTTTTTATTTTGATGTAGTCCCATTTGTTTATTTTCTCTTTAGTTTCCATTGCCCGAGGAGCTGTATCGGTGAAGAAATTGCTTCAGCATATGTCTGACATTTTGCTGCCTGTGGATTCCTCTAGTATTTTTATGGTTTACAGTCTTACATTTAAGTCATTTATCCATTTTGAGTTTGTTTTTGTGTATGGTGTAAGTTGGTGGTCTAGTTTCATTTTTTTTTGCATGTATCTGTCCAATTTTCCCAACACTATTTATTTAAGAGCCTGTCTTGACTCCATTGTATGTTCATGCCTTCTTTGTCAAATAATAATTGAGCATATTGTTTGGGTCAATTTCTGGGTTCTCTATTCTATTCTATAAATATTTTCTTATGCCAGTACCAGGCTATCTTGAGAACAGTGGCTTTGTAATACAGCTTGAAATCTGGTATTGAGATCCCATCTACTTTGTTCTTCCTTTTCAGGATTGCTGTGGCTATTCGGGGTCTTTTTTTATTCCATATGAATTTTTGGTGAGTTTTTTCTAGGTCTGTGAAATATGCCATTGGTATTTTAATGGGGAGTGCATTGAATCTATAGTTTGCTTTGGGAAGTATGGACATTTTAATGATGTTGTTTCTACCAATCTATGGACATGATATGTTCTTCCATTTTTTTAAATGTATTCCTCTATCTCTTTCTTCAGTGTCCTATAGTTCTCCATGTATAGGTCTTTTACCTCCTTAGTTAAATGTATTCCTAAGTATCTTAATTTTTTTGGTGCAATGGTAAACAAGATTGCTTTTTTAGTCTCTCTTTTAATAAGTTCACTATTGGTATATAAAAAAAACCGATAGATAACTTGGTATTAATTTTGTATTCTGCTACATTGCTGAATTCATTTATTAAATCTATTAGTTGTTTTTATGGAATATTTAGTGTTTTTTTATGTACAATATCATGTCATCTGAAAATAAAGACAGCTTTACTTCTTTGTCAATTTGGATGCCTTTTATTTCTTCTTCTTGTCTAATTTCAATGGCTGGTACTTCCAGTACTATGTTGAACAGGAGTGGTGAGAGTGGGCATCCCTGACTTGTTTCTATTCTTAGGGGAAATGGTTTTAGTCTTTGCCCATTGAGTATGGTGTTGGTTGTAGGTTTGTCATATATTGCTTTTATTATGTTGAGGTATGATCATATTATTCCCACCTTGCTGAAAATTTTTATCAAGAAAGGGTGTTGGATTTTGTCAAATGCTGTTTCTGCATCAATTGATATGACTGTGATTTTTATCTCTCAGTTTGTTTACGTGATGTGTATCATGTCTACTGATTTTCAGATATTGTACCATCCTTGCATTCCTGGAATAAATCCTACTTGGTCATGGTGTATGATCTTTTTGATGTTCTTTTGGATCTGATTTGCCAGAATTTTGTTGAGGATTTTGGCATCTATGTTCATGAGGGATATTGGCCTGTAATTCTCTTCCATTGTGTTGTCTTTATCTGATTTTGGTATTAGGACAATGCTGGATTCATAGAATGAGTTTGGAAATGTTCCTTTCTCTTGAATTTTTTGGAATAGTCTTAGGAGTATAGGTTTTAGTTCTTCCTTGAATGTTTGGTAAAACTCCTTTGTGAAGCCTTCTGTCCCAGGGATTTTTTTTTTTTTTTCTGGAACAGATGCTTAAAATTACTTGTTTTAATCTTAATGTATCTTAAGAAAATAATAAAACAAGAGATATAAATTTATAAAGTTTATCTTTATTATCATAAGATTTTTTATGTATTTCCCCTTTTTTTGAAAAAATACTATAGTCATTAGTCATAGACAACTAATTCAATTCAAATGAAAAAAGGAAGTAAATAATAGATTTAAAAAGAGTAGGATATCAGGCAGCTACAAGATTTCACTTCCATATCCCAGCACATTATAAGGAATATAATATTTGATTTTAAAATTACTATATTTCATTGTATATACCTACCACACCCTTATCCAATCATCTTTCTAACACTTTGCTTATTTCGATGTCTTGGCCACCATAAATAATGTTGCAATGAATAGAGGGATGTATATATCTTTGTGAATAAATGTTTTCAAATATTTTGGGTAGATATTCAGAACAGGGATCGCTCTTCTCTTAGTTGGTAACTCTACTCTTAGTTTTTAGAGGAACTTCTACACTGTTTCCCTTGGTGGCTATTCCAGTTCACATTATCGTCAGCTGTGAATGAGGGTTCTTTTTCTTCACAGCCTCCCCAACACTTTTCAGTATGTGTCATCTGAACCACAGGTGTTTGGTGTTATCTCACTATAGTTTTTATTTGCATTTCCTTTACATCTAGTGAAGTTGACCATCTTTTTATCTGTTGGCCATTTGTATTTCTTCTTGGGAGAAGTGTCAGTTCAAGTTCTCAGCCCAGTTTTTAATTGGATTCTTTTTAGTTATTGTCATTGAGTTGTATGAATTCTTTATATTATTTAGGATGTTAACCCCTGTTGTTTATAAATATTTTCTTTTATTCAGGTTGACTTTTTGTTTTGTTGGCATGTTTTGTTTTTGCTTTTGTTTTGTGTTTTTTGTTTGATAGTGCCTCATTTATATTTAAATAAGTGGGCTAAAATAAATTAGCCCATATATATATATATATATATATATATATATATATGACCACCAGTAGCTACGGGTTACACTGACCACTAGGGGCAGACACTCAATTCAAGAGCTGCCAAGCGACAGCAACTACCCTCTTGCACTTCAGAACCACTAGGGGGATGGTGGAGTGCCGGTTCAGCCTGATTCCCCACAGGCCAGGCTGAAGGACTCCACCCGTCCTTGATTTCATGGACTGGGCCTCTAGTATCTTAATAATAGTATGTCTTTAAAGCATGTTGATTGTAATATAAAACATGCATCACATTTAGACTTTAAAACAAATACATATTCAAATGTCTAAAGGAATTATTAGAAGAGCAAAAACATATGTTCCCAATTAAAGAAAAAAAAGTAGAAAAAATAAAATTTTTCAATCTAAAGGATGACAAAAAAATAAAACACAAACACACACACAAAATAATAAGTCAAAACAGTTTCAACACCAAAACTGAGATGAGACACAGCCAAGAAGCTTCCATTTAAAACCTGTGATTCATGGACCCTAGTTGGTTAAAGCATCCAAATATGTTTAAGATTTGGCCTCTTCTCAGGGCACATACAAGGAGCAACCAATGAATGCTTAAATACAAGGGACAACAAATCAATATATCTCTCTCTCTCTCTTTCTCTCTCTCTCTCTCTCTCTCTCTCTCTCTCTCTCTCTCTTTTTCTTCATCTCTCTCTCTCTAATCAGTCAGTAAGAAAAAAAATAAATTCAGTGATGCACTATGTCAAAATTACACTAGGATTTTTTGTGTTTTGCTTTACTTGAAATATATTTGACATACAACTTTGTGTAAACTTAAGGTGCATCACAGGTTAATTTGATAAATTTATATACTGTAATGATTGTCATTGTAGCAATAATTGGCATCTTTATCACAGTACATGAATATCTCTTTTTAATGGTTGGGATAATGAAATAATATTCTATTAGGAGATTTTATCATTATTACATGATATTGTCTTCTCCTAGCAGATTCACTATACTGTATATTATATCTCTAAAACTTATTTACTGTTGATGCAAGTTTGTACCCGTGGGAATATCTGTCCCATCCTGCCATTCATTTTCTCCTTGTAACGCAGATAAGTAACATCTATATTCTGGTAATAAAAGTTAAGAAATAAGAATTTTGCCATCTGCATCTTAAGTGCAAAAGAAACACAAACCAGTTGTTATCTACCTGGAGTTGCTATTTTCAGTTCTGTATGTATTCAGACATCATTATGGTCTTTTTTTCTTGTGCATCATATTCACAAAGTGACTTTATCCAATGTTGACATTCTCTGGAACTGCTTATGTTTATGAGGAGAACATTATAGCTCCTCTGTTCAAATAAAGCCAATTTTTTCTTGAAAACAGACAGATGCTGCTGTTTTGTTTTTCCTCATTTTCTGCCTGTTTTAGTGATGGTGTAAGACTAAAATTAGTTCCTCTTGTGGTTTGTTATTTGGGTCTACAATGAAAAAATGCCATAGAAACATATGGACAAATAGAAAACACAAAGTAAAATCATAAACTTATACATTAATATATAGAAGTTTTGGTTTTTTTTAAGTGAAAGATGAAAATGTTACCAGAATTCAAAACCAAAGTTGTATGCTGTCTGTAGCAAATCGCTTAAGTCACGGAGAAAAGCAGTGAAAGGCAGAAAAATAGTTATACCAATAAAATACTGACATTAAACCAAAGGAAAGTTAGTACAGGTAACCTAATAAATAAAATAGGCTTTATAGTAAAAACATTGCTTGAGGCTGTCATTAATGTTCTGTTATAGCTTTCAATTCAGGAGGAAGATAGGGAAATAACAAAATTGTGAAGTTTAATAACATAGTTTAAGTATATAAAATAAAAATCCCAGAAACACAACTGCTTCAAATATTAGTCCAACCGATTCTCTTGGTCTTTTCCATCTGAATATATGAATATTTTTGTTATTCTTCATATGGGTGGATTAATAATAATTATAAATTAGAGCAGGTTTCTGCCATACAAAAACCTAAGTTAAGATGAGTTGGCAATATGAGGAAAAATATTTGGTAAAACTATCAGCCAATATTACTGTGGGAAGCTCTGTGGGAAGTGGTTATGACAGAATAGGCATGAGACAAATCTAAGGATTAGATAGCTAGCTTAATTAGGATGGTGTAGGGAATGAGGAAGGTCCATGGAGAGGAATACATAGAAGGGGTCTTAAAGATGCCAAGCTGCTTATCTGACTTGTACAGAGGACAGAGAAATGCCACAGGCAGATGGAAATATTTCTGGCCGGAGCAATTAAAACCGCTATAAACCAAGGACAGGGGTATCCCTGGCCTGAGTAATTAAAGTGACCATCAGTTGGACCCAAAGTAGCCCTGACCTGAGCAGCTGGGAGGGCAATAAGATAAAACATCTCTGCCAGCACAACTGGGAGAAAACCATAAGATAAATCAAAAGTGACTCCAACCTACACAGATCAGATGACCAAAGGAGGGAAAGTGCGGATGTGGGGGTTAGGGTTAGAGCTGATTACAGGGCTAAGGTCCCAGGGTAGAAAAGGATGGTCTCCAGCCTATATAAGACTTCAGACAAAGAAAGCAGCGGACACCTTTCTTAGGTGGTCCCTCTGCCCACCCTGTGCCAAGAGGGACAGAGATTAAACTTAGAATTAAGGTTTTAGAGGTAATATTTGCTTGCGATAAAGTTTCTGTACTTTTCACCTACTACTTTTTTTCCATAGATCTGTTGAGTACAGAGAGAGAGTTTTGGTCAAACCAGAGATAACATTTAGGCCTCAGTTGTGTCTCAGACCCAGGCTCAGTAAAGCAGCCAAACCAGATGAAGTGATGCACTGACTAATGACCCGACCCTAGCACCAATCAATCATAAAGACCACATCTGGAGAGTTGATGAATATTCTGCTGAGACCCTCCCCTAAAATCCCTGCCTTTGGAAAAACATACCCCTTATGACAAAGATCCCAGGTTTTCTCTCTCTCATTGACTCATTCTTTCTCTCTGTCTCTCTGTCTCTCTGTCTCTCTCTCTCTCTCTGTCTTTAATGTTGATGCCTTTCCCCACTCCCTTCTTTTACCAGACAGGTTCTCTCTGGAGTACCCTAGAGCCTTTCTCCTTCTTCTCTCAGGCACAAACCTTTGTTTCCTGTCTCCTAAGCTCCACAACTCTTCTTTTGCCTTTGTGACTTGTTTCCTGAGTCCATGCAGCCCAGATGACTCACTTCCATTATTTCTGTGACTTTCTAAATAAACTTCTTAGATCCAAGTTCTTGGCTCTGAATTCATTCCTAGCTGAACTCAAGAATCAAGACCTAATTCTTGAGGCTGTTAATAGTTAGATGGCTGAACCGTAGCGTTCCATGAAATTTTAGTGACTTTTTTTTAAAAAGGTCTTTGTAACACTATGTTTTTAGAATATATTTTTCCTAGAACAAATAATTTAGAGACTGATTTAAATTATTTAATTGAACCAATTAATGCTGGAAAAATCTTGTGTGTTGTATTAATTCTTTGAACTGTTTGAATTGCCTAAAATAAAAAACAAAAACAAAAAACTAGACTCCAAATTAATTACATTTGTGAGCTCCTGTAGGAAGTACAATTTTGGGATAAGAAACTCAAAAACAAAAGCTATTGGATGATCTTTAATTCTACATGAGTTTTGAAAAGCTCTTCAATTTAAACTAAACTATACAAGAAGTTGTGATTATTTCTCCTTTTTTGTAGTATTGACAGACAAATGCAAGATACTAGTAGGTATATATCATATGAACTATTTGCCATTTAATATTTTTGAATTTCAACCTGTATGACAATTTTGTTTTTTGTTTTTGTTTTTACATGTATTTCTTCCCTATGAAACATCTTAATGGATAGCTTGACTTTGTGATTGGAATTTCTTTTTTTAATTCAGCAATTTTTATTATGTCATTTTATTTCATTGCAGAATGTATGTATAACAGACTTTATAGGACAATTTGATTGCAAATAAATTGGGGAAACCTCCCATCTTGAGTCAAATATGATTTTGGTGTGTATTTAATTAATTGAATTACTTTTCTGAGCCATTACAGAGATTTTTGGCTCTAAAATTTATACAGCCTTCCATAAGATCCTGGTTTCTTCCTTCCCCCCATTTATTTCTCAAAATAATATAAAGCAGTTAATTACCATCCTAAGAGAAGGGATGACAGCAATTGGTCTGCCTTTCTTAAATGAGCTAATTGAGGAATACACATGGGCTCAGAAAATTTAGTCCATTCTTCTTTTCTGCTCCAACTAAATCAACAGAAAACATAGAAGTGTATTTTTTTTTCAAAGCCTGCATTTTCCTTAAATGGGGCATTGTGTGCAGACTTTGGTGTATTTAGGGAGACCACAGGCCCATTTGACACTTAAATCAAGCTGTGTCTTTCCATGTAGCTTTATCAGTCATAAAAATGATCTCTTGCTGTTTTGTCTGCTGAGTCTGCTATTTTATTCATCTATTTATTCATAACTTGAATAGAAAAAGGAATGCTCTTTACTGGCCTCTCCAAAAAACAATAGACAATGTGAGCTTTAGATAATCATGTAAATCCTCTACCTTGAGACAAAATCTTTAGTCTGATGATTCTGACTTATGTTTTTCTTGCCATTCTCTCTCTCCTGCACTCTAACTGCATTTCTGTAAGTACATATGGGACACCCTCTACACAAATATCTCATTAGAGCTCCATCTTAGTATATTTAAAATTAAATTTATTATGTAATATTTATTCTCTTATATTATTTATTTTTTTAATATATTTTATTGTGTGTGTTTTGTTTTGTTTTTACAGAGAGGAAGGGAGAGGGATAGTGAGCTAGAAATATCCATGAGAGAGAAACATCGACCAGCTGCCTCCTGCACACCCCCTACTGGGGATGTGCCCACAACCAATGTACATGCCGTTGATCAGAATCGAACCTGGAACTTCTCAGTCTGCAGACTGGCACTCTATCCACTGAGCCAAACCGGTTTCGGCATATATTATTTATTTTTGTTCATAATCTTAAAGCATCTAATCCAGAGGTTATATATGACATTGAAATCTAATGTAGCTAGGGCTATTATAGACATAGCCTTTCATAGCACAACAAACTTTCAAAATCTACAAGGCATGCAACTTCCTAAGTTAAGCAAGGAAAACTGACCTAACAGTATGTGGCAATTAATGAAATTGAAGAAATTTTCTTACCAGTGAATGCCTTCTTCAATCTTTTCCAAGAGAAATGAGTCCCAGTGAATAGAAAAGTTTACTTTTAGAATTAAGATATACTCAGGTCCTTTATTTTAGTAAGCTGATGCATTTTGTAAGAAATGAAGTTAAGGGCAGAATTTAGGAAGGATAGGATAGGAGAGTGCTGTGGAAACATACACATTTATATGGGGTAAAGAAATGAGGAGACAAGAACATCCCTCCTATTACATGGCAAATTCTGGGTATAACACAGACACATAATTTCTATTACTTAAACAATGTGTTTTTATTAATTTCAGAGAGAGGAAATGAGAGGGAGACAGTGGTAGAAATATCAATGACGAGAGAGAATCATAGATTGCTGTCTTCTGCATGCCTCCTACTGGGGATTTAAGGAGCCTGCAACCCAGGCACGTGCTCTGACAAGGAACTGAATCATGATCTCCTGGTTCATGAGCTGATTCTCAATAACTGAGCACATTAGCCCAACCATTTCTATTACTTTATTACGCTTTAGTACATAGTGCCATTGGCTGGATGATGGCCATCAAGTTGAAATGGGTTAATTAGCGTAAGGCAGAAAGGGAGGGAGTCCAGAGAGGATAGAGCAGCCATGGGAAAACTATGGTCCGCGGGCCGGGTCCAGCCCGTTTGGCTGTTCTATCTGGCCCATGGAGCCAAAAGAGCAGAGGGTTCTCTTGCTCTCCCCTCCACTCCTTCACCAGCAGCCCAAGATGAAAGTGCCAGCATAGTCAGGTTGCTTTTGTTCTGGCCCTCCGGTCCAGTTTAAGAACCCATTGTGGCCCTCGAATCAAAAAAGTTTGCCCATCCCTGGGATAGAGGTATCTTGGCCTGAACAATTAAAACAGCCATGAAGCAAGGGCAGAGCTACAGGGGTAATAAAACATCCCTGGCAAAGAAAAATAAACAAAAAGAAGCCAGTTTACCCTTTGAGCTTAGAAGCCAGAAGTTTCAGTCTCAAGGCTTGGCAGGATAAGATTGTTAGGAACCATCACGCAGGTCAAAAGTAACTCCAACTTGAACAGATAAGATGGATATGTGAAGGACAAAGAAAAGACACAGGACATCAGAAAATAGAAAATATGTTTTCACAGAGGATAGAGGACTGTTGCAAAACAAGGAAAAAGAAAGAGGACGGCACCACTTGGGCTTTGGCCTTTGCAGAGTGACCGATGAGGAAAGCTTGGGGGCCTTACGTGGGGAAAGGTCCAATTAGAAAGGGTCATGAAGAGACAAAGAGCCTCGGCCTTTATAATGGCTCAGGATAAAGAGAGCAGGAGCCCCCCTTTTTAGGGGACCCTGAATTTAAGTTTCTAATTCTAATTTCTTAGAATTAGAAACATAAACTTAGAGTTAGAGATAGAATCTGCTTGCAATAAAGTTTCTGCATTTCTCACCTATCACCTTTTGTCTGGGCTCCATTCTTCAACTCCACCTGGAAAAGAACTCAGAAATCACTGTGGTATCCTGCTCAATAAAAAAAGGGGAAAAAATCAATATGAATAAAGGATCATGTTGTATCTAATCAATTAAAAAGAGCACAATATTCAAATTCTTAACTGCCACTTTAAAAGAATTTGAATGAAATTTGTCTTTCCATGTAATATACCAACTATTTAGTTTTTTTGTTTTGTTTTGTTTTTGGGAAGGCAACAGATGTTATACTATATTACTGATTTTTGTCTTTGTCAGCAAATTATTTAGCACAGGTTTGCAGTGAAAACAATAATGATTTTACAAACCAACAGCATACAGGATGATATCTCTTGATAAGCCAAATAAAGAAATAACATACTTCAAACAAAAACAAACAAAAATTTAATCACACAATTGTCCAAAAAGAGGGGAAATGAAGGAAAATAATGTTCAAATTTAATAGGATGTATACCTTTTTATATGAAAAGGCACACAGAGGAGAGGAGAGGAACCGAGAGCTGATTTTTAGCTGCCAGAGCAAAAGTAAAAGTCTCCAGTTGGTAGCACACGTTGCTAGGGAACAATAATACTAGTGTTGACAGGCAAGCTGCCTTCATTCCTGGGCAGCTGTGCAGTATTTCACCAATGCCTACCAGAGGGTAGCCCTTACCAAGGTAGCAGCTAATGGCCCAACGATTTTTGGAGATCTTGAGAAACCCAAACCAAAACAAATACTTTTCACACACTCTTAATATCTATAGTCTAAATGTTCCCTTGCCACAGTTGCATCTTAACACGTTTTTATCAATGAGTCCCAGCAGGGCCCCTCCACAGTTGAACAGCTGACTGCTTATCAGCAGCAACAGATGCGGAATGATGCTGCCCTGACACAATTCATACTTTTATTAAGCCAACTTTTTACTCTTTATCAAGTAGATTAAAATAGCTTTACTTCAGTCATGAACAAGTGGATTTGATATTAAATCAATACATAGCACCAACATTTTACTTTTATCCTCAAAAGAATAAGATGTCTGCCAAGTATCTGATCTAAAATGCTTTGCTGTTTTTTTGTTTTGTTTTTATAGACAGAGAATCATAGATAGAGGTTTCCCTACTTTGAGAACCTTTCCCAGAAGAGTACATTAGATCATACTCACCTTCCTTTGTTTCTTTTTCCTCCTTCTTCAATATATCCTTCTGATTTTCTAGAATGCATGTTATTCTCTTGGATCACTATCTCATTCCAGACATCACAATAGACACAATTTTATAGATCAGCACTGTCAGAACTTGATCTAATCTAAACGAGATAACACTTTTTTAGTAGCATCAATGCTTCCATTTAGCTCTCAGCTTCTCTCAAAGGCTCTAGAGAATTTATGGCATTGCGTTCTACCTTTGAAACTGGATTTTCTCTAAAGGAATAGCCTTTCTTCATCAAAAAGCTAGATGACATAACTAGCAAGAGTACAGGCTCCAAACCCAAATGTTTGAGTTCATTCCTGACTCTTAAACTCACTAGATGCTTATCTCAGAGGAAGCTTTCAAACCCTTCTTTCCTGTAGAAGAGGGGATTCTTTAACCCTGGCAGAGGTATTTTAAGGTAACCAATCATTTTAGTTCTCTAAATAACTATGGCAAAAATACACATTTATCAGAAAAGTTGTGCTGACAGTCTTTCTGGGCCAATTTCAAGTGTAAGGATGCCACCTTCCTATTGTATCTATTTTTCAATCCTCTGTGGTATTACAATCAGGTTAGGACAGCTTCTACAGTTAGTCACATTATTGATTGCTAGAAGACTTCAAAACGTCCTATGTAATAAAAGCCTAATATGCTAAGTGTCCAGTCATCTGGTCATCTGGACATTGGGTCAACCAATCAAATCATAATGTGCTAGTTATATGCTAAGGCTACTCAACCACTTGCTATGACATGCACTGACCACCAGGGGGCTGACACTCTGACTGGTAGATTAGCTTGGTGCTGGGGTCTAGCCAATTGGGACTGGGAGAGATGGGCAGGACATACCCTGGAGCCCTCTCACAGTCACTTCCTGTCTGGTCAACCCTCTGCATCCCTCATGTACCAGTGGGGTCCTTTGGCCTGGCCTACACCCTCTAACAATACAGGACCTTGCGGGGGATATCGGAGAGCCAGTTTCAGCCTGATCCCGCAGGTCAGACCAAGGGACCCCACTGGTGCATGAATTTGTGCACTGGGCCTCTAGTTCAGAAATAAAAGGCTATTTTTCTTCAGGGAATGGGCAAGAATATAGGAAACTGATCAGTGAATTCAAAGCTCCTTAGTAAAACAACATTAATTTTATATTATAACTCATATGAAATTTGCTAGAGAGTAGTACATATGTTTTCAAATTCTGGTTATTAATGCTAATAAAATTACTAAAAACATAGTATGCTAATAATAACATCGATTAGAATCTCTCTTTTTTTTCTTTTACTGAAAGAGCTGGCTGATTAAACAATGGAATTTCTCAGGCTTGCAGTGGTTTTATCATTTGAACATCAAATTAGCTTGTGTATAACATATAAATGAAAAAGAAAGACCTAAATTCCATCCCACTGCCTTTGGGTGTGAGAGGCTAAATGTCACATGCAAGTATATACTCTTGCCTAGGTTAAATCTCTAGTCTTTTTTTATAAATTCTAAATTATAGAATTTATTGAGGAAAAAATGAACTCCAAAAATTTATTTTTAGGGCAGAGAATACCAAGCTAGATAAATCACCAGTATTATTCCAAATGACATAATCCATATTCCCAAGGAACAGGGTAATAGTTGAAGTTCTAGTGCTCTCACTAAGGAAAATGCAAAATAGTTAAACATAAAGTGATTATGATAATGGAAGAATAAACCAAAATATTAATTGTGCACAATTCACATACAGATTATTTTATGATATTTTATACTCTTACAGTTCTATCCTATATAATAATAGGCTATTATACAAATTGACCAAACCACAGAACAACTGGTTGCTATGATGCACACTAACCCCCGGGGACAGACACACAATGCAGGGATTGCCCCCTGGTGATCGGTGTGCTCCCACAGCTCAACCAGAAGCCAGGCTCACAGCTGGCAAGTGCAATGGGAAGCGGGCCTAAGCCAGCATTCGGACATCCCCTGAGGGGTCCTGGACTGCAAGAGGGCACAGACAGGGCCAAGGGACCCATCCCTCAGCACACGAATGTCTTGCCTTTAGTTTTATTCATAAAATCATTTAAAGTGTTTCATATAGCAATTCAAAACATGTGGTTATGAATTAATTATATGGCTATGTTTTTAAGAATTTCATAGTGTGCTATATATGATTTTATATTATTGTAACCTGAAACATATAAATATAATAAACATTTCAAATCACCAAAAGTCTACTTTTAAATTTTATTTTTCTATATTTCCCAATAATAGCAATGTCATTGTGTATGATTTTAAATATATATTATAGAATATGGCACAACTTTTATAAGAACTATAATAAATTGTTTTGTTTTTTTTATTTATTGTTGAAAATATAACACTAATTGGTTATTTTAAAAATTTACTTTATGAATTCAAAAACCCAAGCCTCAAGTAGTAAAATAAGTGCAAAATACAATGTTTTATATTTATTGGACAGTATATCCTGGTTTTTATTTTTGTTTATATGTACAGGACTCTCATTATTTTTACAAGTCATATACAATTATTTTATATCATTGTGCCATCATTTATTAAGTAGAAGGTTACATATAATTAACACTGCTTCTCTGATATGTAAATGGAAAGATGGCCAAAGGATAGTGAAAGGTTGGACACAGTAACTGCACAGACTCATGGAAAGTGTGTTATCACTCAACCTGCAGCATGCTTTGCCTTCAAAGAAAGGGAAAAGGGAGCACAAACATTATTTTATTGCTCATTTGGCTAAAATATAGGTGTTAGACATAGAACTTTTCACAGTGGAACTGTAGGTTCATGTACTCTCTGTAATCAATAAACAAAAGTACTTCTTTAGACAAAAGAAAAATTATAGAGGAGAGGGAATGAATAACAAAGGAGTAAAAAAAGAAGATAAGTAGTTTTGCTTACTTTGAAGACTGAACGTTAAAAATCCCAAAGATGCAGAAGAGATCACATTATATTTTTGAGTTTTCTCAGAATCTTCTACCGTATTTTCTTCTATATTGTCTCCGAACAGCCATGATTTCTTTCTAATGCAGCCCTATTGTCAGCATCTTCATCAATTTTATTCCTCCATTTGTCCTTTGATTCCACAAAGTATATTGAAAATCCCTTTTAAATGATCAGTAACTTTTCAGAGTCCTCAATAATTTCTCACTGATTTTTTGTCTGCAAGAAAAAAAAAAGTGGAAAATGATAACATCAAATAAAAAGTTACAATTTTCTTGCTAAAACCTTCATTGGGAATGTAGAGTTACATATCTCACTTGCACATTTAATCAATATTTATACTGATTTGTTGTATAAAGTATTGAAATTTTGAGTGGATTTATATACTGCAATTCATGCCCATCCATTCTTCAATGAAAAGCATATAACTTTTTCACCGGGTTGGTACCTAACTAAAACCATAATGCTGACCACCTGTCTTCCTCACAATAGCTGATGGAAAAAAGGATGGACATCTGATCTGAGCTAAGCCAATCAGAAGTATTTTTGGCTTATAGCAAACTGCCTCCTACTTCCAAGGAAAATTGCCTTGTCATTAATCACAATTTTAGTTAGCCAAAATTAGGGAGAGGGCTAAACAAAAGAAAAATGAAAATGAAAAATAAAACAAAGCACTCTCAAAACCAACAAAACTCAGAGCACTCATTCCAAGCAAGGTAAAAATCATATCATGCTCTATATACATTTTACACACACACACACACACACACACACACACACACACACACACACACAGGATTTATTCTGAATTACTTTTTCATAAGTGACCTTAAAAAATATCTGAGCCAGAGAGATCATCCACATGGGAAATATATTATGGTAGCCAGAATGACATTCTGAAAAAGTCAAATACATAGCCTTGATACTGATGTTATTATGCACATTATTTTCCATTTCAAACAGGAACTATTGCATGTTTTAGACCACTGGCAAATCTACAATATAAAATGTATTTCTTTGTACCTTCTCAATTCTAAATGGAAGCTAAATTTTAGTATTTTTAAAATATTTTATAGACTTTTGGAAGCATACAAATACTGAAGAATAAAAATGTCATACTTTTATGGAAATGAAAATGCATTAATGGAGATGTGGAAGTCTTAGAGTCATGTTTTAGACAAGAGTGTCTTCATATCGGGGCTTGTGAATGTAATAGCTTAATCAGATTTTAAAGTGCCTCACAAAAATGGGTAGAATGTTCTTGACATTTTACTGAAAACAGTTAGATTTTGATATAAATATTTATCATCAGAATTGCTTATTTGTACAAAAAAATAGATGTGTGTACTGCATCAAAGGATGTAATATAATGAAAAGTCACATAAGACCAGCTTATATTGTTTTAGGGGGGAACTTCCTCCTTCACACAAGGAATATTTCCTCAGCAGTAATATTTGCATCCCATGACCTTTACTCCCTGATGGCCGAATGACTGACTGTTCATAAGAAGTACATCTAATCTAATTCTGAAACTATAAAATTTGAGAATTTAATATGGAATTGTCAGGGACTATGTAAATACTAGCAATTCAATGTACAGATAGTATAGAAGGTAAACATATTTTCCCAAATGAGAATGAATACAAGAGAAGAAAAAATAAGTTCACAGAAAATATCTTAAACAAATTCTTACTCCATGGTACTATTATGAAATAAATATTACAAGAAACTGTACATTGTATTTCATTGTTTTTCTAGTGCCACCTTTTATTATTTTCTTACTTTACCATTGAGAAATTTCACAACTATCTTTCTACAGTTTCCTCAATTATGACATAGGTAAAATATAAATTAATACATACATTCTCTTGTACATAATACGTAAGATATATGTGTAAAATTCCTCACAAGTTGTAATAATATATATATTTTTAATTTATAGCAGATATTCTATTACACAAGTTTACTATGGCAAATATTTGAGGCCATTTAACAAGTTTGAGTAATAAATTGTTCCATGCATCCTAGAGTAAAAGTAATTATCAGATAAAATTAAAAGAACATTTTTTTTTACAGTAAAAGCCTAACAACATCAAGACCACGGTGAAAATTGATTTTATCAAGGGAGAAAAAAGTGCAGGTAAACAGTATTATAGTTAGGAGATCAGCATTGGTGTTTGTTTTTTTTTATTTACGCCCACATTTTGTGTGCATGACCCTCACAGGTTAATTTCTTTAAGGTTCAATTTTTGTTTTATATGTAAAGGTTAGATAGCATTAATACCTATCTTATGGCACAAAGTATACATCTAGATGAGATTAGACAGAAAAATCATTAAACTTATAGGCTCATAGTTATAGTGGTTCATAGTTATATCCTCATCACTGTAAATTCAGAAAGAAAAAGGTGACTTCTCTCTAACACTTGTTATTAGCATCAACATGATGCATCATTGCTCAAAAAGCATGCCCCAGAAGGTCCTTGGCACCTCAACATTTATCAGGTGTTTTATCTTTCACCAGTTTAACATTTCTATAATCACTTACTGAGCAAGTAATATAAGCCAAAGCCACGCATTGTGATGAACTAGGACTTCATAAATGAATGTCATATTGTTGACCCCCAATTAGTTCAGTTGGTTAAGGATAACAAATAACGACAGCAACAAAGATCTGATGTAATATATTTAAGTTATCACATAGTGACTTTGCATGTGTTTTTCTCCAATTGGAACATCTTCCTTCCCCACTTTCAAACATTACTTCTCTCCTCTCCATGTTGAGTGTAGCTCTATAGTCTACTCATGGAAGTATTTTCATGCTCTTATCATATTGTATGATTTCTGTTGTCCCTGTTCAATGATCCCTACATTCTTGAGGCCAGGAATTATGTGCTTTTTCTTTCAGTCTCCAATGCTCAGCCTAAAACAAGTTCTAAATAGTGAGCAATATAATAAAAGTAAATCTGGGATTATGATGACGTATAAAGAATTTTCAAAGACATAGAGTAGCACAAAATCAAATACTTTCTATAAAAGATAAAAACATAATGCACAATTGTCAGTAAAGTAATCAGATGAAATTAGCTCATAGATTTTTCTGATAAATAAATTTTTAATAATTATTTGTGAATATGGTGCCTTTTCTACATTACAACAACAAAAAAATTGAACTTTACCAGTTTCTTTGATAAAATGACTCCACTAAATTCATCTTCACTTTTATAGAGAACCTTCTTTAAAATAATCTCTGATAATTTTTACTGGCTAGAGAGTAAGTTCCTGTGCTGGGTTTGTAGAGCTCTTCAGAGAAATGGACCTTGAAAGCTCTTCTCTGTTATATCTATGAAGAACCAATGACTTTTCCCAATCCACCCTTGGCTGTTTCCACATAGAAGAAAGAAACAACAATCCTCCAACCAACTGTAGAATGCAAACCAACATTTGGCTCAAAAATATGCCAAACACTGCTATGACCTGCAATGATCAAGACTAAATAATACAGCTTGTATGCGTGTATGTGTGTGTGTGTGGGTGTCTAATGTCTGTTCTTCCAAATGAAAATAAGAAAAAAAAATACTGTGAAAGTTTGTACATACATGCAGCAGTTCTGTTCTCATAACCATCACTTTGCCATCACTTTTCTTCTGTAATAAAATATCATGTCCTTGCATAATTCTTCTCTAAATTGATGCTGGCATCATTTATAGGCTTTTATTGAGCATTAATATAAATTTTTGTTGAAAATAGTTTTCCATATAATTGCCATTACATGAGATGATTTAGTTCTAATTCCTCTCCACAAAATCCTACTTGGTACATAATGTCCCTGATGTATTTTATTGTCCTCATAAAAACATAAAACCAAATAATTTTAGTCACCAATAATTCTTTGAAAAATTGTGTTCAGAGCCTAACCTGGGACTCTACAAATAAAATTCGTCTATACAGCCCAGACATTCAAGATCACGGACTGTCTCATATGGAATTATTAGCTATGTATAAATTGTACCTTGAGATTGGGAACATAGTGTACAAGTAGACACTTTTAAATTACATTATAGTAGGTAGATATATATAATAAAGTTAATACGTTAGAGATTGTAAGCTTCCAAGAAAAAACAGAGGAATTTAATAGGGATAAGAAAGGATGCAAAAGAGTCAGTGTGTCTCATAAAGCAGCTAACATTTGAGCAAACTTTGAAGGAGGTTAGGCGATTAGTCATATAACTATCTAAAGGAAAAGATTTTAGGCGAGGGAACTGTGAGGTCAAGTGTCTAAGGAGAGACAATTTACAACAGCAAAACAGTCTAGTTAGAGAAGAAATGTGGGAGTGAGAGAAGTGAAAATTAGGTCAGAAACCACATTGCATAGAATTGGATAGGCATTTGGTTGTAAATTGTCTGGCTTAAATTTTCAGTGAAAAGGGGCATTTAAACAGAAGAGTGCTGTACTCTGGTTTTAAGTCTTTAAAGAATTAACCTTGTTGCTATATTGAGAACTAAAGAAGGATGACAAGAACGGAACCAGAGACCAGCTCGGTGGTACTGGAGAAATAAAGGTTACCGGCAACTATGCTCCTGAGGAGACTGGTCGCAGGGGAGTGGGTAGTAAGTATGGGGAGTATAGATATATTTTGAAAGTATTGCTCAAAAGGACTTGTGGACATTATATAAGCAGGTGATTTGGTTCAAAAATACACAGTTTTTATACTTATATTCATTATATTCTTATCACTATCATTTGCTGAAAAAAGCCAACAGGACTTTTACTGGTATCAGATCACAGATCTAGCTATAATGCCAATAGCCTGTTAAATAAAAATATTCCAATGAAAGTAGGCTGTGGGCTGATTCAACATAGGCTACCTCACCCTATCTAGTGCATTAGAAAGCACTGGCGGTCTAGTGAAAAGGTTAATATAGAGTAAACCAATCAACTATTTGTCAAGTAGGTACTTTGTATAGATACTGTATTATTATTCTGAACGTGTGATAGCAACTGAAAGCTTTCAAATACATCCAGTCACCTGTAGATTATGATATACCAATATTCTGTTGGCCCAAAGTTTCTTAAAATTAGATCTATCAGTGCCCATTTGTTATTTGGGCCCAAGAATACATCTAAAGGTGTACCAAGAGAATCTTAAATCTAAGTAAGCCTCACTTTTGCCCACTGGTTTGAGGATGGCACCACAGTTGCAAGAGCCTCTACTGACTAGAAGGCATTCCCTATGTGCTAGTGATCCACTTCCAATTATGTAAATGACATGTCTTTGCATCCAAAGGAAAATCTGCATATGTCCTTACCAATAGAGATGTGAACAGCCTAAAAGTCATAAGATCACTGAGAAATACATATTTTTATTTTCAGAGACTCTTGGGAGATCAATTCCTAATTCTGACACCTGGTGTCCATTGGTTGGAAATAATCCCAGAGTAGCTTGGGCTAGTGCTGTTGCCAACATGTGGGGTTCTAGATGTTTCTTTAAAAAAAATAGATGATAGATGATAGATAGATAGATAGATAGATAGATAGACAGACAGACAGACAGACAGACGGACAGATAGATGGATAGATAGATAGATAGATAGATAGATGATAGATAGATATCAGAAAGGAAGGGAGAGTGAGATATAGAAACACATCAATGATAAGAGATAATCATTGATGGGCTGCCTCCTGCATAACTTCTACTGGCGATAAAGTCCGCAACCCAGACATGTGCCCTGACTGGAAATCTAACCATGACCTCCTGGTTCATAGGTCAATGTTCAACCACTGATGCAGGCCAGTCAGGCTAGATCCTATTTCTAATATTTATCTCTGCTACTGCAGTATAATGCTTTTACCCTAGAATAAAATAACAATTACTAACAGCCTCTTTCCAGATGTAAAATGTAGACATAATTTTGTTAGTTTTTTTTTTAAATAAAAAAAAATAAAACATACAATAAAATCTCAGAGCAATACTTCTGTGAGTGATTGCTTAAAGAAAGGTTTTCCTTCTGCCTGGAGACAAAACAGCTCCAGACCCCCGCTGTATCACACTGGCGGGGGGCTGGGGCTGTTTAGCTGTAAGAGAGATAAAAGCTTTGTCCTGCCATGCAGATGCATTGGGTCCCAGCCGTTGATTTCTGAAAACTTGGTCTACAAGGGAAAAAAATTGGCTAAGAAATCAATTTTAACAAGACAGCACAGAGAATAGAACTTCTTAGCACGTGACTCTGAATATCTCCTGCTTCAATTTACAGACTATGTACCAAGGTTTTGCCTCGGCTGTTTCCTTACGTGTATACAAGCAGAGAAGTTTGATATAGATCAGATCCCCTGTCAGTGTCATAAGTAATGTGAGTGCTATGGAAAATATCAGCACCGCAGGGACCGTATAAAGGAACGCAGAGACTGGCTGCAGGAGTGCGGGAAGGGGCTTGTCCTTTATGAACATGTTTCACAATTGGCCGGAAACCACCGTGTTGAGGCAGCTGGTTGGGAAAATAAGGCATAAGGCCAGAAACATATCTGCCTTATCGTATTAGAAAGTACTGTCTGATATTTATACTAATAATGATGTCAGATACTTTATCTTTTATAAATACCTGTATCATGAAGTGAAGTAAAAGCAAAGAGTGAGGCCATGGAGCGAGTGTGCATGTACTCTTTGAAGTGCAAACTTTTTCCAAATGAGAACTGTGACTTGATCTCTTAGTCCATGTGGTTACTACTAAAAAAAAAATACCACAGATTGAGTAGCTCATAAACAACATATGTCTTTCTCAGAGTTCTGGAGGCTGAAAGTCCAAAATCAAGGTGCAAGCATGGTCTCGGCCATCCTCCTGGTTTATAGCCAAAGACTTCACACCGTGTCCTCAATGGTGTGAGCAGCGAGGGATCGCTGTAAGGTTTCTTTTATAAAAGCATTAATCCTATTCAGGAAGGCTCCTCCCTCATGAACAAAGAACCCTCCAAAGGCTATACTTCTTAACAGTATCATCTTTGGGGGTTAGAATTTCAACATATAAATTTGGGGGATCACGAAAATTTTGACCATAACAATGATATTTGCTAAGAAAACATTTGGCAGTGGATGCAAAACACCTTTTCTACAATATAATACCTGGTGTTATTACAGTAGACTAAATTTTTTGATAGACTATTAACCAGTTTACTGAAATATTTCCTTGATTCTTTTTCTCTCCAAACTCTGTTATCATCAGATCACAGGACTATGACCCTCTTTGACATAAATTTACTTCTACTTAACTTTAGAAGTAGGTAATATGATCTTCCTAACATGGCCTGTGGGTTTTACCCTTAAATGTTACTAAACAGTATCTGTGCAGGATTATTTTGGTCTTATTAATAAGGTAGTCAGGGAGAGGATCTTCAATGTGTAAACATGCCTTTCTAAGAAAATGTAAAGGAATGTTAATCACACATAAGCAAGATATCAAAATGTACATGGGAGAATTTAGGACTAAAATAAATCATATTCTGTCTGAGTAGTCTATGTAAAATAGACAAAAAGTAACTGAAGATCTCTCTTTTGTACATTGGATCAGAAAAGTTAAGTCATTTTAAATTTAATTTCATAACTTTAGTTGCTCTTTTGAATGCTGAATCAGCAGAAAACAACATGACTGATATTTGCCAAGAAAACATTTGGCAGTGGATGCAAAACACTTGGGATTCTTATTTTGCTAATGTCTTTTGGCTCTAGAAGTAGTTAGGATAGTTTTCATGTTTATTCTAATAAAATTATCTATTTATATCATTTCCTCCAAATTTGGTTAAAATTGCACTATTAAGAGAAGAAGAAAATGCTTAACATTTTGATATCCTTATTACTTACTAGGGCACTTGCTATTTCATTTATTGGTAACTATATTTTAATTAAATTGTCCTATACATATATAAGTAAAATCAATTTACAGAGTTATCATTATCCCATCTAATAAAAGAGTAATATACAAATTAACCATCACTCCACTATACCCACAAGCCCACCAGCCAATCAGGGGTGAGTATGCAAATTAACCCAACCTAGGTGGCTGTAGCCATTGGTTGAGGAGGCTTGGGTTTCCTCAGCAATGGAGGAAGCCAAGCTTTACGCACACCCTGCCAGGCCCAGGCCTCCACTCAAGACTATAAAGTTTCAATTATAGAAGATAAATAAATCCCAACAAAAATGGTGGCAATCATGGAGTTGGAGAGAGCAGGAGGCTTGGGTTGCCCCTGGTGATGGAGGAAGCCAAGCTTCCTGCAGCCCTGGCCTGCATTGGCCTCCACTACCAAGTTTCAATTATAGAAGATAAATAAATCTCAACAAAAATGGCTGTGGCAAGAGGCCTGGCTCTGCTCAGGGCTACAAAGTTTCAATTATAGATGATAAATAAATCCCAGATACCATTGCCTCTGCTTGGGGGATATGGCTGACCTGCAAACCACCACAGGCCCTTGCCCAGGCCACCCTGATCCAGAACACCCTTCAGGGAAAACCAGTCAGCCCCTACCCGTGCACCAGGTCTCTATCCTATCTAATAAAAAAAGTAATATGCAAATTGACCATCACTCCAAAACACAAGATGGCTGCCCCCATGTGGATGCAAGCTGGCAGGTGAATAGTTAGGAGCCAGTGGTCCCAAATTGTGAGAGGGACGTCTGGTTGCTGGATATCTGACTGGCAGCTGGACATCCCTTGAGGGGTCCCGGATTGGAAAGGGTGGAAGCTGGGCTGAGGGAGGCCCTTTTGCCCGAATTTTGTGCACTGGGCATCTAGTTATTATATAATTGTATTAAATGTGTTCTGATTTACAAAGTAGTCTCATTAGAGGGTTGTCATTATAACACTATTTTTTTTTGTACTAAGAATATAAAATTGTCTCTTTTTATGTTAGGGAGATAATTTTCAGTAATCACACAAATACTTATAATGCCAGGATAGCATGGCAAAAATAAAGTATGTACCGAGAAATAAATATGCCGATGAAGTGAGTTGAGATTTATATGAGATAATGGACAAGGAACACAAGCAAATACTAATGCCCCAAAACATGAGAACTGTGGCGGGGACAATAAAAAGTGAGAGCTATTAAAAGAAGAGAATAAAAAAAAATAAAGTCTTAAAAATTGGAGAGACAGGTACTTAAGGATGTTGAAGAGATAAAAAAGGGATATATCAAGAAAGACATAAAAGAAATAAGGCATCTACGCTTCCCAATGTATGAATTTATAACCTTGTAGTTTGCTTTCAACCTACAGCTCATTAAAGAGCATCTGGTGTACAGCTAAGCTTGTGTTTGATGAAAAAATAAAACAGTTTCTTGTTCAAATATGTAATTCTCAAAAATGGCATCATGTTTTTCTTTTCTCTTTTTTTTTAAAGTATGCATTTGCATTAATTGCATGGTGCTTCGATGTGGTTTTACATATTTACTTTCAGCAGCTCACTTTTAGAGCTACATTTATTTTCCCACAAATGAGTCTTTCAACTCTACAATAAATGTTCTTTCAATATTTGATATGATGGTATATATGCATTTGCTATCTTTCCCTAAATTAAATGTTTATTTGAGACACTTAATTTAAAGTGTTTTCATTTTCTACTCATTTTAGTTGGAAAAGCAATCATGCAGTCTCATTCAAGCTCTTTCCCTCTGTCATTATTGTTCTTGTTAGTAGTGAAGTAACCTTAAAATGAGAGGAAAAAATCAAAATGAAAAAGGCATGCAAACAAATTGTAGCTTCCAGTCTTCATAATAGTTTTACTGCCAACACACACACACACAAAAAAGGTTTAGCTATAATCCCTGGCTGTGCCAATTCAGTACACAAAGACCTATTTGTTCATGCGTAACAAACAAAACAAAAAAGAGAAATCTGCTGGCGGAAACTTCCTTACTTAATAGCCACATTGATGGCATGTGCATTTATATTGTCATGCATTAGGACATGGGGTCAATGTGATTTCATTAGAAATAAAGAACGTGTGGTTCTTTTGAAAGAAAAATAGACAGGTAGTACACAATATTTTTCCTGTTGATTAAGATTGCAGAAAATATGTTACAGGCTTTATGTACAAAGCTGTAGCTTTTTTTTTTTAATCATCACCCGAGGATATGTTTTACTGATTTTTAGAGAAAAGAGAGAGAGAGAGAGAAACACCATAACCTAGGCATGTGCCAAGGGCCAATGCTGTAACGTTTCATTTATTTTCCTATGGGCTGGTTTTGTTAACTGTATTATTTTATAGCCTTACTGTTCCCAATATTCACACCTCAGGCATAAGTGTGAATATTTTCCATGTTAAGACTCTGATTCCTTCTTCTTTTTTATTTCCAAAGTGGTACTTAGGGATTGAGGAAGATTCCTCTATGAAGGCACATTCATCAATTCTGAAACCGGTATATTTATTTCAACTTGTTGTAAGTAAAAAAGCATGCATTTGAAATATAAGATAAAGTCCCAGAAACTTCAGGAGCAAGGATGTTAGAATTTAGCTAATAAAAATACAAGGGGTCCAGTTAAGTTTAAATTTGAGATAAAAAATCAAATAAGTTCTTTTTATTATACATATTGTATACAATATGGGAGACATACTTACAATGAAAATATAATTGTTGTTTACCAGAAATTCAAATTTAACTGGGTGTTCTTTATTTTATTCAGGAGAAAAGTTATGATCTTGGCCATAGAGTTTTGTGTCCTAAATTTCTCTCTAACAAATCAGAAGGAAAAAAAAGACCTGAATCACACCATTTCTTTCTTATTATTATTAACTACTAAAAACTAAAATAAAACAAAAAGTGAATGATTAAAATTTACCAGTTTAATCATCATATGAAATTAACAAATTATTCCCATTCCCTTTATGCTTTTAAGTGAATCTGAGTGAAGCCATAATTATTCTATAGTCATTAATTTCATTAGTTCATATCAGTTAAACATTCTGTGGTTCTATTGTGTGCACTTCAAGTCATATAATAGTTCCCAAAAATATTATATATATATATTGTCTAGTATTTGCCTTATCCTATCTAAAAAAAGAGAAACATGCAAATTGACAGTACCTCCTTACATCCACAAGCCACTCCCACCAGCCAATCAAGAATGAGTATGCAAATTAACCCAACAAATATGGCTGTGGCCACAGAGCTGGAGAGAACAGGAGGCTTGGGTTGCCTCCAGCAATGAAAGAAGCCAAACTTTCTGCCTGCCCTGGCCTCCACTCAAGGTGACACAGTTTCAATTATAGAAGATAAATAAATCCCAGATACCAGGGCTTCTGCTTGTGTCACTGGGGGGCGTGGCTGGCCTGCAAACCACCACCGGTCCCTCACCCAGGCTGGCCCTTTGCCCCAAGGGAACCCCCTCCTTGATCTGGAACACCCTTCAGGGCAAACCAGCCAGGGACCAAGCCTCTATCCTATCTAATAAAAGAGTAATATGCAAATTTACCATCAGTCCAATACATAAGATGGCTGCCCCCAAGTGGACACACAATGGCTGCCACAAGATGGCCAGCAGGGGAGGACAGTTTGGAGGGATAAGGCCTGCAAGGGAGGGCGGTTGTGGGCGATCAGGTCAGGAGGGGAGAACAGTTGGGGGAGACCAGGAAAGCAGGGGAGGGAAGTTAGGGGTGACCAGGCCAGCAGAGGAGGGAAGTTGGAGGCAAACAAGCCTGCAGGGAAGAGAAGTTGGGGGGACCCAGGCCTTCAGGGAGAGCAGTTGGGGCGGGACCAAGCCTGCAGGAGAGGACAGTTAGGGGCAATCAGGCTGGCAGAGGAGCAGTTAGACATCAATCAGGATGACAGGGGAGTGGTTAGAGGGTGATCAGGCTGGCAGGCAGAAGGGGTTAAGGGAAATCAAGAAGGCAGGTGGGCAAGCAGTTGGGAGCCAGCAGTCCTGGATTGTGAGAGGGATATCTGGATGCCCATTTAAGTCCAATTTTACTGGGATCAGGCTTAAACTGGCTGTCTGACATCTCTCGAGGGGTCCCAGATTGGAGAGTGTGCTAGCTGGACTGAGGGACACACACCCCCTTCATCAATTTTGTGCACCGGGCCTCTAGTAGTGTATATTTTGGTATCAGTATTTCTTCAGTTAGAATAAACCAAGTATTAACCTTTGTACTTGGATGTAAATGCTGTCTAGGATCATGAAATCCTTTTATCCTATAGAATCAGGTTCTATATGTAAGAGACTATATATCACCTTGGTTGAATGAACCCCTTTTAGTTCTGTTGTTGTTTAGCTTCTTTCCTAGAGATGGGAGCTGTATTAAGTTTTGCTATTGCAGATGCTTCAAAACAGGCTAGTTTTAAATCACATGGTGTAAAAAACCTTTGCAATTTATTGGCTCCCTGCCTTCTTCAAATCTTTCTAGAGATGTGCAAAGAACAATAACAAACATCATAAAATATTAATAATTTTAAGAGTAGAAGTATATCAAGCTCAACTGCTTAGATATTCACACTATAAAAAATAAAATATTTAATTAAAAGAAGAATTTCTTGGAAAGACCTATGTTGGTGGTGATTAAGTTTCTACTTTTTGGCTGGCATGACTCAGTGGTTGAACATCAACCTATGAGGTCACGGTTCGATTCCCAGTCAGGGCACAAGTCCAGATTGTGGGTACAATCTTCAATAGGAGGCATGTAGGAGGCAGGCAATTGATTATTCTCTTTCATCATTGATGTTTCTATCTCTCTCTCCCTCTCCTTTCCTCTCTGAAATCAATAAAAATATATTTTTAAGAAAAGATTCTACGAGGCAACCTTCTGCTCAGTAAACTCCAATGAGAGCAGGAAAGACAAAAGCTGTATTGTTTTCCTGTACATATATCTGTGGCCATAGTATAATTCTTGCTTCACATGGGTGTGAAAAAAGATTTGTTGAATGAATGTATCCCGCTTAAAATATATTAACTTATTAAAGGGTTTGATGTATTATCAAAAAAATCATAAAGTAACACATTATACTATCAGCAGGGGAATTAGAGATCCATATATTTTGCAACATTTAAGGGAATTTTTTAAGTTTTTAGTTGAAGCTACAAGATTTAATTATATTAGTAAATTGGTGTGTCAATTTTAGAAACATTATTAAACATTTCAATCATTTCTTTATTCATGGGCTATATCATTCATGAGATATCATGAATTATCTTCTACAGTAGCACCATTTCAAATGCAGTCTGAAAAATGGTGACTTATTGCATGTTTATCATGCTCATGTCATCACTTTCAAATAGTTTATGTGACCATGTTTGTGGGGTACAACATCTATTAGTATCAGCGTAACTATAAATATGAGCAGCTGTTTGCATATTTGCCTTCATGCCTGAGCCTTTTTCTTGCTTGCAGAGGTTTAAAGTTTAATATTCTAAAAATTGGGATACATAAGTACTTTTTAAAAAATTCACCTGAATTATACAAATTACTTTTAATGACTAAGCAAGCCCAATTAAATGAATAAGAATTTTAAAATAATTGTTTGTTGTAGAGCTACTTACATTAATCCTCCTTAAACTGAAGTGTCTTAAATTTCATCTACTTGTAACAAACAATGCTCTTTTTTTTTTTGGTTTTAATTAACTTCTTTATATCAATCATTTAAAAATACTCTACATTCTGTAAAGCTCCATTATTACCAGAGATTGCCCAGTGTTAACATAATTCAGGATGAAAAATAAAAGAATTCTAGACCCAAATAAGCCAATACTTAAAGAATGTTGTATCTGAAAATATCTCCTGAAGAAAATGCAAAAAGTTGTCTCTCCAGGTGATAGAAAGATGAAGTTTGTCTTATTAATGCAAAATATTGTTGTCAAAATGAAAAATGCTAATCATGAACTATGATATTATCTGAATTAATAATTTTAGAGAATTTTTATCTTATTTATGTTTTTAGAAATATCTAATAAAAGAGAAACATGCAAATTAACCATCATTCTGCTATGCCCACAGCCAATCAGAGTGAGTATGCAAATTAACCCAACAAAGATGGAGGTTAATTTGCATATGTAGTCCTGAAGCCTGCTATGAGGGAAAGTGGGGGAGGAGGAGTGAGCTACTGGAGTGGTGCTCCAGACAGAAGCAAGGGATGCCAGGGAGCGGGAACATGCCAGCTCTTGGACAGCTAGGAGTGAAGCCTGGGGAAGGAAGCCCTATTCCTGCATGACTACTGTGCAATGGGCCTCTAGTATTTGTAATATATGTCTTTTAAAATATATAATAACTGTTCTAGAAACATTTTATTTATAATAAAATGTATGGACAGACATAGGGTTCTAGGGACAGTTTACACACTACTTGTAGAATAATCTACAACAAAATAAATAACATGTCTAGCATTCAGTTTCTTCTTTATGGATTAAAGAAATTCTAATAAAATTCTAGATAATGTTTAAACTTCTCAAACCCTGTCATGTGATAACTCAAAGATATTTCTAGGATCTCTTTTCTCTTTAACAAATGATAAGATTATATAACCCTTAAGATTTTTATTGTTCACAAAATACAAATATTTTGAAATTAGCATCTTGTGATTAACTCATATAACTTTCTTCCTAATATGAAAATACACCCACATACATGTAATGGATTCCAATTTTTTAAAATTTTAATTATTTTTAAAAATCCTTATCCAAGGATATTTTTTCTTTTTTTTTAAATTAAATTTATCTTTATTGTTGAAACTGTTGCAGATATCCCCATTTTCCCCTACAGAACCTTCTAGCCTGTCCCCTCCTACTGCCCCAGGCCTTCTCCACACCATTGCCTATGTCCATGGGTTATGCATGTATGGATATAAGTTGTTGTTTTCCCCCCAATGATTTCTAGAGAGAGTGTAGGGAGGGAGGAGCAGGAGAGAGAGAGACATCAATGTGAGAGTGACACATTGATTGGTTGCCTCCCACACATGCCCCCACAGAGGCTGGGGGACCTGCGACCAAGGTATGTGCTCTTAACCTGGAATCGAACCTGAGACCCAGCAGTCCACAGGTGAATGCTCTAACCTTTAAGAAAAAATGGCCAGAGATGGATCCCAAATTTTAGTCTGATAAATCATCAGTAACAAAGATTGGTAGCAAGATTATATTTACCGGCCAATTTTATGTCAATGCCGGTGCGTTATGCTTAGAAATATAGGCTTTATTTATTTTTTCATGATAAAATTCGGTTCAGTAATTTGATTCTCACTGAAATTCCTCAGTGTGACAGGATGTGGAAGGGAGATAAAGCAAAGGGAATACAAGAGAGGAGAAGAAAGATCAGCAAAAAAATGACAGAAAAAAATTAAAGCTTGTTTGATAGATATTGTCAGAGCCTGGAGCAAACTCATTCGGTAAACTGCATTGAAAGTTTCCTTTTACCAAGCCATATTGGTATATATTCAATTTCATTACAATATTTATACTATATAAATATTGTAATGAAATTGAAATCTTAGTAGATCTAACATCTATATACAGTATGCAAATCTATCTGCGTTATAAAAGACCAGGGTCCATAACGTCCAAAATAAGCGAATGGATGATCGGTCACCATGAGGTGGCATTGACCACCTCTGGGTCACCCCCTGAAGCCTGCAGGATCCCATCATTGGCTGGCCAATGGGGAACCATGGGGAACCTGTCTGGGTGGCAGTGGAGTGGGACTGGGGACTGGCCAGCAGGTGCAAGGCAGACCTCCTGGTCCCTCCCCCCAGCCAGCAGGCTCCAGTGGCTCCTCAGTTTCTAGTGAAAGGAACATGGTGCCTCCACTGTGCACCTTCTGGGATACGGACTCACCGCTGGGAGAGGCTCCGGAGTGGAGACTTCAACAAGGACTTCAGCGCCTGCAGCGACCCTCAGCCTTCACTGCTGGGAGGTGGAAGGAGAGCATCAGCTTTACAGCGAAAACACCCTCCTCAGGACAAACTGCCACCTCCCCACTCCACAGCCACTTCCAGGTCTGCAGGAAACTGCGCATGCTCCTCCCTGTGGGATGGATGGAGTCAGAGCCTCAATTGAGCGGTTCAGCAATGGGGTGGGGGGTAGGAGAGGGCTTGAGCCAGGATGCTGGGCCAGTGCAGGGATGGAGGGAAGAAGGTGGGGCAGGAGAAAGGGGGCAGGCCTGGTTCCCTGCACCTCCTCCCACAGGCACAGCCCTCCCTGGTGTTATGATAAA
The DNA here is from genome assembly GCA_963924515.1 of Vespertilio murinus. NCBI lineage: Eukaryota > Metazoa > Chordata > Mammalia > Chiroptera > Vespertilionidae > Vespertilio > Vespertilio murinus. The sequence continues at coordinate 48,617,920 of OZ004707.1, forward strand.
AGGAGTTGTGTTTTTCTGACTCTGTCCTGGTAAAGGAAACAAGTGTCTGTTGACTTCTGATCTTACTCTCCCAGCTTCCAGTTAATCCCTCTGAATGCATCATATCCAACCTCCAAAGAATCCAAGGGGCAGGTCCAACCTTCATTCAATAGTTGAGGAAACTGACCAATAAACACTTGTATCTCATGCCTGTCAACTCCCACGAAAATCTCCAGGTAATAACTCAGATTCTATATCTAAGGGTATATTTTCTTCTGTTTTTGTGTTTAATGCAACCCCAAGAATCAAATAATACAATAAAGAATAAAATGAGTTCAGAGGGCTCAGCATTGTATTTCCAGAGCCCTTGGTCCCACACAATCTGCAGGATTCAGTTATCCTGATATGAAAGAAAAGGAAAGAGAAATGTAAAAAGTTTCCCAGCTCAGTCACAGAGACATTTCATAGCCACATACCAAGGACACAGCATTAACTTAAGGGTGGAAATGACATAAAAGGAATAGAAGATGGCGCCATATCCATTCAGATTTAAACCAAGTTAATGAGGCAGAGGAAACACTGGATGCCATGGAAGATGAAAAGGTCTGGTCTGGTAGGGAGTGTCACAGACCTCGCAGGGACAGCACTGGGGCTCCGGACATGACAGAAGAGTAAGAGGGCTGGGTGAAAGGCCTGGGAGGAAGAATGAGAGGGTGATATGCAGAAGGTGGGCCCTACCAGGTGATGACAGGGCACAAGCCTGAGGAAGGTGGCCAAGTGCCCCCACCTCTGCTGAGGGGTGCATGCGTCTGTCCTGGGAGCTGCGGCTGATGGAGAGGGAGGCCATGGCTCTGTGTGGATGAGTTGCCAATGAGACCTCCCTGCAGCCACAGTACTCGGTGTTCTCAACACGGCAGGAGCACAGGATGATGTTCACAACGTCACACACACACACACACACACACACACACACACACACACAAAGCATCCTATTTCCAACTTATTCCCAGACTTCTATTTCTGATATCTATATTCCCAATGTGTCCACAAGTACATTTGGAAAAAGAAAAGAGATTTGTACATGATATGACTACATCTTTAGAAAACCCAATGATCACAACCAGAGCACTTTTAACACCTAATGAGCCAAATACACTGATGAACCAAAATAGACCCAGAGACACAGATGCAAGAACAGACAGTGGAACCTCAGAGGGAAGACTGGGAAGGGTGGGTGGGTGGAAAGAGATCAACCAATGGCCTTATGTGCACACACATCACCCCTAGACACAGACAATGGGGTGGAGAGGGCCTGGGGGAGTGTGTTTAGTAGGCTGGGAAAGGGTAGTGAGGGGAAGCGGGGACATATGTAAATCTTTCAGCAATAAAGATTTAATAAAAAGAGTAAAAAATAAAATAAAAAAGTAAAAGAAATAAAATAATAACTGCTCTGGCTGGGTGGCTCCATTGCTTGGAGCATCCTCCTGTATGTTGAAAGGTTTCGGGTTTGAACCCAAGTCGGGGTATGTGTGAGAGGCCATGGAGCCACTGGAGCCTGGAGGTGGGAGGCTCTTCAAACCCAAGCACAGTGCAGGCCTCGCCCATGATCCAAGGCCCATCCTCTGCTGACTGACACCGGACCTCACTGCTTCCTGTGGAGTCCCTGGTCTCTGAGTGATAGGTCTGCTTCCTCACGTTCCTCAGAATGCACTGCTCAGTAACCATTGTACTAATAAAAGGGTAATATGTCCCTCTGGACAAATGGAAGGTGGGGGTGAGGGGGTGAGGCAAAGGTGGTTAGGAGGATCAGCAGGTAGGTGAACACTTAGGAGCCAGCAGACCCAGATTGTGAGGGGGATGTCTGACTGATGGCTTAGGCCTGATCCGACTCAGGCCTAAACTGACAGTCAGACAATCCCAGAAGGGGGCCTGGATTGAGAGGGTGCAGGCCGGGCAGAGGGACACCTCCCTTTTGCTCTGTGCATGATTTTCATGCACCAGGCCTCTAATCATATACAATTTGCCTGTTGATAAAAGAAGAGAATTGGTGGGGTTTTTAGAAATCAAAGGTCATACTAAGAACAAGAAGGAAAAAAAAAATCCTTCTAAGAATGCAAAGAACAAAAGTTAAACCCCAGCCAGGTTAATATCATTCTCCCACAAGTACACGTGGGAAAATAATTCTATTGACCATATTCAATTATTTTCAAATATATGCTATGAATAGTTTAAATGTCACAATTGTCTTTGGAGTATCCAGGATCTGCTTTCTGATGGCTAAAAACCCTTTCATTTAAACCGGAAACTAGACAAACATTAAACTGTTAAAAATGTGACTTTTTAACATATCTTTTTCATTTTGGTTAAGAAAAAAATATATTTATTTTTTACTTTACAGATGTGTTCTTTTTTTTACTGCAGTGGAGTATTCCATTGTGTAGATGTACCACAGTTTTTTAATCCACTCATCTGCTGATGGGCACTTAGGGTGTTTCCAAATCTTAGCTATGATGACTTGTGCTGCTATGAACATAAGAATGCGTAGATTCTTTCTGATTGGTGTTTCCAGTTTCTTGGGATATATTTCTAGAGAGGGAATCACTGGGTCAAATGGGAGTTTCATATTTTGTTATCTGAGGAAACTCCATACTAAAAAGAAGGAGTTCTTACCATTTACAGCAGCATGGAGGGAACCCAGAGCATTATGCTAAGCAAAACAAGCCAATCAGAGAAAGATCAATATCAGATGATCTAACTCATTTGTGGAATATAATGAACAACATAAACTGATGAACGAAAATAGATCCAGAGACAGAGAAGCATCCATCAGACCATCAAACCTCAGGGGGAAGGTAGGGGAGGGCAGGAATAAGGGGAATAGATCAGCCAAAGGACTTACATCCATGCATGAAAGCCTCACCAATGGACACAGACAATAGAGGGTGAGGGCATGATTGGCAGTGGGGGGATGGGGAAGATGAGGGCACATGTAGTACCTCAGTCAATAAAGAAAGAAGAAAAAAAAAAAGAATGTGCTCTTTTATATTCTACAAAATATTTTGAAACATCTTTTTACAAAGAGGTTTTGACTTAGCAATCACATAAATGAAAAAAAAATTAGGTTTGAACTGTGGCTTAAAACCCAACTAAATCAAAACGGGAAGATTAAGGAAGAGTTAAAATATTAATTTCTTTAGACTCATGTAAAACTTTAGTCAATTAAAATAAGGTATCTTTTTTTACATGAACTTCTTTGAAAGTTTGTGCAAGAATGTCAATGAGGTGACCTCTTAGGGTGAGCACTGCTAGGGGAGGTGGTGCACCTGTAAGACTTTGACAGGTCCTGCACACAGTTCTCCCAGAAGAGGGGACTCCCCACTGCTCCCTAGAACATCTGCTGGCACCTCTGCTGCCTCACTTTGTCCCCAGGACTGGTCCCCACTAGACAAGAAGCCTGTCAGTCTCATGGTGACAGTGCTCTCTCCCCAGGTTCACAGTGTGTATCTCCCCTTTGGGGAGGTGGGGCACCTCTGAGATGGACTGGGGTGTGCACTGCACCAAGGAAGACATTGGTGATGCTTGCTCAGCCTCATGAATGTACTTCATAATCAGGAATGACACCTTTTTAAACAGAACTATAACTTTATTATTTAAAGCGATTATACAATGCAATGAGTAACGCCAAAGAAAGAAAAAATAAAATAATAAATGGCAAACTCATAGAAGCACCCAAATTAATGAAAAGATCCAAAAAGAAAAAACGCAATGGAGAACATAAAATCAAAATAAGATCAATCAAGACATAAGAATTATCAAAGAGTCTGGGAAAACCAAGCTGTCCCCTTGGGACAGGCTGAGGACACTCAACAAGAGGCCCTCGAGTTGGCTCCTCCCCAGGAAGCTCCTCCTCTGAGGCAGGAACCTGCAAGGGTCCCTGGGAGGGTTCTTCTTCCAGCGCAGGTGGGGTCTCCCTTGTGTCTGGGGCCGGCCCTGGCTCCTCAGCTGCAGCTGGAGAGGCTGCTGGAGGTGGCACGGGCTCTGGAGGTGCACACCCCTCCACCTCTGCCTTCAGCTCTGCCTCCAGCTCTGCCTCCACCTCCTCAGCATGTACTTCAGGTGTTATTGGAGGAGCCACATCTGCCCCCTGGGCTGGTGCTGGAGTGGAGAGAGCAGAAAAGGTCACCCACGTGCCAGAACTTCCTGTGCCCCCCAAACACAGAACACAGCCAGAGCCCGGGACCCACGACAGGGCGCTATACCGCCCAACATCCAATAGACGGGTGGTCAGAGGCCAGTCAGCTCCTGGCCAGGCTCTGGGGGTGCTCCCTGTGTGTCTGGCAACAATCCCTCCCCATAAGCTCACAGGGACCTCCCCACCCATTCCACCCCCACCGCCCCACCTCCTCACCCTCAGGCTCTGCCTCCTGGGGCTCAGGGTCTCCTGGCCTGGTGCGATTTCTGCAGCCACAGCACTGCAGCACCGAGTGGAAAAGTGCCATCCGCCTGGTGGGACTGAGCGGCTTCGGGGTTGGGGGCTCCTGGGGCCTGTGAGGCTGTGGCTCGGGTGGAGGAGTCCACATGGGCCCCGGTTCCCCAGACCCCCAGGTGGCCACACACACTTCAGGCCTGCTCTGGCCCTCAGCGGTGTGGCTCACTGGCCCCTCCCTGCTGGGCGTGGGGCGGGGGTCTGCATGGACCAGCTGCGGCTCCTCCTTGACCAGCTGTGGCCTCTCCTTGGCCCGGGTTGAGCTCTGCAATGACAGTGATCTCAGCTGATGGGAGGACTCAAGCCTGGCCCTGCTCACTGCTGCTTCTGCCCATGGGACCTTCTGCTCCTGGATCGGGTCCAGCCCTGTGTCTACACACACATCCACCCAGGGGAATGAGACTCACCTCCAGGGCTCAGGATAGACCTCGGGCGGAGGGTGCCACCCACACTCCACATCCACCCAGCCAGCCTCGACCTGGGTGTGAACATCACTGGTCCTGATCCCCAAACCCAGCTGTTCCTGGTCTGGACAGACCCTCCCCAGGTGAATACCACTCCACCTTCACCCCTCAGACATATGGGGATGGGACATGGGGCTGCTCAGTGGGGTCAGAGCGGTGGCCTGGCCCCAACAAACCTCCTGTGTCACCTCCGTGCGGCGCTGGGAAAAGGGCCACAGGCGTCCTTTGCGCTGAGCCCGGATCCAGCGGCGACCACGACTGAACACACTCTCCTCGCTACCTCTCTGGAGGCCTCGGCCTCGGGACACGGGGAGACAACACGAGAACATGGTATCCTCTCCACTGTCTCTGTCCGAGTGAGAGGGAGGCAGTTATAGAATGTGGAGCCCAACAGAGCCGGGAACCTTGGTAACCAGGCAGCCACATTCTATAACTGCCTCCCTCTCACTCGGACAGAGACAGTGGAGAGGATACCATGTTCTCGTGTTGTCTCCCCGTGTCCCGAGGCCGAGGCCTCCAGAGAGGTAGCCAGGAGAGTGTGTTCAGTCGTGGCCGCCACTGGATCCGGGCTAAGCGCAAAGGACGCCTGTGGCCCTTTTCCCGGCGCCGCACGGAGGTGACAAAGGAGGTTTTTTGGGGCCAGGCCACCACTCTGACCCCACTGAGCAGCCCTATGCCCCCTCCCCATATGTCTGAGGGGTGAAGGTGGAGGTGTGTTCACCTGGGGAGGGTCTGTCCAGACCAGGAAGAGGCTGGGTTTGGGGGTCGGGACCAGGAATGTACACACCTCAGGTCTAGGCTGGCTGGGTGGATGTGTGTGTAGACACAGGGCTGGACCCGCTCCGGGAGCAGAAGGTCCCGTGGGCAGAAGCAGCAGTGAGCAGGGCCAGGCTTGAGGCCTCCCATCAGCTGAGATCACTGTCATTGCAGAGCTCAACCCGGGCCCAGGAGAGGCCACAGCTGGTCAAGGAGGAGCCGCAGCTGGTCCATGCAGACCCCCGCCCCACGCCCAGCAGGGAGGGGCCGGTGAGCCACACCGCTGAGGGCCAGAGCAGGCCTGAAGTGTGTGTGGCCACCTGGGGGTCTGGGGAACCGGGGCCCATGTGGACTCCTCCACCCGAGCCACAGCCACACAGGCCCCAGGAGCCTCCAACCCCGAAGCCGCTCAGTCCCACCAGGCGGATGGCACTTTTCCACTCGGTGCTGCAGTGCTGTGCCTGCGGAAATCGCACCAGGCCAGAAGACCCTGAGCCCCAGGAGGCAGAGCCTGAGGGTGAGGAGGTGGGGCGGTGGGGGTGGAATGGGTGGGGAGGTCCCTGTGAGCTTATGGGGAGGGATTGTTTCGAGACACACAGGGAGCACCCCCCAGAACAAAGACTGGCCTCTGACCACCTACTTGCTGGATGTTGGGCCAAAGGGCTTCCTGTGGTGTGTCCTGAGCTCTAACTGTGTCTTTATTTGGGGGGCACAGAGGAATTCTGTCAGGTGGGTGACCATCTCTCCTCTCACCACTCCAGCACCAGCCCAGGGGGCAGACATGGCTCCTCCAATAACACCTGGCCCTTCTGGAGGAGCAGGAGGCGGAGCTGGAGGCAGAGCTGGAGGCAGAGGTGGAGGGGTGTGCACCTCCAGAGCCCGTGCCACCTCCAGCAGCCTCTCCAGCTGCAGCTGAGGAGCCAGGGCCGGCCCCAGACACAAGGGAGGCCCCACCAGCGCTGGAAGTGGAACCCTCCCAGGGACCCTTGCTGGTTCCTGCCTCAGAGGAGGAGCTTCCTGGGGAGGAGCCAACTCAAGGGCTGCTTGTTGAGTGCCCTCACCCTGACCCAAGGGGAAAGCTTGTTTTCCCCCCACTCCTTGATATTTTCGTTTTCTTTGTTGTCCTTATTTCGTTTTTAAATTCTCCATTGCGTTTTTTCTTTTTTGATCTTTTTATTAGGTTGGGCATTTGGTTTAATTTGGATTTTATTATTTCCTTCTTTCTGCCTTTGGCATTTATTTTGTCATTGTATAATGTCTTTTAAGTAATAAAGTTATAGTTCTGTTTTAAATGGTGCCATTCCTGATCATGAAGTACATTCACGAAGCTGAGTAAGCATAGCACTGTCTTTTTGCAGGATGCTCCATGACCGCAAAAGGAAACCCTGCTCCAAAAGTAATCACTCCCACTTCTCCTGCCCCTGGGAACTCCTGATCTGCTTTCTCTCTATCCCTTTAACTATTCCAGACAATTTATATAAGTGGAATCTTACAAAAGGCGTTGTTTTGTGTTTGTTCACATCTTTCTTAAAATCTAGAAATTTTGTTATTTGAAAGGGAACTTTGAGCTAGAGATCAAAGAGGAAGAGGAGGAGAAGGAGGAAGAGGAGAAGAGGGGCAGGAGGAAGGGGAAGAGGAAGAACAGGATTGGGAGGAGGAGGAATAAAGTAGAAGAAGAAGAAGAAGAAGAAGAAGAAGAAGAAGAAGAAGAAGAAGAAGAAGAAGAAGAAGAAGAAGAAGAAGAACCCTTTTAGTGTGTGCCTGATCTATGATCTTCGCTTGAGACCTCTGTGCTAAATGTGACCCTAGGGCCAGAAGCCAGTCAGACAGTGGCTGGCTCTTCCAGTGCCAAAAATAAAAAAAATAAATAAAAAAGGAAAGAAACACAGTAATCTGGAAAGAGACCACCAGTTAGAAAACATTTCTCACAGCCCAGCGAAAGTGTTAACATCTCTGTGGTGCAGAAAACCCACTAAAGTCAGTGCTTCTACCGGGACAAAGAGCAAACACAGGTGCTTCCAACCAGAGGCAGTGCACTCTCCAGGTTATGTCAGAGTTGCCAGACTAACCCTATGGGGACACACACAGTATCTCATCGCTGGGAAGAGAGTACTGTCACCATCAGACAGGAGGCTTCCGGTCTGATGGCAAGCAGCCCTGGGGACACAGTGAAGCAGCAGAGGCCCCAGCAGATCCCCTGGGGAGAGGGGGAAAGGCTCTCCTCTGGGAAAACTGTGTGCAGGAACTGCCACAGCTCCCGGGGGGCACGCCTGCTCCTGTTAGTGCTCACCCAAGCAGGTTACCACACAGAGATTCTCACACAACTGTTCAGAGATGTACTTTGGAGACTACCCATCAGAGCACTGATGAGATACCTGGGAAAGGGATATCACACTAATGTCCATAGAAAGGGGATGGGATCCCCTAATCCTGGCCCACATGGGTGAAGGAACTGAGCAGCTGCTAAAGTGGGTGCAGGGATCTCAGATAAAGACCTTAAGGGTCCTCTCATTAGAGACAGGTGAAAAAAGTGTCTACATCTAGGACCCCATCAGTTAGATCACATATATGCAGTATTAACATGTAGAGAAAAGGGCATGATGCTGTACACTGTATATAGGGAACCCTAAAGATTCTACCAAAAACTGCTAGTACTGATAACTGGATTTAGTAAAGTAGCAGGATCCAAAATAAATACCCAGAAATCAGTTGCATTTGTATACACCAATAATAATCAGAAATAAAAAAGGAGAAAATAATTACATTTAAAGTAAAATCAAACTAAATAAATTACCCTGGAGTAAATTTAAGAAAGCATGAAAGCACCTGTACTTCAAAAATTATAAGACAGCTAAGAAAGAAGTTAAAAAGATACTTATAAATGGAAGCGTTCATGGATCGGAATAATTATTATCATTAAAATGTCCATACTACCAAAAGCAATTTATTAGTATAGATTCAACACAATTTCTATGAAGATACTAATGGTGTACTTCACAAAACTGGAACAAATATTCCAGAAATGTATATGGAACTACAAAGATACCAAATAGTTATAACAACTTGAGGAAGAGATACCGTACACCTGATATCAAAACATACTACAAATCCATAGTAATCACACAGCATGGCACTTGCATAAAACCAACATATTAGTCCATGAATCAAAATAGAGAGCCCAGAAATAAATCCACATCTTTATGATCAGTTAATATTTGACAAATGAGCCAAGATCATATAAAGGTGTAAATATGGTCTACTCAATAAATTGAATATAACTTGGACAGAAAACTGCAAAAAAAATGAAACTAGATTGCCTCCTCACACCATACACAATAATAAACTAAAAATGGATAAAAAACTTAAATGATAAACTCTAATCCACAAACATCCTAGAAGAAAAATATAGGCACTAAGATATTAGATATTTCTCTTAGCAATGCTTTTCTGATACGTCTCCTTAGGCAAGGGGAACAAAAGATAAAATAAACAAATGAGGCCAAATTAAAGTAAAAATTTTTTTTGCACAAGAAAGATAACCATCAACAAAATTAAAAAACAACCCACTGTATGGGAGAACATATGCCAATGATACATATGATAAGGGGTTAATATCCAAAATTTATACAGAACTCAACACCAATAAAATAAACAATCCATTCAAAGCAGGCAATCTAACCTATACAAGTGGTCACCATAACCTTAAGAGAAACTATTTCATCTGACAAAGATTTTTATTTATTTATTTATTTATTTTTTAAATAAATCTTTATTGCTCAGATTATTACAATTGTTTCTCCTTTTTCTCCCCCATAGCTCCCTTCCACCTGATTCCCACCCCACCCTCTGCCCTTACCCCCTCCCCCCACTATTGTCCTCATCCATAGGTTATACAATTTTAATCCAGTCTCTGCACCCCACACCCCTTTCACCCTGATAATTATCTATCCACTCCCTTTCTTTGCCCCTAATTCTATTATATTCACCAGTTTATTCTATTCCTGAGATTTTTAATTCACTTGACCTTCTTCCTCTTCTTAAGTAATACCTTTCAGCATTTCATATAATACTGGTTTGGTGGTGATGAACTCCTTTAGCTTTTTCTTATCTGTGAAGCTCTTTATCTGCCCTTCAATTCTGAATGATAACTTTGCTGGATACAGTAATCTTGGTTGTAGGTTCTCCCTATTCATCACTTTGAATATTTCTTGCCACTCCCTTCTGGCCTGCATGGTTTCTGTTGAGAAATCAGCTGATAGTCGTATGGGTGCTCCCTTATAGGTAACCAACTGCTTTTCTCTTGCTACTTGTAAGATCCTCTTTTTGTCTTTTACCCTTGGCATATTGATGATGATGTGTCGAGAAGAATTTTTCTTTGGATTCCTCTTGTTTGGGGTTCTGTAGGCTTCCTGTACTTGTAAGTCTATTTCTTTCACCAGGTGAGGGAAGTTTTCTGATATTATTTCTTCAAATATGTTTTCAGTATTTTGCACTCCCTCTTCTTCTGGCACCCCCATAATTCTGATGTTGGTGCGCTTGCAGTTGTCCCAGAGGCTCCTTACACTATCTTCAACTTTCTGGATCCTCTTTTCTTCTTCCTTCTCCAGCGGAGTGTCTTTTGGCTCTTTGACCTGATTCTTGTGTTCTTCCATTCTGCTGTTGGATCTCTGCATAATATTTTCCAATTTAGTCAGTTTATCTATACTTTTTAGTTGGGTCTCATGAAGTTTATCGAGCTTTTCTAGGATATTGTTGCATAACCTTAGAACCGTAGTTCTGAACTCTATATCCTCCATCTCTTTTATTTGAGATCTATTTCCTTGTCTCGGCATTATCACTCTATTTCAGAGTTGGTAGGATGGCTTTGTGTGTTTGGTGTCCTATATGGCCCAGTGGGTCAGCCTCCTCAGTTACCTGAGGTAGACACTCTTGGTGATCCCCTTTGTGGACTGCGTGCACAGCCTTGTTGTAGCTAAGTCTCTATTGTTGTGAATTGACCTTCAGGCCAATTGGATGTGGGTATCAGCTGTGTCTACTCTGGGATAACTTCTGTATTGGAGACAGTCTTATAGGATCAGACTTGAAAAACTGCAGAAGCCTCTGCTCAGCTTGGATGGGGTGGAGTCTCAGGGCTGAACTGACCGTCTTGGCTTCTGCCCTGCCCTTGTGCACTGGCCTGAGTTTCCGCCTAACCGGCCCAGTTTCCCCAAGCAAGAGCGTGGGTGCCCCAGGGGCTCACCCGGACTTGGGCTGGTCTCTGTAGTCTGGAGCTTCTGACTCCTTCTGCTACAGAGAGGCCGCCACCTTGTACAGCGAGGCAGCGGCAGCCTCCGCGGTCAGACCTGGAGCTTCTGACTCCTTCCGCTCCGGAGAGGGAGAGGCGGCGGTCAGACCTCAGCGCATACTTGCTCGCGCGTGCGCGAGTCTGTAGACCCTGCAGACTGCGACTGCGGTCCCCGGTCTCCCAGTCTCTGAGTCTCTGAGTCTCTGAGTCTCTGGGTGCCTTTCTCCACAGTCCAGACGCCACCCGTATGAGCCTGGGACCACGGAATTTCAGCCGGGGTTGGGTTCAGTACAGTCGGAAAGGGTTCCATGCAATCGGGGATTCCTCCCCTCCCACCGCCAGGCAGGTATTCGGCGGCCGTGTGCGCGAGCGTCTCCTACCTCAGCGCTTTTCGGCTCCCAGTCCAATCCGTGAGCCTCTCTCTTTCTTTCTAGTTGTAGCTATTCCACTCCGCCAGCTTTCCTGAGGTTTTGGTGAAGTCCTTTTTGATTTTAGTTGTTTTTTTAATTAAATTGTTGATGAGGCGGCAGCTTAGGAGACTGCCTAGGCCGCCATCTTGGATGTTCTTCCTGACAAAGATTTTTAAATGAAACTCTCTGTAACCTGAAAATTATCATAGAAGGAGATAGAGAGGTTTCCTTCAAAAGTAGTAAGGATTGTCATTGAAAGTGAATATATTTGGCCTCTTGAGCTAAAATAAATAATTTGTATGTTTGCCTCCCTGACAAAGTTTATATAAAGTTACAAAAAGAAATTGACAGCTAGTTTGAAATTGAATTGCCAGGGCCTAGAGCAAAGAATATCCCTATATGATATTATCCTACATTGTCATTATAATTTTTGATATTTTACGACAGCATATTTTTATCCCCCAAAAGAAATTACAAACTAATTCCCTGAATGTTTGGCAGCAATTTTAAAAAAAAGGACATGAAAGGATTTAATCCCTTTCAGACGGAATTAAGGCACTGGGAAGGCACTAGAGCATTTTATATTGGCCCCTCTTACCCTTTTGGCCAAGAGGGACCCTCCTTTTACAATCCAAATGCCCACAACTGTTGCCTGAGCTTTCTGTTCATGCTGAGGTTGAAACCTCGTGGTGGCTGGTACCATGGATCTATCTTTCGCCCAATGGTGTGAGCTGGGCTCTCCCTGGAGAAGAAACCTGAGTCTTCCCAGATATGTGATCAGTGCTGGAGTCTGCCAACAGGTGAGGGGATCCCAAGATAGGAGCTGGATGAGGAGGCCATAGGGACATAGGCTACCAAAGAAACAGAACTGAACCTCAAATCACCTTTCTTGGCCCCGGAGAATGGCTGGTTAGCCAGAGATGGGTAAGATTCCTCAGGGAAGGAACAACCTAAGACAGGCACAGTTGCAGAGGGGCCATTAGGAGAGAATGTGGGGCACAGACCCTCACTCCCAAAACCTTGCAGGGATCTGAACCCTCACCTCTTCGGAGGGAGGTCTCCTGCCCCCATGGCTACTTCACTTCCCACACCCAGCTCAGATCGGGACCAGGTAACAGACAGAGACGTGGCCCTGCTCAGATTGAGACCCAATCTGAGACCTGGCCTACAGTAGCTGCCTATATCTAAACCCAGCCTAGCCCCAGGAATGCTCAGGGCCTACTCAAGAATTCAAATAATCCTTTCCACAAATATTTACAGGGTAAACTAAGATTGTATTAAATTTGACAGTAAAATAGTAACCAAGTTTTCAGGTTAATTTAAATTGGTAAATAGAAATAAGCGAAAATCCAAGAAAATTTAAGTGTACTGAATAAAAAGCTGTCCCTAAAGTATTAACTAAAATTTCTATTGGTAATGCATCTCAGGGTAAAATTGCTTAAGATGAAATGAACCTTGCCGCGAACGGTTTGGCTCAGTGGTAGAGCATCGGTCTGCGGACTGAAAGGTCCCAGGTTCGATTCCGGTCAAGGGCATGTACATTGGTTTCGGGCACATCCCCGGTAGGGGGTGTGCAGGAGGCAGCTGGTTGATGTTTCTCTCTCATCGACGTTTCTAGCTCTCTATCCCTCTCCCTCCCTCTCTGTAAAATATCAATAAAATATATTTAAAAAAAATAAAAGATGAAATGAACCTAAAGCAGTCTTATTTTTGTGCAAAAAAATTAAAATTTTAAGTTATCAAGACTGCATTACAAAATTTACAAAAGCATCCATTAATAAAAATTAAAAAAAGGAGGAATAGTAGGGTAATATCATGTAAGGAAAAATATCCTGTAAGTAAATTACATCTAGAAAAGTTGTAGAAAATTAATTTTCATTTGTCATGCTAACAGCAAGACACCCATGAAAATCACACATGATGTCAAAATAAGCCAAAGGAAAATAGTTTGGGCAAAAATAAAAAAGGATCCCAAGTCAATTTTATAGAAAATATTCCTTTATTAACTTTTGGTCAATAATATGTTTGTATATTTTCAGAAAACTATTCTAAGACCATAGGGATTCCTGCAACAGAGAGGAGTTGTCAGATCTGTCCCAGCACGAAGAAAAGAGGAGAAACAGTCTAGAGATGGAAGATGCTGATGACGCCTTGACATGCTAGCAGTCAGCAGCTGTGCATTGATGCAGGTTGCCCAGGACCAAACCAGAGAGGGTTGGACCTACATTGCCACCATCTGTCTATCATCCAGATATCATTGCTGACATGTACACATAAGAAAATATTTGACATTGAAACTGGGTCTCAGAACTGTTTGACATTGAAATTGGGACTCAATTTATTATTATTATTATATGTTTATTTGTAGTCTTTAGTTGCAAGATTTTTAAAAAAATAAAGAAATGGGGAAAATAGTTATAGAGATAAAGAACCATTGAACAGACTGTCGAACTATGGCTGGAAGGTAGCATTGAACAGACTGTCAAACTACAGCAGGAAGGCAGGGGATGTTCAGGGAGGGTGGGGGAGAGCTGTAAGAGATCAACCAAAGAACTTGTGTATGGACATAACCAATGGATACAAGCCACTGGGGGAGGGCGGGAAAGGTGAAGGCATATGCTGGGGGGTAGGGGAGGCTGGGGGGGGGGTCAAGGAGGAAAAAAGAGAGACAAATGTACTATTATTTGCAATGCTTCAAACAATAAAAAACAACAACAACACCCACAGACAAATGACCTGACAACAACAACAACACCCACAGACAAATGACCTGAGTAAATCTTTCTCCAAAAATGACATAGAGGTGGCCAATAGACACATGAAAAGATGCTCAATGTCACTAATCATCAGAGAAACACCAATTAAAACCACAATCAGATATCACTTCACACTAGTCAGAATGGCTATCATCAATAAATTCTCAAATGACAAATGTTGAGAAGGATGTGGGAAAAGGGAATCCTTGTACATGCTTGGTAAGAATGCAGACAGGTGCAGCCCCTGTGATAAATGGTGTGGAGTTTCCTGGTAAAATTAAAAATGGAACTTTTATTTGACCCAGTGAATCCACTTCTGGCAATGTATCCTAAGAAACCATAATCATCTTTAATAGCAAGATTTGTCCTTGTCATTTCCTGCTTCCTGCTCCTCTTAGGATGAAGCCTAGTCCTTTTATTGTGGCCCCATGTGCTCTGGTTCCTGCCTACTTCCGCTCAGGTACCACCACATTCCTTTCTTTCTTGGATCCATCCATATCAGTCTTTGTCAATTCCCACAAAGATCTTATGCAGTAACCTATTTCTCTCATTACAGAGATAGACTGCTTCTCTTCCTTTAGCTTTTTATCAGTGACATATACTTCGATTCAGTTCTGTCGTTTGAGGGCACCTCTCTTAGTAATCCAGTTGAGGCTTAAGATGTCATATTTTCCCTTCATATCACAGAATGTAGTTGTGCAATTGTGTGATCATTCAACTCTTTTTCTAAACATTTCTCCTGTTCTTTCATTTGTGGCATGTTTCTTTACCTCGACACTTTGGCTTCCACTTGGTGTTTCTTTCTAAGTATTGGGGTAGATCTGCTATTACTACCAAACATAGGGTAACCTTATGTAGTACATGTTCTGGGGGACCTCATGGCACAGTCTTCTTGATAACCTGTGTTGGGTGCTCCAGGAATGTCCTTTCTGTGGCCTCCGTGGGCCCTCCTGTTGTACTTGAGTCTTGATTGCCTTTAGCCTGTTTGTGTGTGGGTTTGACCATTAGGCTGGCTTACTCCAAGGATAAAATGTGACTCCAGTGTAGAAGGAGCTGTGCAGATGCTGGCAACACAGAACAGAATTTGCCTCAGCAAGTCTGGTGCCTGATGAGATCCCCCTTTGCCCTTTGGAGATGGCACCTGTGAGGTGAATCAGGTCATGCTCTGATAGACTGTCTAAAGCTGGCCACTGGGTGATTTGGTTCTGGGGTCTCCTGGGCAGGACTCTGGTGCAGGTGAATATCAGACACTGACTGTGACATCTCCTGGACTAACTGTATGGAGATACAAAATGATCCTTGGTTTGTGGCTTCCTCTGCTAGGCCTGAGTGTGTGCAGGAAGAATCAAGCTGCACAGAAAGGGTGACATTTTTTTAGTACTGAGCCCTGGGGCTTGTCAGCAATGCTCCTATGGACGCAAGATGCCCTTCATCTGTCTTTGCCTGTGGGCGGCCAGCTCACCTCAGTTGCAGAAAGCACCTCTATCAGTAGTCGAGTTTCAGGAGGAAAGTTCTCACTGAGTCACCAGATAGGGGCAATCGGTGCTCATCAGATCTATATGGGTTCAATCTCGGTGCCAGTGCAGGGTCTAAGTGTACCAAGATATACCACATTTAGCTGACACCTGTAGGGTGCTCTCATACCTTTATGGTTGGGTGGGGAGGGCTCTCAGGTAGCTGTCAGGGTGAGGCCACCAGAGTTTATCAGGCCCCTAAAGACCAATATACAGCCGTGTGAAGGAAGGCTCTGCAGTGCTTAAGCATGTGAGGGGAAAATGTCCAGTCCTAGAGCCACACAATTAGTCTTCCCAGATTCTGACAGCTGCCCAATCTCAGCAGGACAGGACCACTGGAAGCCAGGATAGGTGGAGGTGCCCATCTGGTTTAGGAGAAGGTTGGAGGAGTGGCTACAGTGTGGCAGAGGGTCTTAACGCACAGATCCTGGAAGCTGTCCCTTCAGCTCTCTTCCCAGGGCCACAAACCCTAGTCTTTCCTCACGCAACTCTAGTCCACTCTGCCTGCTCTCTGCCAGAACACAGGATAAGTGACTGTCAATGAGATTTTGTGTATTGGCCCTTTAAGAGAGTGACTGTGTTTCTAGCAGATTCTTGCCTCCCCCTGATGGACAGAATTCTTGCTGATTTTCACAACCAAATGTTTATCTGGTGCACTAGACCTGGGAGTCCAGCTTGGGTTTGAGGCCCTGTGCTTCTCAGGGGCAAACTTTGCAGCTGAGATATCCCTCCCGAATCTTGTGATCCTCTTCAGTTTTGTGGGAGAAAGGCCAGGAATTCCTACCAGTCTCTATGTAGCTGTTTTTTGTTTTTGTTTTTGTTGTTTTTTTTGTTGTAATTTCTTGGTTATAAGATTTATCTTTCAGCTACTCTTCAGTTGATTGGTTACTCAGGTTGATTGATTTTTAATGTAGTTGCAATACCAGTTTGGTCCTGGGAGGAATGAGTGTAGCTTCCAACCACTCTGCCACCATCTTGGATATCCCACTCTTTTAAAATAGCCCCAAGGCACAATGTTCATAAAAGCAGCAATTACAACATTCTGACACCTTTCTTTCTCCATTACCTTTAGCTAATAAACTCTGTAGAGTCAGAGTCATGATTCTTCTCTAACAGCTAAAAATAAATGTTCTTTTATGTTTCTCTGCCCATCCTTCTTAAAAAACCAGCAGGTAAATATTACACCTGTTTTTGTTGTTGTTGTTGTTTTTTGTTTTGTTTTATTTTGTTTTTTTGCAGCCCAAAATAATTGACCAAAGAGACAACGTTTTAAAAAGTGAAAACTGTACACTTCTATGAAAACATCAATGCAAAATGTTCTTTCTGCTGGACTGGCTGGAATGGAGCCTAAAAGAGCATAACTCCATTACTCAATGACGGTTGCTGGGTACAATGCACTCTCTTGAAATACGTTTAAGAAGCTAATAGCATTAAGTTATTATAATTAGAGTTGGTGGGATCAACAGGTGAGTTTGGCACAATAAACCACCTCACTGAGTTAGGGTCTACAGGCCTTGGGTTGGGCATCTCAGCTCAGAGCAGGGCAGCCCTTCTAAAAGCCACTAAGTACCTGCAATTTCCTGGAAGATTATGTGCATTAAAAAGTTCCATTTGATGAGTGGATGATGCTTCTATTCCTGATTATTTTTAATCAACCAGGAAGCATTATGTAAATAACTGTGTTAAAAGGGCTGGCAAGCATGGAGATGTATATGCATAATAGCATTTGGCCTCATAGAGTCAAGATGCAGAAAGAAAAGTAATCAATCTATAGAAATGAGAAAATCATTGATTGATCTCCTCAGATACTGGTTTTAAGTACAATAGACATGCATAAAAAATGATAATGAGGAACTGCCTCTGAGAAAAAGTAGAATTTGAGCTAGACATTGCATGGTGTGTAAGTTGAATATTCTAGGTGAAATACAGGCTGAGTAAAGGTAAGAAGGTGCAAATAGCATGGCATATATAGAAATTAGGGAGTGGTACCACATGCCCAGTGCAATTTATGTGGTAGTAGGAGGCCAGTTTGGGTTGGGGAAGGTGGGAATGAGGATTCAGGTGACCTGGGAAGATCACTTAGGGATTGGAAATGGGAAATAACATAATGCAAGTGGAGACTTAAAGAAGATGGGTCGAAAGCTAAAGTCCACAAAGGTAGAAAAGAAGGTGAACAGTGACTAGAGTCTCAACTGGAGATATAATCACTATAATAAAAACAATAGAAAAGCAAATACATATTTTAAGAAACTAACAATAAGACTTTAATTCAGTAACATAAACATTTATTGAATGTATCCATGTACAAAGCACTATGAAAAGCATTGCACTAAACCTTAATATAAACAAGGCTGTTTCTTATCCTTCTAAAATCTAAGATGGGAGCTACAGGTATATGACAGTGAGCATGGTACTGAGACAGATAGGTCCCTACATGCTTCTTGGAATAGTTCCAAAGCTATTCAGAAAGGACAATTATTTTATCAAGCTAATTAGGCAAGTTTTCATAAAGGCTTACTATGAAAAATAAGATCAGAAAAATCCAGAAACATTATGGACATGGCATACTTGAGAAATGGAGGCATAATTGGAAAATCCTATCTAATAAAAGAGCAATATGCGAATTAACCATCATTCCACTCCACCCTCAAGCCACACCCACCACCAATTAGAGAAAGTATGCAAATTGACCCCAACCAAGATGGCTGCAGCCACTGAGCCAACAGGAGCTAGGCTTGGGTTTCCATGACGATAGAGGAAGACAAGCTTTCCACACATCCTGGCCCCCCTCCACTCAAGGGTACAAAGCTTCAATTATAGAAGATACATAAACCCCAGAAATGGTGGCAGCCATGAGGGAGAAAGAGGCTTGACTCTATACAATATTATAAAGTTTCAATTGTAGAAGGTAAATAAATTCCAGATATCAGGGCCTCAGCTTGGGTTGCCAGGGGTCATGACCGGCCTGCAAACCACCATAGGCCCCCCGCCCAGGCCTCCCCATTCCCAAAGGGAACCCCCACCCTAATCCGGAACACCTTTCAGGGCAAACCATTTGGCCCCCACCCATGCACCAGGCCTCTAATCTATCTAATAAAAGAGTAATATGCAGACTGACCATCACTCCAACAAACAAGATGGTCACCCCCATGTCTTTAAAGATCTTGCCCCCATGTGGACACAAGATGGCCACCACAAGATAGCCAGCAAGAGGGGGGGCAGTTGAGAGGGACCAGGCTAGCAGAGGAGAGCATTTGGGAGGCACCAGGCCTGCTAGGGAGGACAGTTGGAGGCAATCAAGCCTGCAGGGCAGGGCAGTTAGGGGTGACCAGGCCAGCAGAGGAGGGAAGTTGGGGCCAAACAGGCTGGCAGGGGAGCAGTTAGACATCAATCAGGCTGGAATGGGAGTAGTTAGGGAGTGATCAGGCTGGCAGGCAGAAATGGTTAGGGGCAATCAGGAAGGCCAGCAGTTGGGAGCCAGCAGTCCTGGATTGTGAGAGGGATGTCTGACTGTCTGTTTAGGCTGGATCCTACTGGCATCGGGTTTAAATGGTCAGTTGGACATCCCTCAAGGGATCCCAAATTGAAAAGGGTGCAGGCTGGCCTGAGGGACACCCCCATGCATGAATTTTTGCACCAGGCCTCTAGTAGTTCATAAGACTGGTTCAAGGATGGGGAATGTTGATAAAATAAGAAAATGTAGGAGGCACCCAATTATAGAAGGTCTAATCTTAGGAGAAAATTTAAATTTTATCAGGAAGGCAATTGGGAGTCATAAATGTTTTCTGAGTGGAAAAATTTTTGATAAAATTTGTGCATGGTAATAATGACCTTGACTATGCATCTGAGATGGATTGTGAGACGGACTTGGAGGAGAGCTTGGTGATGAGGAGGTCAGCTTGAAGTAAAGTTAAATGGGAACTATAAAAATAGTCACAATGACTAAAAAAAAAATAATTCTTGTAGAGGTAGAACTTTAAAAGCCTGAGTTCTAATTGAACCTACAATTGAGTGGCAAGAATGAGACATTTAACTAAGATTCCTTGTTTATGTGAATGGGTAGTAACATTTGTACTGAGATAATGAATATGGGACTAAAGAAGGCTTACAGAGTATGATATACAGTAAATTTTGCTTTGAGCATACTGAGTTTGAGGTGCTTATAGATCACCGTTTTGGAACATCCAAGAGGAATATAAAATACTACAGGCCGGGCACACAAAATTCGTGCACTTGGGGGGGGGGGGGAAGAGAGGTGTCCCTCAGCCCGGCCTACACTCTGGGAGCCCTCACAGTCTGGTCGCCTCAGAGGATGTCCGACTGATGGCTTAGGCCCAGTACCCACCATGGGGAGCGGGCCAACGCCTTCTGTTGGACATTCATAGTGTTGCTATGAAGGCAGAAGAGGCTCCCGCTACTGTCACTATGCTCACCAGCCATGAGCTCAGCTTCTGGCTGAACAGTACTCCCTCTATGGGAGCACACTGACCATCATGGGGTAGTTCTTGTGTTGAGCATCTGCCCTGTGGTGGTCAGTGCGTATCATAGTGACTGGTCATTCTTCTGTCAGGCCAAAACTGCCTCTCCAATATTCCCAGATTGCAAGAGGATGTAGGCCAGGCCGAAAGACCCCACCAGTGCACAATCAGGGTTGGGCTGATTTGCTGGTTTGCTCTGAAGGGTGTCCTGGATGATGGTGGGGGTTCCCTTGGGAAAGGATGTGGGAGATTGTCCAGGTGAGGATGGACAGTGGGAGGCTTCATGGTGTGTCCAGCCCAATCCACTGAGTCCCAATCAGCTGGACCCCAGCAGCAACCTAACCTACCAGTTGGAATGTCTGTCCTCTGGTGGCCAGTGCATGTTATAGCAAGCAGTTGAGCAGCCTTAGCATATCATTAGAATACTAGAGGCCTGGTACACAAAATTTTATGCATGGGAGGGAGGGGTTGTCCCTCAGGCCAGTCTGCACCCTTTCCAATCTGGGATCCCTTGAGGGAATTCCAACTGTCTGTTTAAACCTGATCCCGGTAGGATCCAGCCTAAACAGGCAGACAGACATTCCTCTCATGATCCAGGACTGCTGGCTCCCAACTGCTGGCCTGCCTGCCTTCCTGATTGCCCCTAACCATTTCTGCCTGCCAGCCTGATCACCCCCTAACTACTCCCATGCCATCCTGATTGATGTCTAACTGCTCCCTGGCCAGCCTGTTTGGCCCCAACTTCCCTCCTCTGCCAGCCTGGTCACCCATCACTGCCCTGCACTGCAGGCTTGATTGCCTCTAACTGCCCTCCCTTGTAGGCCTGGTGCCTCCCAACTGCCCTCCCCTGCTGGCCATCTTGTGGTAGCCATTTTGTGTCCACATAGGGGTAGGATCTTTAAACACATGGGGGAAACCATATTGTGTGTTGGTGTGATGGTCAATTTGCATATTACTCTTTTATTTGATAGGACAGATGCCTGGTGCATGGGTGGGGTTCAGCTGGTTTGCTCTGAAGGGTGTCCCGGATGAGGGTGAGGGTTCCCTTGGGGAGTGGGGCAGCCTGGAGAAGGAGCCTGTGGTGGTTTGCAGGCCAGCCATGCCCCCTGGCAACGAAGCTGAGGCCCTGGTATCTGGAATTTATTTACCTTCTACAATTGAAACTTTATGGCCTGGAGCAGAGCCAAGCCCCCTGCTCACTCTGTAGTTACAGCCATTTCTGTTGGAATTTATGTGTTTTCTATAATTGAAACTTTGTAGCCTGGAGTGGAGGCCTGGATTGACCAGTGTGTACAGAAAGCTTTGCTTCCTCCATTGCTAGGGGCAACCCTAGCCTCTTGCTCTTTTCAGCTCTGTGGATGCTGCCATTTCTGTTTGGATTTGTTTATCATTGAAACTTTGTAGCCTTGCATGGAGGCTTACACTGGCAAGGGCAGGTGAAAATCCTGGCTTCCTCCATTGCCTGGGGAACCCAAGCCTGTCTCCTCCTCTCTGTGGCTGTAGCCATCTTGGTTGGGTTTATTTGCATACTCACTCTGATTGCCAGGTGGGTGTGGCTGGTGGGCTTTGCCTGTGGGTGTAGCAGAGTGATGATTAATTTGCATATTACTCTTTTATTAGGTAGGATAATAGGCATATAATAGGAATAGTTTTGAAGGAACTCATCTTTTCTCCATGCAAATTCAAAAAATTTTCTTTTTGGTGTAATTTCTCCTGAGCTAGACTATTAATGGATATGTTAACAATTAATTTTCAAATATTTCATTAATCCAAAAATGTCTTTATTTTGCTTTTGGTTTTTGACAGATGTGTTCATTGAATACAGATGTCTTGATTGACAGTCCCCTTTCCACCCAAACACTTTAAAGATGTTGCTCCATTGTTCTCTCATCTGTATGTAATTTATTAGATGTAAGCCATAACTTAAAACTGCATGACTTTAATCTGTAGAAGATTTCATAATATTCTCTTTATATTGTTTTTCAAGATTTTGACTATAATACTACACCTACATATTATTTTGTTTGACTATATCTGGATCGGTGTACTCTGAGTTGTGTGGATCCTTAAATTCATCTTTTTATAATAAATTTTGAGAAAAAAAATAGAAATTCTGTCTTCAAATCATTTTCCCACCATTTACTTTCCAATTTTTGCAACTTCAGTTATGTTTGATCATTGCTATTTCTCATAGGTGACCAAAGACATATTCATTTTTTTTCTTTCTGTTCTTCAGTCCAAGAAATTTATTTTGGTCAGCCACTAATATCTCTCTTTCCTTCTGCTGTGTTCCATTGACTGCTAACCTCATTCAGTAAATATTTCATTTAAAAACTTGTATTTTATGTTTATGGACTTCCCATTTGGCCCTATTTTATAATTAAGATGTTTTATCCATTCACTTATTACTACCAACATTTCCTTTGTGGTCATTATTGTGTTTTCTAAAGGGATTATTTGTTATTTACTATAATGGACATTTTAGAAGCCATTTCTATTTATAAGTTTACTATTTATTTATTTATTTATTTATTTATTTTGATTGCTCTAGAGTTTGCAATATATATTTGCAACTAATCCAACCCCACTTTCAAATAATAGTATGCCACATTATGAGTAGCATAAGTACCTAATAGTAACAAAATATTTATAAATTATTATCTCATCTGTTTCTTGCATCATTTCTGCCATTAAGTTCAGTTGGACATGAGCAAATATATACATGTCCCATGCTTTCTCTCTGATCTTTTAACATTTCTTGCAGGGTGGGTTGACTGGCAATGGATTCCATCTCTTTTTGTTTGTTTTTTCCCTTTTGTTTGTTTGTTTTTTCCCTTTAACCTTTTAAAAGTGCTTTCATTAATTTTAGAGAGAGGAAGGGAAAGAGAGAGAGAGAGAAGCACCAATTATAAGACAGTATCACTGATCGGCTACCTCCTGTAGGCCCCCACTGGAGATTGAGTCCACAACCCAGGAATCAAACTGTGATATCCTGGCTCATAGATTAATGCTCAACCACTGAGCCACACCCACTCTGGCTATTATTGGCTTTTAATTATGATTTCTATGTTCTTTTTCATGCTGTTGTAGTTCTCAGTAAGTTCCTTGAGCATCTTTATCATCCTGTTTTGAACTCTATATCTCGTATATTGCTTATGTCTATTTCATTTAGCTCTTTTTTCTGGAAAATTTATCCTGTTCTTACATTTGTGCTGTGTTTGTTTGTCTCCACATTTTGGTTGCCCCTTGTGTTTGTTTCTATGTATTAAGTAAATCTGCTATGTCTCCCAATCTCCTTAGACTGGGCTATGTTGTACATGAGACCTAGTGGCACAGTCTCCTTGATCACCTAAGCTGTGTGCTTCAGGAATGTCGCTTGTGCACCATTCTGTTGTATTTGAGTGTGAGCACTTCTGTTGTATTTGAGTCTTGATTGCTATTGGCCCGTTTGTGTGTGGGGTCAACCCTCTGAGTAGCAGCCTGTATGACCACAGTGTACGACCTGCTGTGCAGGTCCCGACCACACAGAATGGAATTCACCTCAGCAGGTCTGGTGCCTTCCAAGATCTCCCTTTGGATATGCTGCTTCTGAAGCTAATGGAATACTGCTCTGATGTTGTTTGAAGGTGACCACAATGAGTGTTTTTTTTTTTTTTCTGGGGCCTCTTGGGAGAGACTGGCATAGGTCAGTGGCATATGCTGCCTATGACTGTCTATGGCCACCTGTTTGAAGCTACAAAGAGATCCATCATTTGTGGTTGCCTCTACTGGGTCTGGGTGTGCATGGGAAAGACCATGCTATGTATCAAGGTCAGTTTCCCCAGCACTGAGTCCTGGAGCCGGTCAACAAAAGGCCCAAAACACCCAGAGAAGCCGATACCGGTTTGGCTCAGTGGATAGAGCGTCGGCCTGTGGACTGAAAGTTTGCAGGTTCGATTCCGGTGAGGGGCATGTACATTAGTTGCGGGCACACCCCTAGTAGGGGGTGTGCAGCTGATCGATGTTCCTCTCTCATCGGTGTTTCTAACTTTCTATCCCTCTCTCTTCCTCTCTGTAAAAAAAATCAATAAAATATATTTAGAATAAAATACCCAGAGATCCTCCTTTGCCTGTCTCCACTTTTGGCTGCCTGTCACCTCAGTCACTAAAAGAGCTTCTGGCAATAATGAAGTTGCATGAGGAAGGTTCTCATTGAGTCACCAGGTAGGGGTGAGGTTCAGTCTCTGTGCCAGTGCTGGGTCTGAGGCCATTCAGTAAATTTCTCAGGGTATACCAAGTCGAGTTGTCACCCACTGGGTGTCTGATCATACTTTTGTAGCAAGGCCAGGTCTCAAGAAGTTGACAGGGTAAGGCCAGCAGAATTTATCAGCTTCAAACAGGCTAATATCTCATTGTATGAAGGTAAGGCTCTGCACCTGTCAGGCATGCAAGGCAAAAATGGCCACCATCCTAGAGCTATTCAACTCAGTTTTTCTCAGATACTTCCAGGAGCCTGAGCTCATTCGGGCATGACTGTTGGAAGTCAGAATGTTGGGATAAATATATGTCCCATAGGCAGGGTGCCAGTCATGCTTGATAGGAGGGAGGGAGGAATGGACCTGTTTCTCAGCCACACAACTCAGTTTGTGACACCCCTGAGTCTGCCTGTGCCTGTACACTCCTGACCAGGCAGCAGACTCCTCAGTAGGGTGTGAGCTGTCCAGGTTAAGACAACACAGAATCCAAATCATAGGGCTATTGCATTCCCCCAGATTGATACCATGGGGAGGGTTCCACACAAGAAAGATGGTATTTAGAGCGTGGGAGAGGGACTTAGCACAGACATTCTGGCAACTGTCCTTCAGTTCTCTCCTCAGAGCCACAAGGCCCAGAATTTCCACATGTGAGTCTTGTCCATTAAGCCTGTCCTTCACAGGAGCTCATGTTGACTAACTATGAACAAGACTTGGTGTGTTACCCATTTAAGAGTGTGCCTGTGTGCTTATCAGACTTCTGTCTCTCCCTGGCAGACAAAGTACTAAGTATCACTACCAGATGTTATCTGGGTGTCTCTTACTGGCTCTGGTGCTCTGGGTTGGGGCTCCTAGCAGATATTTGAGACTTCAAGCTCCTAAGGGCGAGCCTTTGCAGCTGAGATATCCCTTCCAGGATCATAGCCACCAATCCTGGGAGAGGAGACAGCCCTTTTGATGCCTCTAACTTTCCCACCAGTCTTGATGTAGCTTCTGTAAATTCTTCATCTTCAGGAAATCCTTCATTTTATGACTTCTGATCAGGTGGTCTTCAGTTTCTTATTCTGGTTGGTCTATTGTTTTAGTTATGATTCCAGTTTGGTCCCAAGAGGAGGTTAATATAGTTTCCACCTTCTTCCCTGACATTTTAGCTCCTGCTCGGGTGCTTTCTGTTATCTTGTCCTCCAATTGGTGAATTGACCTTTTGTTTCATCTAACCTGCTTTTGATTTCTTCTAGTGTTGATTTCAGATATTGTATTCTTCATTTCTGACTGTTTATTGTATGGTTTCTTTTTTGTTGCATTTTATGCTTGCTATTTCTTTGTTTAAGTTCACACTGAGTTTGTACATTCATCTCCTAAGTTCCTTGAGCACCTTTATAAACATTGTTTTGAACTCTGTATCAGATAGACTACTATCCTGCATTTCATTTAGTTCTTTTTTTTAATATATTTTTTTGATATTTTACAGAGGAAGGGAGAGAGATTGAGAGCTAGAAACGTCGATGAGAGAGAAACATCGACCAGCTGCCTCTTGCACACCCCCTACCAGGGATGTGCCCGCAGCCAAGGTACATGCCCTTGACCGGAATCGAACCCGGGACCTTTCAGTCCGCAGACCGACGCTCTACCCACTGAGCCAAACCGGTTTCGCTCATTTAGTTCTTTTCCTGGGGATTTCTCCTGTTATTTCATCTGGGGCATATTTATTTGTCTTTTCATTTGGCTGCCTCTCTGTATTTGCGTCTGTGTATTAGGTAGGCTGTATTATATAGAAAGTGCCTTGTGGGGCTCATTAATATACAGTCTGGTCACCTGACCTGGCTGCCTCATGAATGTCCCTAATCCTAACCCCAACAATGTTACCACCAACCTAGACAAGGACATTTTCCCACTCCCCAAACATTCAATGAGCTGACAGACTGGAAATACTGATAAATAAAGATTCCCACTTATACCATGCCCACAAGTTTTAAAGTTTCCCAGCTAAAGGAACAGGAACTTTATTTATCTGTTTCACAGTGAGAATAGTCATAAAAAATAGCTATGAACAGCCATGACATTTTTATGAGTTTCCAAACACTATACAACCAAATTTCTATAAATAAAAGAGTTGGTTTTCCTCCATTTTAAATTCAATTATCTATCTATCTATCTATCTATCAATCTATCTATCTATCTATCTACCTACCTATCTAGCCAGTGTCCTTAATGGCCACAACAACCAAACGACTACTATGAGGTGGCATTGTCCACCTCTGGGTCACTCCCCCAAGCCTGCAGGATCCCATCACTGGATGGCCAAAGGGGAACCATGGGGAGCCGGTCTGGGTGGCAGGGGAGTGGGACTGGGGACTGGTCAGCAGGTGCAAGGCAGACCTCCTGGTCCCTCCCCCCAGCTGGCAGGCTCCGATGGCTCCTCAGTTTCTAATGAAAGGAACATGGTGCCTCTACTGTGCACCTTCTGGGATGCGGACTCACCGCTGGGAGAGGCTCCGGAGGGGAGACTTCAACAAGGACTTCAGCGCCTGCAGCGACCCTCAGCCTTCCCTGCTGGGAGGTGGATGGGGAGCATCAACTTTACAGCGCAAACACCCTCCTCAGGAAAAACCGCCACCTCCCTACTCCACAGCCGCTTCCGGGTCTGCAAGAAACTGCGCATGCTCCTCCCTGTGGATGGATGGGGCCAGAGCCTGCATTGAGCGGTTCAGTAATGGGAGAATGGGGTGCATCCAAGCCAGGATGCTGGGCCAGTGCAGGGATGGAGGGGGGGAAGGTGGGGCAGGAGCAAGGGGGCAGGCCTGGTTCCCTGCACCTCCTCCCACAGGCACAGCCCTCCCTGGTGTTATGATAGCTGTGGGGTAGCCAGGCCTTTTGCATCAGCTTTCCTATGACTCCAGGCTTGGCACCATTTCCACAACTAATAAAACTCTATTTTCTTTGGTGCAAACTCTGTCTGGGTGAAGGAAACAAGTGTCTGCTGACTTCTGATCTTACTCTCTCGGCCCCCAGTTAATCCCTCTGGATGCATCATATCCAACCTCCAAAGGATCTGAGGGGCAGGTTCAACCTTTGTTCCATAATTGAGGAAACTGACCAATAAACACATGTGTCTCATGCCTCAAGTGTCAACTCCCGCAGAAATCTCCAGGTAAAAGCTCTGATTGCATATCTAAGGGTATATGCTCTTCTGTTTTCATGTTTAATTCAACCCCAAGAATGAAATAATACAATAAAGAATAAAATGAGTTCAGAGGGCTCAGCATTGTATTCTCAGAGCCCTCCGTCCCACACAATCTGCAGAGACCTGACCCTGGGGATCAGGGCCAGCCATCCCCCAAGGGATCCCAGATTGGAGAAGGTGCAGGCTGGGCTGAAGGAACCTCCCCCCCCCTTTGCATGAATTCTGTGCACCAAGCCTCTAGAATATACATAAAAGCCTTAGCAACTGTTATAACACTCTGCCGAATGACCAGCTGGTAGCTATGATGTGCACTGACCACCAGGAAGCAGGAGCTCAATGCAGGAGCTACCCCTAGTGGTCAGTGAGTTCCCACAGTGGGAACATCTTTCAGCTGACAGACAGGCCACCAGATGCTGGACTGATGGCTAGCGAGCACAGCTGCAGTAGTGCGAGCCTCATCCTCTGACACACCCTTTGTGTGCCCCAGTAGGGTGGCAGGAGGAGCAGAGGGACCGGGATGAGCAGGAGTGACATGGCACTCAGCCTGGGCTTGGGCTCCTCCCTGGCTGCCTGCCACTTCACGCACTACTTCGTGCTGTGCGGGATCGACGTGGACAGCAGGCTGGAGCCCAAGGAGCTGGTGGGTATGGCCAGACTGTGGCAGTACAGAGGTCCACTGATCACCACAGGCCAGATTGAGGGACCCCACCGGTGCATGAATCCATGCACCGAGCCTCTACTAATTTATAAATGCATAGCATGACTAACACATGGAGAATTTAATTATTTTGATTTTTTAACATTACAAGCTGCAATT
This sequence comes from Vespertilio murinus, assembly GCA_963924515.1. Classification (NCBI taxonomy): domain Eukaryota; kingdom Metazoa; phylum Chordata; class Mammalia; order Chiroptera; family Vespertilionidae; genus Vespertilio; species Vespertilio murinus. Next base: position 48,646,280 of record OZ004707.1, read on the forward strand.
TTTATTTGTTGTATAAATGTTTAGTTATTATATTTATTTTGTTGACACCCATATAACATTATTTAATTTTGTTTGTTTTCTTGTTTCACAGACCATTACATCCAACCAACTTATTCTGGCTTCCACAAAGATTCTGGGGATGTGGGAGATAAGATAAAAGAATACTTTTGTGACTACGACTCTGACAGTAACTTGGGCAAGCTCATAGTATAGCAAAGGGATGGGAGAAGGGTTTAAAGAGAAAATAATTCATTATGTGTTAGATTGAATCTTTAAAGTAACTAATAATTAAAACCTGAACAAATGTGTAAAAGGAATATTAACAAATAAGGAAGCAAAAAAAGTTGCAGGAAATTACTTATTTTTCCCCTGGATCTTGAAAAGCAGGTTTTTATACAGAGTCTATGCATTGATAATGCACAGGTAACTTGTAAAATTATATGTGAAAACATTGGATTGCAATAATGTAAATTCACTGGGGGGAAAAAAGGCTCCCCTGAAATAGACTGCAGCCTGCAATATGGTTTGTTGCCGTCAAACTTAATTCACATGTATTTTTACTGCTAAGACATTTCTTTGTATTTTCTTCCAGAATATTTCATTGACTGTGTGTGTGTGTGTGTGTGTGAATGACTGTTAACACATATCTGCTTTTGTGTTTATAACAAAGAATCTGGGTTAAAGGTGCTGTGGGAACTGGCTTCCCATTGCCAGCAAATGAAATGTCTTCAAGCAGCACTAAGGGAGATATTTTTCCAAAATGTATGTTCTAAATGCGCATGGAAATTGCTGTTTGTCAAAAATTAATATACCCACATAGCCCTCTAAAATATATAAAATATTAATATTACATATGCAAAATTTACAGCTTAAACATAAAATTCAGCCACTCATTTCCAAATGCAGATTATGATACATGCATTATATTAAGACAATGAAACAGATGCTAAACCAGACTTCTTTCTCACACAAACACATAATAATATTGATTCATCTAGCAACGATGTGTTAAGTACTCCAACATAGCACTAAATTCTGGGCTTATTGTTGAAAACATAATGGACAAGATATTTACCTTCCTCATGCTTAGAATGCTGGTGGAGCTGGATGTATGGTGAAGCTATACTGAGTTAAGTTCATGAGTTAATGAACTCCTAAACAGTTTGGAACTCTGTTCAGTGTCTCGCAGGTAACTAACAGAAATGACATTTTATGTAACAGGGAGAGGGTATTCTATGCCCTCGAAGTTTTGGTATCTTTCTTTCTCTAAAGAGAACACTTTCTTTAAAGCTTTGAAGAAAAAGTAATAATAATTACAATAAAAGTTAGACCCTAGCCAGTTTTTTCAGTGGTGAGAACATTGGCCCTCGGACTGAGGGTCTCAGCTTCAATTCCAATCAAGGGCAGGTAGTTCGGCTGCAGGCTCAATCCCTGGCAAGGTTGGGGTGTGAGCAAGAAGCGATCAACCCATGGGTCTCTCACAGCTCTCACATCAATGTTTTTCTCTCTGTCTCTCCCCCTCCTGTTCACTCTCTCTAAAAATCAATGGGAAAAATCTCCTATGTTGAGGATTAACAACAACAACAAAAATGTTAGGCAGAACTGGTGCCCAACACTGTAATGCATTTTAGAGAGACAGTGACAGTCTTATTTCAAAGAAAGTATCTTTTTAATCCTTCCCCAAGATATTATGTGGTAGCCAAATCAGAGAATACCCATCTTTGCATATTTGTGCCTCTCTACTCTCAGCATGCTTCTAAGTTTCTTTCTAGAAATTTTTTTGGCTTTCAATAATTTTTGTTAAACTGATAATTGAAAAACTGAAAACTGCACTGATTTCTCATCACACATAAAATGAAAAGCTAAGAGGAATCTTGGCATTGATATTTGTGCTCATTCTCTAAAACTACAGTATTTCCCCCCTGTCCACACCTTGCTTAGGCAGACCTTCCCCCATTTAGTCCTGGAAGAGAGACATAAAAAAGGCACACTGCATGCCGAGGCCTGTTTATCTCAGTGGATAGAGTTTCGTTCTGCGGACTGAAAGGTCCCAGGTTCGATTCCGGTCAAGAGCATGTACATTGGTTTCAGGCACATCCCCAGTAGGGGGTGTGCAGGAGGCAGCTGGTCGCTGTTTCTCTCTCATCAATGTTTCTGGCCCTCTGGCTCTCTAAAAAATCAATAAAATATACTTTTAAAAAAAACAAAAAAAAACCAAAAAAAACCAAAAAACAAAAAAACAATGCACGCTACCGAGAGACTATTTCCCAAGAAATAAAAGGAGAGAGGGGGATATAACCAGCGCACTCACAGAATAGTCTTCTAGGTGAATACATCAGAAAAAACATTCTAACTCTCCTGTGGCTCATGGGACACAGGAAAGTAGGGGGCCAGTATCTCCCTCAATAGAAAGTGCCCGGAGTGAAAAAGAAGCTCTCATCCTGCACCAAGAGCACGCATTTTTGCTTCAGGAGGTCTGGCTGATTTGAATTCCTATTATTCTGCCCCTCTAGCCACACTGAACTTTTGACACTTGTTCTAACAGCTGAGCACATTTCCATTTCAAGGAAGTCTAGTACCACTACTTCATGTGTCTCTTTTTAGGAGTCCATGTCATTTGTAATTTTGTTCCATCCGGGCCTCTTTTGAAATGTCACCTGAACTTAAGAGTCCTGCCCAGACCACACTTTTTAAATACAGACCGACCCATGACAACCCTGCTTTATTGGATTCCATCACTAGCTGGCATTTCATCCAGCTAGTGTTCAGTATTTAGGTTCTATGATTTATCATTGTCTATTTCCGTGACTGGTAGCTAATTTCTTTGAGGATTTTGTTCAATGTGCTTCCCTCAGTGTCTAGGACAGTGCCCAATAAACTGTAGGTGTTTGGTATTTGTTGAATGAAGAAAGAGCATAAGTGGCATCGTTATGTTTAATGAGGAAAAGTCATAGAATGCTAAGTTTATTCCCCTATGAAACACATATAGATTTAAAATAATTACAAATCAAATAACTTTAGCAAAGCTAATTTTAATAAGAGATTTGGGCTCTCTGTATTGTATCAAGACATTAATTTTAGTCATCAGAAATAACTAAATATCAGAAATTTTGATTTGCCAGATGTTTATGATATCTCAGAAAAACTAAGTCAATGCATATGTAATAATGAAAGCAGGTTGGTGGCAAGATATAGATTTTTGGAATCAGACAGATTTGGGATAAAAATCTGTTCCATTACACTTCTATGACCTCAGACAAATGGGCCAATTCCCTTTTCTCCATTTTTAAAATTGTGAAATCAAGCAGTATTGACTAGTATTAATTCACAGTTTAAAGTGTAAATTTTATATGCAATGACAAAGAAATATATCAATCAAAAGTACTGACTTATTTTAAAAATGTGTTGTCATTCCTGATCTAGATCAGGGATACATTCCAATGCCTCCAGCAATTAGGAAGATGTCATATGTGAATGAAGCTAGATACAAGAGAGCTGTTACAAACTGGAGACTCACGCATTATCCAGAAGAGAGAGCTGGTAGCAGTTGCCCAGAGGTAAAGCTGGGCCTGTATTGCAGATCCACCATTGTTGTTTTTGTGTTTGCTTTATTTTCCAAAGGAGACACATCCCTGATATTTTTTTGGTGCAATTTATGAATTTGAAATATTGACAACTCTGAGAGCCTTCTCCTGAAGAGTATATCTTAAGGGACTGGAAAGGCATTTATAAAGGGCTTTAAACTTACTACCCTGTTTCCCCAAAAATAAGACCTACTCATAGGTTTCCTTCTGAGTGAAATATATGGCATACCCCCAAAAATAAGGCCCCCAGGCTCAGTCTCAGAATGAAAATTAATTTACCATAAACTGATCGCTAGGGCTACCTCAACTGGCGTCTAGCAACCAGTAACATTACACAGAGTCACGACATCACTGCTGTGTGGAGGCTGAGTGGAGGTTGGACTGAGTGGTGAGCGTGGGGTGGGAGAGGGGAGGAGACTTTTGCAGATGCCTATGGAAGAACAGGAGAATTAGAGCAAACAGGACAAGACCAGGTGGTGAGTGCTGGTCTGTCTCTGGTGACACTACCTGATGCTTGTGGCCGCCTTCATGATGACTGAAGGTTCTCAGTCAATGGAAGACCCTGCTCCAGCCCAGATCCAGGCCCTAGCAAGCCCAGTGGCAGTCCTCAGGCAGGCCCCGGAGGGTAAATGTCTGATAAAGGGGTAGGGGGGATATCTGATGAAGGTGTTCCGTGGCACAGGGGTGGGGAGAGGGGGACCACTTAAAATGACACAGGAGGATCAGAGGGGGCAATCAAAATGACACAAGAGGATCAGATGGGGCAATCAAAATGAAACAGGAGGATCAGAGGGGACAATCAAAATGACACAGGAGGATCAAAAGGGGTTACTAAAATGGTAATACCCCTCTGATTCTCCTGTCCATTTTGATTCCCCCCTCTAATCCCTCCTGTGTCATTTTAAGTTATCCCCCTCCCCCACCTTGATACCCTAATTCCTTTTTTTTTTTTTTTTTACCCCTAGAAATGAGCGCAAAAAGGAAAAGCTACTCCTTAGAGTTCAATGAAGGAATCATGGAAGACTCTTGGGGCCAAAATCTTACTGCTTTCTGCAAAGAGAGGATGTTGAGTATCTGATTGGTCCAAAATGGCGAGCAGAGTATGGTAACCTCATTGAACAAGTGGACAAGGGAAATGCTAAAAAGCACAAGTGTGGATCAGGTGGGCAACCATTATTTTCCGAGCTGGAAGACCTCTATCTGTGAATGGGTTGCTGACAGGAGAGCAAAGGCTTTGGTTGTGAATAGGGCTCAAATTCAAGAATTTGCCCTCGCAATGGCACCACAGTTTGACATAGCCCCTGAAGACTTCAAAGCATCACAACACTGGCTGGATAATTTCCTTCAGTGAAGTCAACTGTCTTTAAGAAGATCTACAACATTGTTTAGATTGGAAGATACACAAGTTCTTAAGTGAACACTTGCATTCAAGTCCTTTATTGATAATGCTGACTTCTCTAAATACAATCTTTCCAACATGATTGCTATGGATGAAACAGCAGTGTTTATGGGCCAATCATCTCAAACAACAATTGAACAGCGGGGTGCCTCCTTAGTGTACATTCCCTCCACTGCTTACAAAAGTGCACTTGTTTCCTATATTTTGGCAATTTATCTGGATGGCACTAAAATCCCACCTTTAATCATTTCTAAGGGCAACAAGGAAAAAGTTGAACGTGTTTTGGGCATTTTTATTCTTGAAACTGAAAAAGCCTGGTCCACACAAGCAGTTATAAGGAAGTGGGTCGATTTAATGCTGCTGCTTGTTATATGAGGAAGCCAAAGAGGTCTGCTAGTCTGGGATGCGGCCAGCACTCATGGAGCTAAAGACATGAAGACATTTCTTCATGAAAGAAAAATAGATCTGATAATGATTCCTGAAGGAATAACAGCCTATCTCCAGACTCTTGATATTGCAATAAACAAGCCATTCAAAAACAATTTGCACTTGGAAATTAATGACTACATTGAAAATAGAATGTAGAGAAATCAGCATGGAAACTTTGTAAAACCTAAACTGCAAGAAGTTGTGACTTGGGTGAAGAATTCATGGGAGAAAAATCACTGACAGTTACATTGCAAATGCACTGTGAGCAGGCTACCTTGACAAGAAGTACTCATTTAAAGAGAGTGCTATTGCTAAACATGAGAGATTTGGTCCACTGATTCTGAAAGAAATGGAGTCACAAGAAATTCACCAGGACATTCAGGAATTGGATTGTTATGATGAAGTTCCAGAAGATGATGACATGATTGTCATTGAATAAATGAGTAAATTCTTGATACTGTAGGATTCACAGTTTGTCTGGTTTGTGTTGGCAATTACCAGAATGCCGTACCATATACAGGTAATAAATTTTCTTTATTTTCACTTAACAATAAATGTGTACCGTATTCTTCTTCATGGAAAAATAAGAGAGCCCCTGAAAATAAGACCTAGTGCATCTTTGGGAGCAAAAATTAATATAAGATGCTGTCTTATTTTCGGGGAAATAGGTTATAAGCTTTTTTTGTTGTAATTATGACACTGGTATCATTAAAGGATCACGTCATTTCCACCATATGAACACCTGCTGGCAAGGACTTTGTCTTGATTTAGTACTTGGTGTAGTACTAAGTTCATATGAGCCATTCTTTCTAAAGTGTTAACACTAAATAAATCTAGGTGGAAGACGTGGTCTTCTATATGATTCCACCTGAAGTGATTAAAGATAATTGCAGCTCTCAGAAAAGTTACCAAAAACCTTGGGTCAGTGCAACCCAGAGAAGGAGCTATTATTAAAGGAAACAAAAGATAGAATTACTTATACGAGAACATAGCATACCACTTATGTTTTACAATGACACCGGATTTTGAGGGGTGAGAGCATTCTGTATTGAATATACCTCTATCATTACAAGACATTTAATACCCCTGGACTCTGCCCACTAAATGCTTTTAGAGCACACTTATCACTATAAGGATTTAAAGTAAAATTTCTGTGCCTCCTGTTGAGAATCACTGGAGAAGGAACTTGTAAATAAGAAGTCAGCGGAATCACTAGCAGATATAAATATGGAATCAGAACAACACCTCTCTGTGATAATTGCTTTTTCAATGGGGCTGAACACCTAAGCTTTCTGAATTCCACTCACATTAAGAAGAGAGTTCCAGGGCAAAGACCTGGTAAAATCATGGTTCATTAAGGTGAGAACAAATCAAGTTGTAGTTTTTTACGGAAAGCAGAGTTTTAAATACCAACTCTAAAAGCCTGATCCAAGTTGCTTTAAAAAAAAAAAAAAGGTCAATTTTAGAATAGCTAAGATTGAAGAGTCATGAGAAAAATAAGCTTGGAACAATAGTAGTTAAGGAATAAATAATTTAGCAAATTGCCTGAGGATATCCACCTCCTGCCCTTATCTCTTTAAGTCATTTATGTTTGACTGAGTTAAAGATCTAGAAGCAAAATAGCAGAGCCAAAGTAATTATTCCATCTCCTGGGCAGTCACACATACCCGACTTCTAATCTTAAATCGGATGTGTTGGTTCTTAGGACCACAAAATGAACTTCTGAAACCTCTGACTCTTAAAGTTGTTCTTTCTATACTTTTGTTATTCTGAATTTCTGTCTGATTCACTCTAGTCTCCCTAATATCTACAAAAGCGTTCAGCATCTAGCAAAGAAGAAGTCAATAATCCTTGCATGAATGAGTGATGAAGAAATAAATTTAATGTTTTTTTCCCTTTTTGAAAAAATAAGTTTAACAATTTATTTTTTATTACAGTTGACATACAATTTTATATTAGTTCCAGGCATACAACATAGTGTTTCGACCCTTATATAGCTTACAAAGCACTCATCCCAATAGGTCTCATACCCAAATGGCATCATACATAATTGTTATAATATCATTGACTATATTCTCTATAGTGTACTTGTTATCGCAGTCAATGTTTAAATCTGGAAGGTGAATTCTTTCCTGATTTTTTTTTCTCTCCCTCATAACATCATCCATCATATGATATCATCCAATGCATCAGTAAATTCTGTATGAGGAAGAGTACACTAATACCACATACTTAAGTAATTTTCCCCTATATTTCCTTTCTTCTTTTTTCTTCCTTTCTACCTCCCTAATGCAGTAAGTGCGTTGCAAATTTTGGAGAATAGGAAAAGGCTAACATAACTTTCTCCTTTAGGTTTTCTTTAAAGACTGTTAAGGGAATCATATCAATTTTAAAAAGTTGCTAACACCATAAGGTTTTTTGTTGCCATGTTTTAGTTTCAATGGATCTTTATTATTTTTTTTAGAGAGATATCAGGGTCTATTCTGATACAAACAAGGGAAACTTTATGATAAGATGGCAAGGGAGACAGAAGCTAAGAGGTTGATGGGATTGGAAGGAATAGCCTTTTGGTGCTGGCAAGTAGGCTCAAAGGAGGACCATCGAGAGAAACACTGTTGAAATGTCTTGAGCTGTTGTTAGATCAGACTTCTCACATTGCTTATCTATAAGACTCCAGTCCAGCTGCTATCTCTAAGGGTAAAGTGCCACAGTGGCCCCCTCCTGACTTTTTCACATCTAAATGGGCCGCAAAGGCAAAAACATGAACCACAACTAACTTTGCTCTTGGCAGGATGTTTTATGATCATTGTGTTCGGAAAGAACACGGAGGATGGGAGGCTTATAAAGAGCTGCTATGGGGCCTCCTCTCCCTCACCTCCCTGTCTTTCTGTGGAGGCTCTCATCGTTTGCTCTGACTCCCAGATTCTGAGGAGGTAGGGGGCTTCCAGTCTCGCCCCTCTACCAGTAGAACTGTAGAAGATGGAACAAGTTAGCTGCAAAATAGAATTGGATCCACACGAACAGAGTACAATACAGTTTGTAATGTAGTCATCTGGATCCTGTGCTTTTGGTATTGCTGCCTGATACAAGGATCATAAGATGTTGGCAACTCTTTCTTATTCTTCTTTTTGTTATCTACACGAGTGCATTTTTAAGTATAAACTGGCCCCATTATTTCTTGGACCACCTAAGTCGGTCAGGCTTTGCATCAATTGATATGATTATGTGATTTTTGTCTCTCAATGTGTTTATGTGATGTATCATGTTTATTGATTTGTGGATAGTGTACCATCCTTACATCCGGGAATAAATCCCACTTGGTCATGGTGTATGATCTTTCTAATGTAATACTGGATCGGATTTGCTAGAATTTTGTTGAATTTAGCATTGGCCTGTAATTTTTGTTCTTTTAGTGTCTTTATCTGGTTTTGGGATTAGGGTAAAGCTGACTTCCTAGAATGAGCTTAGGAGTGTGCTTTCCTCTTGAATTTTTTTTATATAGTCCAAAAATCTGGTTTTAATAAAGAAAATTGGTACTTTCCATTGCTTAAATTTCTGGAATAAATCTGAAATGCAATTTTATTTATTTATTTGTTTGTTTGTTTGTTTGTTTGTTTAATTGTTAAAATCTTTATTGTCAAGAGTATTAAAGATGACCTCCTATTTTCCCCCCATTGACCCCATTCACCCAGGTTCCACTCTGCCCCAGGCCTTCACCACCCTATTTTCTGTGTCCATAGGTAATTCATGTATGCATATAAGATCATTAGTTAATCCCTCCGCACTTACCTCTGAGATTTGTCAGTCTGTTCAGTGTTTCAGTGCCTCTTGTTTGAATTACTGTTTTTTTTTTTTTTTTCAGATAAATACCAAGAAGTGGATCACTGGATCATATGATAGTTTTATTTTTTTACATATGTCTTCTTTTTTCCCCATTGACCTTTCCCCATCTGCTCCTACCCCCCAGCACATGCCCTCAGCCCCCTACTGTCTGTGTCATTGGCTATGCTTATAGGCATACATATAAGTCCTTTGGTTGATCTCTTACCCTCCCCCCTCCCCTGTCTTTCTGAGATGTGATGATCTGGTGGATGCTTCTATGTCTCTGAATCTATTTTTGTTCATCAATTTATGTTGTTCATTTTATTCCACAAATGAGTGTGATCATGTGATATATATCTTTCTCTCACGGGCTTATTTTAAAATGTAATTTTAAAATGATCAAAGTGTTTTACAGTTGTTGTTTTTTAAAAAAACTTCTTTAAATTAAAAATATTTTTTAAAAAACTATCTGCTGTAAACTTAGATAGCTCCACTTCACCCAAAGGGCTAGGCAGAAACACCTCTACAGTATAAACTCCTGATTACTGTATTTAAGATATTAACTAGCCCTTCCAGGATTAGGAATTACTGATTTAGGCACTAAAGTTTTCAACAAGCCAATACTCAGCCTGTTTTGTAGTGTGATGTTAGTTTGCATACATACACACACTCACAAATCATTTTGTCAGCATCTAAGTATATTCTTGAATTTATAAAGACTTATTTGTGTCCTAACATATAGTTTATCTTTAAGAATGTTCCATGTTGCCTAAACCGGTTTGGCTCAGTGGATAGAGCATTGGCCTGAGGACTGAAGGGTCCTGGGTTCGATTCCAGTCAAGGGCATGTGCCTTGGTTGCAGGCACATCCCCAGTGGGGGCAGGGGGTGCCGGAGGTGGCTCATCGATGATTCTCTCTCATCAATGTTTCTAGCTCTCTATCCCTCTCTCTTCCTCTCTGTAAAAATCAATAAAATATATTTTTAAAAAAGAATGTTCCATGTGAACTTGAGAATAACATACATTCTTCTGTAATCATCAATTAATTAATCTGATCTAGTGTGTCATTTAAGGTTGCTGTTTCCTTATTGATTGTTTTTGTTTTTTATGTGTTTTTGGGTGTGTATTTTGTTTGTTTGTTTTTTGTATGGTAGATCTATCTATTGTGACAAGTTGGGAATTAAATCCTACTATGACTGTTTTGCTCTTGATATCTCCAATAAAGTCCACCAAAATATTAATATATACTTAGGCGTTCATACATTGGGTACAGGAAAGGGTATTGGATTTTGTCAAATGCTTTTTATTTATCAACTGATATACTATGTGACTTTTTAGCTCTCAATTTTTTATGTGATGTATTATGTTTATTGATTTTTGGATATTGTACCACCCTTGAGAACAAAGAACAAAGTAGGAGGAATATCAATACCAGATATCAAGCTGTATTACAAAGCCATTATTCTAAAAAATGTCTGGTACTGGTACAAGAACAGACATATAGATCAATGGAATAGAATAGAGAACCCAGAAATAAGCCCAAACCACTATGCTCAATTAATATTTGACAAAGAAGACAAGAATACAATGAAGTCAAGACAGTCTCTTTAATAAATTATATTGGGAAAATTGGACAGATACATACAAAAAAAATGAAACTAGACCACCAAGTTAAACCATACACAAAAATAAACACAAAATGGATAAAGGACTTAAACTTAAGATGGGAAGCCATAAAAATATTTGAAGAATACGCAGGCAGCAAAATCTGAGACATATGCCCAAGCAATTTCTTCACTGATATAGCTCCTAGAGCAATGGAAACTAAAGAAAAAATAAACAAATGGAACTACATCAAAATAAAAAGCTTCTGTACAACAAAAGAAACCATTAACAAAACAACAAGAAAGCCCACTGCATGAGAGAACATATTTGCCAATGTTATCACCAATAAGGGTTTAATCTCCAACATTTACCAGGAACTCATACAACTTAAAAAAAGAAAGATAAACAACCCAATCGAAAAAATGGACAAAGGACCTAAATCGATACTTTTTGAAAGAAGACAGAAGGAAGGCCAAGAGACATATGAAAACATGCTCAAAGTCACTAATTATCAGAGAGATGGAAATCAAATTGACAATGTAGTACCATCTCATACTTTCAGAATGGCTAACATCAACAAATTAACAAACAGCAAGTGCTGGTGATGATGAGGAGAAAAAGGAACCCTCATGCACTGCTGGTGGGAATGCAAACTGGTGCAGCCACTGTGGAGAACAGTATGGAGTTTTCTCAAAATGGAACTCCCATTTGAGGCAGTGATCCATCTTCTAGGAATATATCCCAAGAAACTAGAAACACCCATCAAAGGTGTTTATGCACCCCTATGCTCATAGCATCACAATTTATAATAGCTAAGATTTTGAAACAGCCTAAGTGCCCATCAGCAGATAAGTGGATTAAAAAAACTGTTGTAGGTCTACACAATGGAATACTATGCTGTTGTAAAAAGGAAGGAACTCCTACCATTTGTGACAGCATGGACAGACCAGAAGATCATTATGCTAAGTGAAATAAGCCATTCAGAGAAAGATAAATATCACAGGATCTCACTCATCTATAGGAAATAACGAACAACATAAACTAATGATCAAAAACAGATCCAGAGACAGGGAAACATCAATCACAGAGGAAAGGTAGGGAAGGGTGGGGGTAAGGGGAAGAAATCAACCAAAGGACTTGTATGCATGCATATAAGCATAACCAATGGATACAGACATCAGGGGGTTGAGGACATAATTTGGGGGGGATATTGGGGAGCAATGAGGGAATAAGGACACATTTTTTAATACCCTAACCAATAAAGAAAAATTAATACAAATGAAACTAGACCACCAACTGCCATCCTACACAAGAAAACATAAACTCAAAAGGATAAAAAAATAAATATAATTTGTGAAACCATAAAAACATGGGCAGTAAAATATCAATTACAATAATTTTGCTAACATATCTCCTAGGGAAATGGAAACAAAGGAAAAAATAAACAAATGGTACTACATCAAACTAAAATGTTTCTGTACAACAAAAGAAAGCAACAAAAAGAAAAGGGAATTGACTTTATGGGAGAACATATTTGCCAATGATACATCTAATTAAGGGTTAATTTTCAAAATATATAAAGAACTTATACAACTCAACATCAGGAAGACAAGTAATCTAATTTAAAATGCACAAAAGACCTGAATAGACACCTCTCCAAACAGGACATATAGATGGCTGATAGACATATAACAAATGTTCAACATCACTAATCATCAGAGAGATACAAATTAAAATCATAATGAGATAGTACCTCACACCTGCCAGAATGGCTACCATCAAGAAACAAGACGTGCTAGCAAGGATGTGAGAAAAGGGAACCCTCATACACTGTTGAGAATACAGACTATTGCACTGTGTGGAAAAAGCATGGAGTTTCCTAAAAAAAAGGTGGGGCGGGCTGCCTTTTGATCAAGTGATCCCACTTTTCTAGGAATATATCTTAAAAATCCCAAAACACTAATCAGAAAGAATATATGCACCCCTATGTTCATAGTGGTGTTATTTACAATAGCTAAGATCTGGAAACAGCCCAAGTGTCCATCAGTAGATGGGTGGATAAAATTATGATGGTAAGGAATATTATGCAGCTGTAAAAAATAAGGGGCTCTTACATTTTGCAAAAGCATGAGTGGACCTGGAGACTATTATGCGAATTAAAATAAGCCAGTTAGAGAAAAACAAATACCATATAATCTCTCTTATTCGTGGGTAGTAATTAAAAATAATAATTGGCTGAACAAAATAGAAAGAGTCATGGATATATGGAACAGACTGACAGCTGTCAGAAGGGAAGGGGGAGGAGAGGCTAGATGAAAGAAGCTGAAGGGATTAGCTAAAGAACGTACATGCATAACCCATAGATACAGACAACAGTATGAGGTTGGCCAGAGGGAAGGGTGGTCTAGGGCTGGGTGGAGGTGACCAAAGTGTTTTTGTGTGTGTGTGTGTGTGTGTGTGTGTGTGTGTGTGTGTGTGTGTGGCAAGAGGTGCACATGAGGCAAGAGGTATGCAGATATATAGTGTAAACAATAAAAATACTACTTAAGTATTTTCAAAGCATAGTACAGACATTAAAACTATCTTTCATGTAATACTCAAAGTGATCCTTGCAAAATATAAACCTAATCTTATTTTGCTGATTAAAACTAATCAATGACTTTCCATGGCCCTGGAAATAAAATGCAAATTTCCCTGGAGCTCCTAAAATGCAAATTTCTTAACAAGGTGTGCAAGGCACTGCATGATTTTCTCTCCTTACCTTTCCAGCATCTTTTCAAATGACTTTCTTCTTTAATATACCATAGAAAATTGATTTGCTTTCAATGCCTAAAGCACCCAAACTCATCTATTTTAGATCTTTGTATTCACTGCTCCATTTTTCTTTCTATACATGACCTGCTTTTCCTCATCCTTTGATTATATATATTTCATATGACCTCTGTCTACCTTGAATACTCTAAGCTCATTCTATTAATCTCTATCTCAGCCTCTTCTACTTTTAATCAGGGAACTTACATTAATTTTTAATTACATTCATGTTTATTTATCTCCATATCCCCAGTTCCATCAAACTAAATGTTATAAGGGAATAGATTATGCCTGTTTCTTTCCCCAATATATACTATATACACTACATGACATAATGCCTAACACATAGTAAGTTCTTGAATATATATGTTACTAGTAAATAAATTTGTGGTGTTTCACACTTGTCTATGTCGTCAAAAAACAATCCATCTTCTTAGCAATTGGATGGTAAAGTCAATCTCTCTGCTTAAGTAGAAGCTAATCTTGATTATGCTGGATATTTTATTAAAACAATACTGTGTTTGATATAACTTTTCTTGTAGTCTTCTCAAGAATTAATTTTAAAGATAAATTCATTTAGATATAACTGAGTAGGCAATATATAACTTTTATTCCATATGTTATATGTCTAATCCTGTCTTGTCTTGACTTTTTAAGATTACCTTGCCCTAAATTAGTATCTATTCTTTTTGTTAATAAAGTGAATATATTTCTAAAATGCTCATAATATAGCTAAATCTATTACATATAATTTACTTGTATAATTTCATTAAATTGTTATACCAGTTCACTGGGATAGACATTATCATATCTGTTTTATCAAGGAGAACATTGAGGGATAGAGAAAAAAGATAACTTGTCAAAGAATAAAGACATAGATACTTGCCAAACTGGGATTTAAAATCATATTTGTATGCTAAACTGAAATCTTGATAGAAATATATTTATACATTTAGCTTTATTTTCAACTTTACAGAAAAATGTATGTCACTTTAAAATACATGATCATACTAAAACAAGGTCTTTGAACATTAAAGAGTTGTTTTGTTTTGTTTTGTTTTTTTTAAACATAACCTCAAAATACAGACTTACTATTTGCTGGAGGCACCATCCTTGTAAGAAAGATGCTATTTTTTATAGAGTAAAAGATTCTTTTTTTTTTTAATGGCAGAAAAAATATTCTACCAACTTACCACAAAAAAAAAATGAAGGCTGAAGAAGATATAGAACTGAAAAATAACTGTAAATAAGAGAGCAAACAGAAAGTATACAGAGAACAAAATACCCCTTTCTATAAAAGTCACTCAAGATGTCTGCTATATAGAGAAAAGAGCTTGCATGCCATACTTCATCTTTCATTTTGTTTCTTACTTCAAGGTTAGAAATATGAAATCCAATAGATTATAAATTACAAACTACCCAGGCCACATGAGAAGCAGAAAATATTGCCTTCATCTATTATTTTCTTTTTACTATTGTATCTTGATTTTAAACATATGTCTGATTACCAAATTACAAAAAAGTGATTTGAAAGTGTCACTGTGACCTCATTTATAGAGCTTTCAATGTTTGCTAAGTAGGAAAAAAGAGTAGAAAATATATTTAATTCAATTATGGTTTTCTTCATAATTGTGATTCTCTAGACACCTCAATTTTATATAAAATGTATATAATTATGAAAAATAAAATAAATTTGCATGACTTAGCTTTAATAGAAAATAAAAATTCTCTCCCTAACTTAACTGGTAAACAAAAGAGACAACAAGCTTTGTATTCATGGGAGCAGATCCCTTCAGCAGAGGGCAGAAGAAATAGTGATGTCAGTGTGCAACATGAGAATATAAAAATATAACCGGTTTATTTAAGTAAAATTATGCATATTTTGAGCCTTGGATTATTTTGAGCACTTGATAATTATAGCAAGTTCTTGAATGTATCTGTTAAATAAACAAATTGTCGCATTTAATAAAAAAGGAGCTTGCTATTAAGGTAGAAAACTCACCAAAAATTTATAGTCACAGAAACAACTGTCACAATGGAGCATGTTTTCTCACCACATGGAGGCAAAAACCTGATGACTATTATATTCAATGCCCCTCTATAAGGTCAAGGACAGCTGAATGATCCATTAACTCCATAGAGGAGAAAGCTTTATTGGTCACATAGAAAAAGACCAGATACAAACACACACATAACCTCCAGAGTGCCAGTCTTTAAATCGTTATTTTTATAGTTTTGCTTTGTTGCTTCTTTCCCAAACTTGTCAACTGAAGAAATGATTTGAGATTCAGACACACATACTGAAATGTATTAGTCGTCTTTTATCTCTTCTGTCCTGTACCAAGAAACCTAGTTATTTAACACATTCTCTGGTGCCCTTTACATTAACTTCAAATAATTGACTTCATAGAGGAATTTCAAGGTTTGCGCTCAGTTGCTTTTTATTGGTTAGCAGATTCAACAATGGTCACTCTTTCTCTTTCTTTGAAAAAATAACCCTATATAATAAAACCCTAATATGCATATCAACAGAACAGTGGAATGACCAGTCGCTATGATGTGCACTGACCACCAGGGGGCAGACTCTCAATCCAGGAGCTGCCCCCCTGGTGGTCAGCGTGCTTCCACAGGGGGAGCACTGCTCTGCCAGAAGCCAGGCTCATAGCTGGTCAGTTCAGTGGCAGTGCAAAGGACCTCTCAGGGGCGGTGGGACTAAACCAGTAGGTGGACATACCCTAAGGGGTCCTGGACTGCGAGAGGATGCTGGCTGGGCTGAGCGCCCCCACCCCCAAGTGCCCGAATGCTGTGCACCAGGCCTCTAATTTGAATTATATATCTCGTTATTTTGGAGAGATTATATTTACATAAATGAATCACAAGTATCTCCAGCTCTTATTCTATTATTTTGCTTCCATTTAGAGCAAATTCTGACAGAAGCTTTTCATACTTGCTCTCCTCCTTTTTTGAATTTTTATAATGTTTAGTATGAAGATTATCACTGGAAAGTCATCAAGTCAGAGGTTGAATGCATTAGTTACGTTCTCTTCCACTTCCTTATATTATATGCATAGGGCTACCACATCAACTGGCCTCACCCCCTCTATTCGTGGATGTCACTAGATATTCCCAGATTAACTCCCTTTACCACTTCTTTGGTCATCACATATCTACAAGCAAGGAGTCAATAGAGGTTCTAGGAGTAAGGGCTCTCTTGACAAGACTCACATGTCACCCAGTACCGCTATATTTACAATTTCCCAGAACTTTCAGCTTTAAGAACACCAGCCTCATCGCATCTTTGTCCTTAATTTTGGATTATGTAAATCACCACATGAAGTTTGAGACTTTCAGGTCACAGGTCCTCTAATGCACTCAAACACCTACAGAGGTCTGCATTATCTTCCTTCTTTATGACCCTATATCCCACTTCTATGCTGGAATCTATACAATATGCTTATTCGACTGAAAAATAACCCATATTATGAAACTGTACTAAGTGTCTTTTTCCCCCATCTCGATCTAATTAAAATTTGGCTCTCACCTTGGAAAATCACTTCTCTTGTTTTAAAAACTCTTAGCCACTTTCTCTCCACACTTTTCATATGGATAGGTCAAGAAATGCAATATGTATTCCGTGCTGCTTTCAAATAATTTTTTTTCTCTCTTTGTCCATTAGACATTTCCTTCATGGAGTCATATGTCAGCAGATCATAGTACCCAATATGCCTGAATATTATAGTCACCTATGAACTCTCCAGGTTATGGTCTCCATTTAGTCAATATTTTAACTTCTAGCTCTCTGTTAGAGATAACACCATTCTCATCATATATATGGCTGATGTCAATATCCATATAGATGTCCCTCCTTCCAATACTCTTGTTCCCCCATTTATTGAACTCATCAATCAATAATTTTATCTTTTATCTGACATTAGGTGTTCATTTCCAAAGCGGTTATATTGTGAATCACATTGAAACTTTCAATATATTTATATTTCAATATATTTCTACCCTGCTCCACAGAGTACTGCAAATAAAATAATTCTTAGATTTCTACCCCCCAAACAAGAAACTAAAATTATTTAATCTCACTGTGCACTAATTTTAACCCTCTTCATTTCAATATTTTTAAAGTTATTTTTAAAATATCTTTTGTTGAAATTATTACAGATATCCCCCACCTTTCCCCTCCCATTGCCCTCCTCCACCTATATCTTGTCCAATCCAAGGGTTCTAGTTTATTATTAATTTATTTTGTTCATTAGATTTCTTGACACTCCCTCTGGCCTTCAAAGTTTCTGTTTTGAAATCAGCTGACAGTCATATGGGCACTCCCTTGTAGGTAACTAACTGTTTTTTGTGTTTTTTTTTGTTTGTTTGTTTGTTTGTTTTACTGCTTTATAAGTTTTCTCTTTGTCTCTAACCCTTGGCATTTTAATTATGATGTGTCTTGGTGTTGGTCTCTGGTTTCCTCTTGTTTGAAACTCTATGCTTCCTGGACTTGTAAGTATATTTCTTTCACCAGGTAGGGGAAGCTTTCTGTAATTATTTCTTCAAAAAGTTTTTAATTTCTTGCTCCCTCTTCTACCCCTTCTGGGACCCCCATGATGCAAATGTTGGTATGCTTAAAGTTGTCCCAGAAGCTCCTTACACTATCTTCATATTTTTAAGTTATATTTACTTTTTGTTCTTTGATTGGGTGTGTGGTGTTTTTTGTTTGTGTTTTTTGTTTGTTTGTTTGTTTGCTTTCTCATATTTCAAATTGCTGATTTGATTCTCGACATCCTCTGTTGTACTATTGATTCCTTATAAAGAATTCTTCCATTCAGTTAGTGTATCTTTCACTTATGATAGCTACCTTTTCATGTCTTTGATGGTCCACTAAGTTTTTTGAAATTCTCACCAGGTTCCTTGAAGTTCTCATTAAGACCCTTAAGCATCTTTATGATCATTGTTTTGAACTCTGTATCTAGTAGTTTTCTTGCTTCTATTTCAGTTAGGTCATTTTCTGGAGATTTCTTCTGTTCTTTCATTTCTGACATGTTTATTTGTCTCCACATTTTGGCTGCCTCCTTGTGTTTGTGTCTATGTATTGGGTAGAGCTTCTATGTCTCCTGGAATTGGTAGGTTGGCCTTGTGTATCAGGTGCCTGTACAGCCCAGTGGCTCAGCCTACCCAGTTACCTAGGTGTACCCCTCTGTGAGCTGTGTGCATTGTCTTGTTGTAGTCGATCCTTGATTGGTATTGGTGTGACTGGGAGGAAGTGACCCCCAGGCCAAGTGGCTGTGAGGGTCAGCTACAACTACAGTAGAAGAGCTGATGTGCAGGAGACACCTTTATGGGGCAGAGTTTGCTTCAATGGTACTTTGGTGCTCACTGAATCTGCCCCTTGAGTGTGTCACTCATGGATATGGTACAGCTATAATCTGACATGGTCTGAAGCTTTCTACCAGGTGCACTGGCTCTGGAGTCTTCCAGGAGGTGAAAAGATAGCCATTGTCTTTGCCTACCTGGGGCCACCCAGCATGAGCTACTTAGAAATCTGCAGATGGTTACTACTTGTGCTGGGCTTGGAGGTGCCCAGGAGAGGCAAATATGTAAACCTTGTCAAGTTGCTGCTAGTATTGGCCCTGAGGTCACTTATCAAGAGGTATGGGTCATGCTGAGACCAGCTGCTACTTGTCTGAGAGATTTTAGGAAAGTCTGAGACAGGATAGGCTATTCCTATGGAGAAGCCATTGCAAATAGCTTAGGTGGAGCTGCAAATTGGGTGGTGTGGGATCTCAGGTAATCACCAGGGTGGGTCAAATAGTGTAGGCTAGAGGGATAGAGACTCAGATATGGTAACTGCCAGTCACCTCTAGGGGAGGAGGTGGGTCTCAGCAGATGAATAGTGACCTCTGCCAACACTTTTGTCTGGAAGAAAGCTGCCCTTCAGCTGCCCTTCAGTTCCTTCCCTGGTGCCAGGAAATTTAGTTCCTCTCCATATGTACCTGGATACTCTAAAGTTTCTGACCCATCACTGGAGCTCAGAGGGAATGAGTTGGAGTATGTCCGCACATGGGCCCTTTAAGAGGAACTGCCTGGATCTCCAGCAGGCTCTGTGCCACTCAGCCACACTTTCTATTGGTTTTCACAACCCTAATTTATAGAAACTTCTCTTCCCATCTCTGGAACCCTGGGCTGATGGTTCTGCTGTGGGGCTGGGACCTCTTGCTCCTCATGGGAGGCCTCCACAGACAAGATTTCCTCCCAGGTAAACACATAGCACCCGTGGGTGTTGGACTGGCCTTTCCCATGCCTCCCCCCTCCTACCAGTCTCAATATGGTTTATTCTTTAACTAGAGGCCTGCTGTACGAAGAGATTCCTGCTATAGGCTTTTCTTCTCTTGGCTTCCAGCACCAGTTTTCCTCTGGCACCCGAGACCCAGGCCTTAGCTCCAGCCAGAGTCTACCTTCTTCGTCTTCACTGTGACACTCTGCTCCTGTAGATCCTTTTGTTGCCTCCCTGCCCTCCCCACCCCACCTCCTATCCTCCTTCTCATAACAGGTGTCCTGCCTCACTGGGCTACTTTGCTCCTGGAGCAGCTGGTGTTCTAATTTGCATACTCACTGTGATTGGCTGTGGGCATAGCAAAGGGGCAGTCAGTTTACATGTTTATCTATTATTAGGTAAGATTCTCTAGTTGTAGGGCTTCGTACAATTTCAGGTAGTTCTGAATGATGGTTGTTCTGTGTCTTAGTTGTAATTTTGATATGGTAGTGGAGGTTTGGAATACCGTGTTTACCTACACCATCATCTTGGTTCATCCCATTTCTACATTTTAATATTTATATAGCTTACATCCTTTGTTATAAATATTTTATAAGCAGTCCATTGTATAGTGTTCCAAATTAGGTGCCTTCTATTTCTTTCTAGTGTCTTAGAAAATCCCCAATCTTATTTAAATACATTTCTCTACTTATATGGCTCTATGCTTATATAGAGATAGAAGACAAAAAGATTAACTTGACTCACTTTACTTCCATGACCAGTAATTTCAAGTGGGTCCTTAAAGTTGCCCAGTAAACATATTGGTGTTTCATGATCTATTATTTACTCACTTATTCTGGAAAGTCTGTACCTTCTCTTCTCTCCCCAAGTTTGTTAAATACCTTCCACAATCTTCATTGCTTTGGGTAACCACATTTCCTCTTATACTGAGTAGCATTCTCTTTTTAGTGAGAGAAAAAATCAAATAAACTGAAAACATCAATAACCATATTCTCTTCGTTTTTTTCTGTAACTAAAGATAAACCATCTTTCTTCCTACTTATGACTACCTTCTCTTCTTGTCATAGAACCTATTCTTTCTTGTCCAGATTACTCTGATCATTCAATTCCTACATCTCTGTCTGTCATTCTGTTTCTATTCCTTCCTTCCCCCCTCAACTTTACCCCCCTCCCCCAATTCAACTGTATCATGTTTCCACATTTCATTTGAAATTATTTCAGGTTAAAGCACATTCACATAGGCACGCACATATGAGCATTTTGTTGGCAATAACCTAAAACTCGCTAAACCCACAGATCAATTTTTAATTATCATTTTACCTGACCACCAGATTACTTTTTTTTCTCTTTAACATTTTCTTCATTGACTCATATTTTTAATTAAAATAAAAACATGTGGTTTTCATAATAGCATTATGTTTTGTGATGTCAGTAAAATGTGACAGAATAAACTGTTAATTCAAAGCATGCTTTTTGGCAAAAAAAAATCTGCTCAGAATTTAAAAAAGAAAACTCTGAAACTGGGAGTATGGAAACCAGAGGGAGCAAGAGTGCTGATAGCAACGTATGCAGAAACAATAATATTTCAAAATTAAAAGGAAAGAAGGGAAGGAAGGAAGGATTCAGAAAAGAAGCAAGGGAATGAGAAAGGGAAAAGACAGAAGGGACAGAGGTAGAGAAAGAATAAATAAAAATAGAGATGATGATTGCTAATTATCAGAGCATTTTCTGATATTCTAATTCATTCTACAACATAGATTTGAAGTGTATTCATAGTATGGTTCAGGTTGTTTGATGATAGAAAAAAAATATGGGGCTTTCATGCTACTATTCAAAGTATACAATCTCTGTTTTTGAAATGGCATTACCATTTCTATGACATCAATATCCATATCAAGGTGTTCACAAGACCTTATGGCAAACCAATAATCATTGACAAACACACAGCAGAGATGAGGTCAGCTAAAATGAGAGATGTGGATCATGGCACATAAGCATTCCGCAGGGCCTCTCAGACCTAACTCAGATTTTATACTGAGGTGACTGTTTTATAAGCTGACCTATAAGATCCAGGAAATGTTAGTAATTGCATTAATATTAATACTTTCCGCCCTTTACCAGAAAGATGATGAGGCATGGGAGAAGCTAAATTATAAACATTAGGAGAGGTTTTAAGACAAATAGCACAGATAGGAATGTTCTTTGTTATTGTTAACAGCAGCATTCACAATGACCCCTAAATTTATGTAGACAGGTCTGAATAGTTAACTCGCAGTCTAGTTTGTTTAATCAGTGCCTCTGATGTGTAAGTGCACATTTATAAGCATTGTCAGATAGCATCTAAAAACAGTACAATAATCTTAATGATTTAAATTTAAAATTAAGACATTTTAACATAATAGCCTATTAGCAAAATGCTTTGTTGAGCTTCAACAATGGGCCATACATGTCTATTTCTAAAGAGATTCCAGATGCTATAACAAAACAGGTTATTTTTAAATAAAGATAAAATTAGTCTTTAGCATGTATATGGAATGCCATAGTAATCACAATTATTTCTTTAGTGCACTTTTATCATCTTAATAACATATTAGCTACCAAACACACACAAATTTGATTATTTTGGATAGAGTATAAAGATCTAGATGATCCAGAATACAATAAATATAGTAGTATAAGAAGAAAATAAAGCAAATTAATTACCTAAAGTGTTAACTATATAAATTTTACTTTCCTTAAGCTTCTGTGGGATCAATTCATATTATCAGTCAACTGCTTTTTACTTCTAATATCTTCTTTCTCTTATGAAAATATTTTTGGTTTTAAACAAGGGATATCATTTAGGGAATAATTTTTCATGAAATGCAGGTTTTTCTCTTGTTATTAATTAATTTTAGTTGAATAAATTAAGAAAATTAAAGAAAAATATTGTGGTTAGGGTAGATAATACATTTCTCACTGAGACATGGTTTTTCAAAATAAGATAATCAAAGTCAACATAAAATGTCCTTGAAAAATATAATTTATAAAAATAAAATTCTATGCCGAAACCAGTTTGGCTCAATGGATAGAGCGTCGGTCTGTGGACTGAAGGGCCCCAGGTTTGATTCTGGTCAAGGGCATGTACCTTGGTTGTGGGCAAGTCCCCAGTAGGGGGTGTGCAAGAGGCAGCTGATCAGTGATTCTCTCTCATCGATGTTTCTAACTCTCTGTCCCTCTCTCTTCTTCTCTGTAAAACATCAATAAGTTATTTTTTTTAAAAAGGGGGAAAAAAGAAAAAAAATTCTAATGGGTTTTATCTGCTTTATATTTATGGAATATTGAGGATGCATAATATTTTCAATATAGATAAATACATTAGGGACACCTCAGGCAATTGTGACTGTTTTTGTAATAAATAACTATAACTAAACTATAAGTATATATATATATATATATATATATATATATATATATATATATGGCTAATATGAAATGTGCCCCCTTAGGAGTTTGACTGGGAGTTTGATTGATTGCTATGATGTGTGCTGACCACCAGGGGGCAGCACAGAATGAAGGTAGGCCCTGATTGCTGGCCAAGCTGAAGGACCCTACCAGTGCATGAATTTCATGCATTTGGCATCTAGTATATAATAAATACTTCATCTGGAAATGAAGGATAAATATATAAAAATTAAGAAAGTGATACACTTCAGGCAAAATATATTTCTTGATAATTCTTAGCATCCACTCATGCATAGCATAAAGAAACCTCTTATATATTTCTATTTAGAGTAGTCTTGGGGAAATCACTTCTAAAACTTGCTAGAAAGGGATTCTTTGCTGAAGCTTTAAAATTTAATCATAAATACCTGCAATATACCAAGATAGATTATTCCTATAATGCAGTGAAAATTGTGGCAGACCATTTTTTAGATCTTGTTAACTCTGATTCATAAAATGTGACATTTCTTATGCCATTTGCAAGGCAGTTAATGTATTCAGCAAATCTCATAATATACTCTACACTTGAAAAGCTTTACTATTTTGTAATAAACACTGTTTTTGCAAAGGTAGAAATGATGTAAATGTATTATGTGACAAATATTAGATTGTGTTATTAACAGAAAAGTAACTCACTCTAGGATGCTGAAATATCAGTTTCCAGATCAACAAAGTGTAAAACAACTAAAATAAAATGTTCACTGTCAACTTGATATAGTGTTTTTTACACAGCTATAAAAAAACTTTATTGGAGAAATCTAACCTTTTCATTGTATATACTTCTCTGTGTAGCTTCTTTGCAGAAACTTTTGATACTAGTAATAACACATGAGTAAGGTACATGTGAAATATTTGTCTATAGCTTTTACTTTAATTAGAGATAAATCAAAATACATTCATTATTTATTTTTGAAAACAAGTTTGCTTTTCTAAAGATTAAATGTTAAACCTTCAGCAGATCTAAAATGTAGGGTAACATAATGATTTATAACTTTTTAGTATTTTTTGAAACAAAATTGTTCCTAATTAAATCATATTTGCAAAATAATGAATAGTGTATATAGGATTCTTTAGAAAGCCAATAAATGTAAAAGGAGACAAAAGAAAATATTTCCAGCAAATGATAAAAATACAACTGTATGCCAATACATTAGATAGTTGCTTGGTTACACACTTAAATTTTGACCATACTCCACCTCAAAAAATCACGTCAAAAGTACTTTTGTCATTATACTTTTTAAATAATAATAATTTTTGTAATTAAAAGGATAGCATTCTAGGTTTCATAGTGTTTTAAGTGATCCCAATCTCTCTAGAAAAATCAGTGGTTGCTAAGGATTCAGTGATGAGTAGGAAGTAAATTGATGAAGCATAGAGATTTTTAGGGTAGTAAAAACACTGTGTGTGATATTATAACGGTTATTACATTTATACAAACTGATAGAATGCACAACACCAAGAATGAACCCTAGTTCAAACTATGTACTTTGGATAATTTGATGTGTTAATGTAGGTTCATTGATTATAACTAATGTACCACTCTGGTGGGTGATGTTAGTATTAAGGAGGTTATGCACGTGTGGAGCAAAAGTTATGTGGGGAATCACTGTATCTTTCCATAGTTTTGCTGTTAACTTTAATCTCTAAATATATTTTAAAATAAAATTTATGCAATTAAAAGGCTTGCAGCATTTACTTATAAAACAGAGCATCTGACTTAATCTCTAAAATTCCAATAGTAACCTCTCAAAAGAAACAACAAACAGAAAGGAGAAAGACAATGATTCCCACAGGGCTGCAGTAAGAATAGGCAATAGTTAGAAGGTTTAGTTCTTGAAAAGGAGAGATGCCTTAACAATTTTGAGCAGAGGAGGGGCAGAATGAACACATGGAAGAAGAATGAGAGTTGGAGGAAGAGCTCTCAGGAGAGAAAGACAGAAAGCTAGGGAGTAGATGAATCATCTTAGCAGCCTCAGAGTCTGAAAGAGGCACAATAAGGAACTATTTTGAGAAGGCTCTTACAGATTTGTTAACCCAGTGTGTTCTTTCCAAAGATACTCATGACTTTCTACATTCAAAAATAATAATAAAATATTTAGCAACTGATTTGTCTTTTTTTCCTCTTAAAACCTTCCTAGAGAAATCCCATTTTTATGAAGTACATTTGGAGGCCTTTTTGATATTTTTGGTTTTAGGTAAAAATATGCATTTTTTAAAAGAGCCCAGGCAAATGACAGAAATTTGTAGATGGGATTTCCCCTACTTTGTTATGTGCTGTTACCCCTTACCACATTCCAGTCATACTGAGGAGTAAGCTAGGACTAACTTTAATGTATTTTATTACCTTGTGGTCAACATGTGAAGATTTAAAAAAATATTGACCCCTTTATGTACATTTTATAAAAATTCCTTAATACTTTCTTATCAAGGAGAAAGATCTTTTCATTGAATCCATGTCAATATTTTAAGGGAGCATAAAGTTATAGACAGGCCAGAAAGCATGCTTCTCATTTCATCTTCATACCATTCTAAGAGTTAATGTTCATTTATACAGTTGTTATAGAAGCAATTAGAGTTCTTTATAATTATCAGTATTTGCTTGTTTGTATTTGATATGCCTATGGTTCACACAAATGACAAATTTCTATATCCAATTAATCCCCAAATGTTTAAAAATGCCTTCCGTAGATACACAAGGATCGCCGCACTCATAAACAGAACATTATGAAAGGCTAAGTACTTCCTTTTCTAAGGGGATTTCTTTTTTAATTTATAACATCAGGGGAAAGGATAACAAAATGAAATGCAGAGCACAAGATAAAAAACATTGAGCATTCTATTGAATAAATCATTGGTGTCTCAGATGCCTGGAGATAGGAGAATCCTCAAGACAAATAAATATATAAAGATAATCAGATTTAATGATCACTAATATTTTAAAGAGTCATATCTTCTGCCATGTAATAGAAACTAAGTGACTCTAAAGGCTAACTTCCCATTGTGCCAGGGTGTTTCTCAGCATCTAGAAGGGTGCAGGAATCTAGAGAAGGGGCTGCATGTAAATTAATAAGTAAAGAGACTAGAAATACAAACTTGGAATACATGGGGAAGCCAGAGGATACCTAGCTTCAGTAACCAAGTTCTCTGAATCTCTGGACCCCTACACTTTTATTAACACAAATTGCCTTAAGGAAAAGCAATGTTTTGTATACAGTAGGCAATGTTTCGTATGCAGTAGGCATTGTCAGCTGTTCCAGTTGATGGCAATAATTCATGCATCTTGCCGAAACCAGTTTGGCTCAATGGATAGAGCATTGGTCTGTGGACTGAAAGGTCTCAGGTTCCATTCCAGTCAAGGGCACAGCCCCAGTGGCAGCTGATTGATGATTCTCTTGCATCGATGTTTCTAACTCTTTATTCCTCTCTCTTCCTCTCTGTAGGAAAATCAATTATATATATCTATATATCTATAGATATAGATATAGATATAGATATAGATATAGATATAGATATAGATATAGATATAGATATAGATATAGATATAGATATAGATATATGCATCTTTTT
The DNA here is from genome assembly GCA_963924515.1 of Vespertilio murinus. NCBI lineage: Eukaryota > Metazoa > Chordata > Mammalia > Chiroptera > Vespertilionidae > Vespertilio > Vespertilio murinus. The sequence goes on from OZ004707.1 coordinate 48,673,253, forward strand.
CAGGTTTGGGGAAATACTTTCAACTATTTCACCAGGCAATATGAATCATCCCTGCTGAATATAGATGCCTACCAACCTTTTGAGGACTTCTTGCAATTATATGCCCTGCTGGAATTAGCTTCCAGCACCAGTGTCTTTATTTGCAATGGGGGCAAAGAGAAATTGGCTATATCTATGTAACTAGAATTATGAATTCACCATTTATTGCATTGGATAAAATTTTAAGAGAATTTGTTTCTTTACAGTGAGGCAATGTATCTGGTTTAAGATGAGATGCTTATTAGATATCCAAATACAGGTTCTACTAGGCACTTTGATGAATGAGTCTAGAATTCAAGGGAAGTTTACTGAAACTGTAAAGTGGAAAATTGTTCATTTATAGATGGTGTTTAAAGCCTTGAGACTGAATGAGAAAAGAGAAGAGGTTTTAGGACTATGCTTTAAAAATACTCTAATACATTGCCGAAACCGGTTTGGCTCAGTGGTAGAGCGTAGGTCTGCGGGCTGAAAGGTCTCAGGTTCGATTCCGGTCAAGGGCATGTCCATTGGTTGCGGGCACATCCCCAGTAGGGGGTGTGCAAGAGGCAGCTGGCCGATGTTTCTCTCTCATCGACATTTCTAGCTCTCTATTCTATCCCTTCCTCTCTGTAAAATATCAATAAAATATATTTTTAAAAATAAATAAAAATAAAAATACTCTAATACGTAGAGGTCATGGATATAAAGAAAATCTAGCAAAAGAAACTGGAAAGGACTAACTAGTGAGACAAAAAAAAAACAAAAAAAAACCAAGAACAAAAACAGAAAACTGAGCATGATGTCCTAGAAACTATGAAAAAACAAGGTTTCAGGAAGGAAAGAGAGATCAGTTGAATCAAATAATGCCCAGAGGTATAATTATATGAGGAGTGAGCATTAACCAGATGTCATAATTTCCAGGTGAATGATATCCTTGACAAAGTCTCCTACAATCAGATACTTTGTGAAAACGGTTTATTGGAGTAATTCTAAATTTCTGAAAATAAGAGAAAAAAATAATTATGGACTTCTCTTTCAAAGATTTTGCTGCAAAGAATGCAGAAGTATAGTTTAATTGCCAGAGGGGACTCTGTTATTCATGTGGCTTTATTTATTTTAAGGCACACAACTTATAGCTTATTGATGCTGAAGTCAATAAAGCAAAATAACAAAACAATGTATGTGCAGCTATGATCACAAGTCTTATGAAACCATTAACACATCTCAATAATCTATATATACAAAAGCCAAGCAACTGGAACCCCAGAACAACCAGAACGACCAGAACAACTATTTGCTTTGACACACATTGTGGCCCCCATCGGCCTCCCCACCCCAAGTGGGAGCAAGGCCAGTGGCCAACCTACCTCAGCCCCTGCCCCTGGCTGGCCCAGCCCAGATTGACCCCAATCGGGGATCCACCCCATGCACAGATTGGTGCACTAGGCCTCTAGTTTGATTACTATATTCTTTGTAAGAATAAAAATTTGTAAAGTTTTGAAGATGATTAAAGGATAAAAGCCAACCTTTTAAGAAATAAAAACTTATAAGAAATAAGAAATGATACAATATTGACAAGTGATAGAGTTGAGAGACTAGAAACAATGTGCCAGTAGATTAGAAAATCTAAAGAGATATATCGCTATGCGTACATATATAACTATGTGTTCATTCTTATTACTAGCAGTAATAGAAAAGAAAACAGATCTTAAATATTTTATTTAAGTATTTTTCTTTCTTCTGTGAATAAAATTTTCTTTAAATTAAATGTAATAATAGAATTTATATATATATATATATATGTATATATAAAATACATCCTATGTATATGTATATATATGTAAAAATTAATAGTACATCCTAGATGAAAGGTCTGCATGTGTATGCCTTCGACTGTGTGTGAGAGAAAGAACAAAGGATATGTCAGAAATGTCAAAGTAAAAATGATGATTATCAATAAATGTAGTCTGCATAATTGGATATCCAGTTGAACATAAACAAAATGAAATAATTGCCTTATATAATACATTTGAAAACTCCATTAAAATTAAAAACATATTCAGCTCTAGCTGGTTTGGCTCAGTGGATAGAGCCTGAGGGATCCCAGGTTTGATTTCTGTCAAGGGCACATGCCCGGGTTGTGGGCTCGATCCCCTGTAGGGGGTGTGCAGGAGGCAGCTGATCAATGATTCTCTCTCATCATTGATGTTTCTACCTCTCTGTCCCTCTCCATTCCTTTCAGAAATCAATATATATATTTTCCCCAGATATTTTAATTTTGAAAAATGTTGGGTGAACAATTTATATATTTTTTTCTTATTACTGAAAGTATTACAGATGTCCCCTTTGTGCTTTCTTTCCATTAAACCCCAACACCCCTACCCACCCTTCCCAGATCTTCACCACTGTATTGTCTGTGTCCATGGGCTATCCATATATGGATATAAGTTCCCCAGTTAATCATTTCTCACCCACTCCCAACCCCCACCTTCCCTCTGAAATTCATCAGTCTGTTCGTAGTTCTATATCTCTGGATCATTTTGTTTTCATCAGTTTTTTGTTTTGTTTTGTTTTATTCATTAGATTCCACATATGCTTGAGATCATGTGATACTTGTCTTTCTCTGACTGGCTTTTTTTCACTTAGCACAGTACTCTGCTGTCTCAAAGGATAGGGGATTCTTCTTTTTCCTGCTGCATAGCATTCTATGGTATAAATGTGCCAGCGTTTTTATCCCCTTGTCTACTGATAGGCACCTGGGCTGTTTCCAAATCTTAGCTATTGTAAATTGTGCTGCTATAAACATAGGGGTGCATAGATCCTTTCTGATTAGTGTTTCTGTTTTCTTAAGATTTATTCCTAGAAGTGGGATTACGGGGTCAAATTACTGGGAGTTCCATTTTTAGCCTTTTGAGAAAACTCCATACTGTTCTCCACAGTGGCTGCACCAGTCAGCATTCCTACCAGCAGTGAACAAGGGTTTCTTTTTCTCCTCAACCTCACCATCACTTATCTTTAGTTGATTTGTTGATGATGATACCTCATTGTCATTTTGATTTGCATCTCTTGGATGATTAGTAATATTGAGCTTTTTTTTTTTCATATGTATCTTGGCCTTCAGAATATCCACTTCGGAGACATGTCTATTTTGGTCTTTTACCCATTTTTTTTAAGTTAGATTATTTGAGCCCCTTTTGTTAAGTTGTATGAGTTTCATATACATATGAAGTTGACCTCTTATATGATATATCATTGGTAAATATGTTCTCCCTTATAGTGGGCTCTCTTTTTATTTTGTTGATTTTTTTAACTGTACAGAAGTGTTATACACACAAACACCCCCCCCCACACACACACACAATAATTTCAGAGAAGGAAGAAGGAGAGAGAGGTGGAAACATCAATGAAGAGAGGGAATCATTGATTAGCTGCCTCCTGTACACCCCACACTGGGGACAAGCCCACAATCCTGGCATATGTCCTGATCAGAAATTGAAACTGTGATCTCCTGATTCATAGGTTGATGCTCAACCACTGAACAACCCTGGCCAGACAGAATTTGTATATTTTAATGTGACCAAATGAATTACTTTCTTGGTGCTTTATGATTTTTTTGAGTCTCATTTCAGAAATGAGTCTTGTTCTTATAACTTCCTAAATATATTAAATCTCCTTATTTTTATAACATTGTAGTGAGGTAGTGGTGTGTATCCCATTTCTGCATAAATTCTATTATCAAATTTAATTTAAAGAAAGTTTTATTTGCAGAATGAAGACAAATATTTAAAATATTTATTTAAGAACTGTTCACTTTTATATTACTACTACTAATGAGAATTAAGCACATGATATCACTCTTAAAAGTAGAGACACAATCTATACATTAAAAATTTTATACATCAAGGTAATTTTACATGACAATACTGCTTTGGTGTATCATAAAATATGAAACTGAGTAAAATTTATAAACAAAGCCTACCAGCTGCAGAATTTTTTCTATATTTGAGTAAGTACAGAAACTATTTCCTCACAGATGAGCTTTTACTTTCTATTCACCAAAGGTTTCTATAAGGCCAAGATCCCATTTTACATGAAAAATTCACCTCAGTATTCTTATTGTGAGATAAATTAACACATGTAGCTCTTTAGTGTGGCTTTTCATTATTTAGAACAAGCAATCCTATATGGTGAATAAATTGTGTTTCTAGTAAGCATCTATACTTATAAAAGGATAATATGCAAATTGGTTAGGACACCCTCACAGTAAGGATCAAACAGCAGGCTGCTTGGGGCAATAAGAATAGCAGGGGGGTTAGTGAGGAATGACCAAATGACTGAACATCAGGCTGCATGGGGAGACCAGGCTGCCAGGCTGTGTGGGGAAACCAGGCTGGCAGTGAGGGGCAACCAGGCTTGTGGGGAGGCAATTGGGGGTGCCAGGCCAGCAGGGTTGGCAGTTGGACACAACTAGGTCAGTGGCGGGGGGTTGGGTAGTTAGGGGTGACTAGGCTGGCAGGCAGAGACAATTAAGGGTGATCAGGCTGAAGGGGAGGCAGTTATGTGCAATCAGGCAGGCAGGCTGGTGAGCAGTTAGGACATCCCCCAATGGGTCCCAGATTGGAGAAGGTGCAGGCTGGGCTGAGGAGATGCCCCCTCCCATGCATGAATTCGTGCACTGGGCCTCTCGTATTTTTAATAAGGCAAAAATTTTAGATATTTAAGATATTTTAGATATCATTGAGTAGGACATGGTCATTTGGTATAATGAGTTAACATAGAGTAAATGATCTTAAAAGGTGTCACAGATTGCTGGTAGAATTAGGATTCTGACTTCATATTTCTAGAGGAATACCTTAATTATATAATTTTAACTTTAACTAATCAATTAAGTTTAAACAGTTACAAATGTATATAATAACTTGTTGCATTGTTATTTTAAGTTTTAAAATAAATGCAAATTTTGTAAAACACAAAACACAATGTTGGGGTCTGAATATTTCTGAAGGCAGCAATAAGCCATTTTTAGAATTTGCAATAGTTTGAACTAATTGAGATGGACACAATGGCATCACATGAATGCATAGAGTACAAATATTAAGCCAGTCACCTAACACTTTCTTATCAACATCCTAACAGAAGCCATCACTCTCTCTGAGCAAGGAGTGCCTCTAATCTGTTAAAGTTCCAAATAATACCTTCACATATTATGATTATTGTGTTGTTCTGCCATCTCAAATTGTGATTTAATTAATGACCAGCACTATTTTATGCTTAAATATTTTTAACAGCACAGTATCTGCAATCTGCTTATTTTATTTTTAATGCAGCGTCCCTTCAAGTTAAAGGTAGTATCATATAGCTAGTTTAGTAATCAAAATAGTAAATATGGGACACAAAGATAACAGGTGTACAAGGTCTCAGGAGGGAGATTGATCAAAAGCAGTGAATCAATTTCAATACCTGTAAAGCAGAGCTTATTTTTCTGTTACTGGGAGGATGTTCATGTTGTGTTTTTGTAAAACGTAAATGTTACCAGCATTAGGATTCCTGGTTTCCCCAAGATAGAAATCCAGAGGAAACCCCAGAGAAATTTCCAGAGAGAATTTATTAAGCTTATGCACAAGGGAAGCACACAGAGGAAAGAAAAATTCCTCTGAACCGACTGGGCACAGGCGGGTGGGGGCTCTGCATGGCCCGTAAGCTGGGGACAAAATGGGCTCAGAGAAGGCTTTCTGTAAAAGGGAGCCTGTGGAAACTCCCATTTCAGAGTTGCTGTTTGCCTGGTAACGATGTTTGGCCTGTCTGTGGGGCAAGATGGCAGACTACTCATAACCCCCCCGGAGGAAGGTCAGGTAGCGGTAAAACCTTGAGCACCCGTGCAAGTGGGTCAGCAGTTTAAGACGGCAGTTAGAAGGGAGATAAAACCAGGGGTGGTGATATTGCTGTGGTCAGCTTATTTGGTGTTCCTTCTGACAACCTGGTCATAATTTAGCTACCTGGTCTCTTGGGTTTGTTTTATTCCCAGGCACAAGACCCTATGCAGCTTTAAAAGAATAGATATCATTCTTATGATACAACTAGAGGCCTGGTGCATGAAAATTTGTGAACTCAGGGCAGTCCCTCAGCCTGGCCTGCACATTCTCACAATCTGGACCCCTCAGGTAGGGTCCCCAGGCCTGGCCTAAGATCAGGGTTTATTGGAACTTTCCTTCCTCCAGCTGTAGGCAGCTCTCCCCACTCCCCCTTTGTTGCCACTGCTTGCCACGTATGCAGCACTGTCCCCAACTCCCCTGCCACCAGTGACCTCCCTCTGCAGGTGACAGGCTTGGGGTACGATGGCTTGGCTGGCCTGGGCCTTCCTCTGCAGGGAGATCGCTGGCCGGATGCCCACCTGCCACAGAGTTGCCTTGGGTGGCCTGGGCTTCCCTCTTTGTTTGCTGGGGGGCATGGTCAGCCCTGTGAAGGACTGTCTGCCTGCTGATCATCCCTAACCCTTTGCTTGAGGGTGGAGCCAGGCCAGTGAGGGGCCATAGTGGGTCTGGTCTTTAGTCCTTCCTGTTGTTACACTTACGTTGGCTGGCCTTTTATTACCGTATTTGCCGGCGTATAAGACGACTTTTTGGCCCTGAAAAATATGCCTCCAAGTGGGGGGTAGTCTTATACGGCGAGTATATAACAAACTCTGTATTTTTTAGTGGAAATGTTAGGGGGCCGTCTTATACGCCCAGTCTCTTATACACCGGCAAATACGTATTTTTCAGGGCCAAAAAATCGTCTTATACGCCGGCAAATACGGTATATAGGACTAGAGGCCAAGTGCACAAACTTGTGCACTTGAGGGGGGGTCTCTCAGCCCCAGCCTGCACGCTCTCATAATCCGGGACCCCTTGGATAGGGTCCAGTCCCATTGCAGCACAACTCTGGTTCCCCATGCCTGTAGGCCAGGGGGAGGGACCCAGAGGTGTTCCCAGAGCTCCCTCCCACTGCAGCCCTGTGGGTGGCTGGGAGTTAGGACTGACTCCCACCGTGGGCCACCAGGACCCAGGATTGATTTCCGCTGTGCTGGCTTGGACCCAAGACTCACTTCCATCATGCCTTCTGGGATCTAGGACTCCCGCTGTGCCAGCTGGGATCCTAGCCTGGTGTTCAGTCATCCATCAGGACATTTAGGTCTTGATGGACCCTGGCTCTTTATATATTTAGGCTATTGAGTACAATAGCATCTTACATTTCCACTACCCAAATTCTAATATGCTATTTTTTTAAACAATTGATTTAGTCTGAAAATCAGTGACTTTGCCACAAAATGTAATGTTCTCGATTTTCTATTTTTTTCTGCATCTTCAGTCTGTTAAATAGCCATGCGCATATGTCTAGAATAGAGGATGTGTCCATCTTTCCCATTTGACACTGTCATTGTTAACTGCCTGCATGCCCAGCTCCAGTGAAAGAGATGGATGTCAAGGGAGACTGTGTGTGTGTGTGTGTGTGTGTGTGTGTGTGTGTGTGTGTGTGGTGTGTGCTTTGTGACCAATGCTGTAGTTTGCAGAACCTGGAACTGAGATTGCTTATCAAGCCACAGGTCAGCTCAAAGTCTACAGCTGAACAAAGCTGTCTCCTCTAGTGCTCAACAATCTGATCCATGCACTGTTCTTGCTTGTTACAACTTGTTAAGTTGTTGAAGTTCTTCTTGGAATAAGCTTTAAAAACTTTGCTTGCTGATTTATATACTCACTTGGTTCAAAAGAGTGATTGGTTTCTAAGGTGTATGCAGTACATTGTTGTCCCAAAAAATCAGAATTGCCAATCCCCTTGAGTGAATTATTTAGACTTGGTATATATATATATATATATATATATATATATATATATTCTGTCTACTATAATACATCTCTTTAATTCTCCTCCCATATTGTTCACTTGTTCCATAAATAACTGAGGTCAGAAATAAGCATTCTTATTTTACTTTGAGAAAGGCAATGAATCCCAGAAGCTGGAGTCTTCAGCGCCACTAGCAATGGTTGGATTATAAAGTTTCCATTGTGTGGTGGGTAATTACATAACTTTTCCTTACCTGGGTCTTAATCTGTCAAATCAGTGAATAATAATGTTAATATTAAATAGTAATATCTTTAAAATGGTAATTCTCATTTAATTCATTTTGTTTAATTATTTGATTCATTTTTATGTGTTCATGATGTAAGTATAGCTATCTATATATATAAAAGGCTAAGTGACCATCACATCCAAAACAAATGAACTGATGACCGAACAGGCTGTGTGGGACACCAGGCTGGCAGGGGGTTAATGAGGGGTAACCAAACGACTGGGCAGCAGGCTGCATGGGGCTACCAGGCCCGCAGGGTGGGGGAAGCTGGGGGCGATCAGACTGGCGGAGGGGGGGTGGCAGTGAAGGGTGAACAGGTTGGTAGGAGGGGGCAGTTAGGGTGACCAGGCTGGCAGGGGGGCAGTTAGGTGAGACCAGGCAGGCAGACAGGTAAGCAGTTAGGAGCCTATGGTCCTGGATTGTTAGAGGGATGTGCCCAAGGATCGGGCCTAAACCAGAAGTTGGACATCCCCTGAGGAGTCCTGGATTGGAGAGGGTGCAGGGTGGGCTGAGGGGGGCACCCTGTGCACCAATTTTGTGCACTGTGCCTCTAGTATAGTTATATGTTTGAATGTACTCATCCCAAATTAAAAATTTTAATTTATAGAAATTGCATTCAAATGATTAATGGAAGGCAATTATTTATATATTATGTTTGATTAATGAATTTAGGATATTAGTTCTGGCTTACAAAATTAAATTGTATAAATTATGAAAACATTGTATTGAAATAGGCATAGACATCATTAATTTTTAGAAATAACATACATAATAACTTAATTTAGGCTCTTTTGGCACAGTTTATTAAACATTAACAAATATAAAAATTTTTATTAATTAATCTCTAATCACATATGGTATGTAATTCCCTAGAACTATTATATAGTATACACTAAAAAATAAAAAAAAGAATATATTCCTGACATATGGACAATGTCATATATATAATGACAACATGATTTAATTCTATAAATAGTTATAAAATTGAGCTATATTTGATTGCCACAGCTAAAGTAACACTAAAGTTTACATAAAGATACATAATTTAATGAAGTGTAGTGAGTTTATAAATACATTTAAAAAATTGGGGGTTTTGATGTATAATATTTCCTCTTCTCAAAATAAATATTTGAAACTCAGAAAGACCAGTGCAATTGCAGTGTTGTTACATTTTAAATAATGTGAAGAAAGCTAGGACAATTCAAATTTATGAAATATGATCAAAACATATATTAAATGTCATGTTGGCCACTGCCCTATGCTAAGCACTGTATAAACAGATGTAGCCTCTGCCCTCTCATGCACCATTTCCGGTTCAGGTAATCATAGTCCACAGGAAAATGTGAGAATGCAGACATGTAGTGAATAATAAATGAATGTTCTTCTCTTTTGAATTCCCAGTTATACCATTTGTAGGCCACTGATCTCCTGAGTTATTTCAATTAAACAGACAGATAGTGCTGAACATTTTAGCCAGCTTTGTTTGAATATTTTGTTGTTTCAAGAAGGCTATTTTCAAGATCAATGACCATTGATACTGTAGCAGAGTCCGTGTCCATGAAAAGAGATTTTCAGTAACTATGGCCACCTGATTAGCAGGAACAAAGATTATGTCCAATGATCCACAAAGCCTATATACTTTTAGGAAACAAGGCTATATGTCCACAGCTGACAGTGTTCTTAGAACTTATAGAAAAGACTGTAGTTGCAGAAATGTACAAATGAAAATCTGAAACAGAAAACTTGAAAGTAACTTCTCCCAAGTCTTGCTGTTGGTTAGAAAGAAGGGGAATAAAACTGGATTACTTCTCACTTTCACTCACTGTAAGCAAATGGTGCAGTGCTCTTATTTCTCTGCTCTTTGTTCACTCTTGCTAAGAATTAAAAAGTAAATTCTGAAAAGGCTACATAGTTGTATTTGTAAGTTTTAATAGGGATTGATTGTTTTAAAGTATGTCTCACCCACATCTTCTGTGAATTCCCATGCTATAAATGGTTTTGTTTTAGCAGGTTTTGTAAGGCCTATACATTTGTGTGAAATATTTTTATGTAGATTTACATTTTCCTGTGGCATACAGTTAGATTTGATAAAATTTCAAAAGGAAAATAGCCGACTGAGTTAAAGGTTCAATTACTTTTCAGAGAAACAAAGCACAGAGAAACATAAAAAATAATTAATATAGCTCTAGCGGGTGGCTCAGCTGGTTGCAGCATTGTCCCGTATGCCAAAAGGTTTTGGTTTGATTTCTGGCCAGGGCATATATCTAGATTGTGGGTTTGATCCCCAGTCGGAGTATGTACAGGAGGAAAGGGATTGGTGTTTCTCTCATCTCTCTGTCTTTCTTTTTTTTCCTTTCTCTCTAAAATCAATAAACACAACCTTGCATGAGGACAATAATAATAATAATAGTAATAATATATATATATATATATATATATATATACTTATAGGTAGATAGAATGATTAATATTTTTAAAATTATGTGACTTTTAATAAATAGGATTACATACTTTCATTAAATTAAAGATTTTTTAAATTTATCTATTCAATTTTTATTATCATAAATTCTCTATTTTTGAAAACTGTTTTCATCAATCACAGGTTACAGTAAAAATTACTTAGCTTATCATGCAAACCCCCACCGGAATTGGTCCTTACCAACTGTTTATTGTATTATATGTTTTTTTTTTCTTTTTTTCCTGGGTCTGCTTAATAAATTAGCAAGAATATTATTGCTTAAAGTAACAGATATTTATTATCTTAGAGATTTTGAAGCCAGGCATCCAAAACCAGCTCCCCTGGGCTGACATCAAGGCGAAGACAACAGAGCTGTGCCCTCTGCAAGCTCTCCGGAACCATTGCTTGCCTGGCAGCCTCAGCCATTCATTGGCTAGTAGTTGCATTACTCCAGTGCCTGCCACAGTGACCACATTGCCTTTTTCCTCTTCTCTGTGCAGGTTGAATTTCTGTCTGCCTCACTTAGGAAGGTGTGTGTGTGTGTGTGTGTGTGTGTGTGTGTGTGTGTGTGTGTGTGATTATATTTAGAGAGTGACCAGATAATCCAAAATCTTTTCATCCCAAGATCCTTAACTTAATCACCTCTGCAAAGGCGATGTGAGGTAACATTCCTACCGTATTTGCCGGCGTATAAGACGACTTTTTGGCCCCGAAAAATATGCCTCCAAGTGGGGGGTAGTCTTATACAGCGAGTATATAACAAACTCTGTATTTTTAGTGGAAATGTTAGGGGGTCGTCTTATACGCCCAGTCGTCTTATAAGCCGGCAAATACGTATTTTTCAGGGCCAAAAAATCGTCTTATACGCCGGCAAATACGGTAGGTTCCAAGAAGGAGGGTAGGCAGATCTCTGGGGGAGACATTGTTAAGCCTTGAGTACTAATTCTCCTTTGCCGGTGTTTACTGTCTTACCAAGAGCACTGTGCAGCTCAGATAGAGACTGGGCACCACGTACAGTCCTTCCAACTTCCTACTCTCTGTCTCCCTTCGGGGTCTTTGCACTGTTCTTCCATTGTCTTCAGTGCTCTTCATCCTGACTTAATTCTTTCAGATCCTCCAGTCTATTTCAGGTTAAAACAAACAAACAAAAACCAAAAAAAAGCAACAACAACAAAATATCCTAGCTCAGGCACTGTTAGAACTGAAATTATGACTTTTGTTCCATGTGCATGTCCCAACAGAAACCTTAATATCAGGTATTTATTTGTGGGCTGTTTTTTTCTTTTTCTTTTTCTGAGGCATAAAGAATATAGCTTTTATTTTTGTATTTGGTAGTTCTCTTATTGGCTGGCACACAAGAGGAGATCAATATGTGTTTATTGATTGCATCGTCGTGTGAATAATGTAGACTTCATTAGCAGGAATGCTAATTTACTTTAAAATAGTATTGTGTCACTTGGGGAAGGAGATGAATTGTAGTAAGAAAATTGAAATCACTAAATTATCTATAAAGTAGAAATTGCATTTTCTGTTATTACAATGGGCATTAATAGCAAACCTTTCCAAAATTAAACTACATTGTATAAAAAGTAATCAATATATTTTTAGTTTTGGATCATAGCTCTTTCTAGCTTATAAAAGGGCATTAACTCTTCATGATAAACCTGGTTACCCATTGGGATGACTCGGTTCTTTTCTTTGACACAGAAAATATTTTAAAGTCAATAGAAATAAGAGTAAAGCACAGAGGGGGTTTATGGAGGATACAATCCAGAGGAGGAGCTAGCTGTTCTAGAGAGAAACAATGGCCAGGATGCGTTAGCTCAGTGGGAAGTCAGATAAAAGAGGCATCTGGGACAGGTTCAGGGGGTTAGCCTGGGATGAGCTGTCGCTGCCTACTGCTCTCCGGGTTGCAAGGCTCATGGGGTCCCTTAGAGATTGGGGGATAAGTGCCTGTGGAGAAGGGGAAGGGAAAGGAAAAGAAGATAGAGAAATCATAAAGCCCCCAACACTTGAGTTTAAAAGAGGGATTTTCTGGGTGGAGGCTTTGATTTGCATTCAGGGATGATTGGCAGAAAGGATCTTTCTTCTGGGCATGTCCTTATCCATAATGCATACAGAAAAACCCATGGGAGGAGGGTAGAGCAGGGATTCAAAACCTAAATGCAAATTTTATTATAATTAGTCCAGGGCCCTAGTAAGGTCACATTGGCATTGTGGTCTTGTCTTTTTCTTCTGAGCATGCACCAAGAACTGGCGGGATGTGAACCTGCCTGCTGGTGATGGGCTGGGCTGCCCATAGAGAGTGGTCTGAAGGCAATGTTGTCCTACTCCTATCAGGACCCGAGAGCAAGCCCCACCCCAGCCACTCATGTCTAACTTCCTACCTAACAAACCTATTTAAAATGAGATGTGTACTGTGTTCTAAAGAGGAATATACTTTTCAAACCTGTTCAAAAGAGGAGTTTCCAAACATTTCTTAGCTTCTGAAAAGCACCAACTCAGAATGCCCTGCTATAGCACTTGGTTTAAAACAGCATGAGTCATGTTTACTCAGTTCCATTTACAATCAAGAAAAAGTGCTCAGAGCCAAATAGTAAGCTGGAAAGGGAGGATAAGAGCAGACTGAGATGTATTTTGTTTTCTCGAGGAAATCTGAACCTAAGAAGGAAGATAAGTTAGCACAATAAATAAAAGTGTTGGTAAAGTGATATAGAAGTTGAAATATACAGTAGAAACACAGATTAAAAAGCAAAAATTGTGTGTGCGCACCTGCACACACACAGACATACACTAAACTGGCGAATGATAATGATTGGGAGGCAACTGGACTGTATGTAGCTTTTGTCCTTTACCCAAAAGAAAGACAAGAAATCCCTTTGGCAATCTAAGTAAGGAATAACAAAGACAGTAAAAAGTACTAAGGAGTGAGATCAGTCCGGAGATATGCAAGAAGTCTAGATTATTCAGGGCAAAAAATACCAAATTTGACTAATGTAAGAGACTGGCAAACAGAAAAAAGAAATCTTGCATAACTCCGATTTGTTCCAAATTATATTTTTGCCTAATATCTATAAACATGAAACAAGTTTAAAATATCTTACTTATAAATTTATTACAAAAATACAAAATGAATACAGGTTTATAAATAATTATTTAATGAAAACTATAAAATTAATAGGAATAAAATTCACATTAAATATAGTGTTGTACTAACATCTGGTTGTGAGTTTTTAAAATTGTTTTATTGCTGACTGTATTACAGATATCCTTCATTTATCTTCCTTCCCTTTTGCCTCTCTCCTCCCTGTCCCCGCCCCTCCTAGGCCTTCATCATATCATTTTCTATGTCCATGGGCTAAGCATATATGCATATATATTCTTTGGCTGATCTCTTCTGGTCCTCCCTACCCATCTCCCTTTGAGATCTGTCACTCTGTCCCATTTTACTAATGATAACATGTCTGTCCTCAAAAAAAAAAAAAAAAATAGAATGCTTGAAATAACATCAAGATTTACTTTTGGCTATATTAGAATAAGTAATTCTTCAACTTAATCATATTTATGCCCTGTGGCTATTACTTGAATGGCAATTTTAAGTAGATGATATTTGAGGACCATAGTTAAGTTATGATGATATTTCACTTGACCAAAATGATAACTCAATGTAATTATTACTGAAACTGGGAAAAATAAGGTCATGCCTTAGGTTCTTAGTAGCAACTGGAAAGATCTGATTCATAAAATTTTGAAAAGAGCCAATTTCTCTTCACAGATTTTAAACCAAAGAAGAAACAGACAGAATAATCAGCAAGAGCTAAAAATACCCTCTTTATTTCCAGTAAAGAAAAAAAAAAAAAAAAGGAAATCACGGTTTGGACTCAAGGCCCAATTTGCTGCTGTACTAATATTGCCTTCCCATAAGTGTAGGCACTTTGAGCTGCACATGCAAGTTGTAGAGCTGACAATTATAATCAGCCCCCTTAGAAGTCATCTTAGTCTATAGCACAATCCAATCAACACAGAGAGTGAGGGCAAAAAAAGGGGGGGGGGGAGGGGTGGCACTAGAAAACAGTAATTTCTGGCCCTGGTCAGTATGGCTCAGTTGATTAGTGTCTCATGCACTGAAGGGTTATGGGTTCTATTCTTGGTCAGAGCACATAAGTAGGTTGCAGATTCAATCTGGTCTTGGCATGTATGGGAGACAAGGGGTTGATGTCTCTCTCTCCCCTTCTCTCCTTGGGTGAGAATTACAAAATATATAAATACTAAATAAATAAATAAATAAATAAATAAATAAATAAATAAATATTAAAGGCCCTAACTGGTTTGGCTCAGTGGATAAAGTGTTGGTTTTCAGACTGAAGGGTCATAGGTTTAATTCCAATCAAGGGCATGTACCTCGGTTGCAGACTTGGTTCCTGGCCCTGATAGGGGTGCGAGTAGGAGGCAACCAATCAATCAATGTGTCTCTCTCAGAGTCAATGTTTCTCTCTCTGGTTTTCCTCCTATTTTCACTGTGCCTAAAATCAATGGAGACAATATACTTTCATGAGGATTAACAGCAACACCAACAAAACATTAAAAACAGTAATTTATGAATAAATGCAACACATTATCCAATATAATAAAAGCCTAATATGCAAATTGTCATGCAAATTGTCCTCTTGACAGGGAGTTCTGCCAGGCGTTTGACCACTTGGTATGACATGTGCTGAACACCAGGAGGTGGCACTGAACATGGCGGATGTTGGTGATGCAGTGCTGGCAGTGGGAGGCAGTGGAGGCACTGCAGGTCTCAAAGGGCTCAGACAAGAATGTGATTGAGGATTACAGAGCAACTGAGTGGGTTGCAACAGGCCAAGGCAGGTGTGAGCCACTGGACCTTGGGCGGGAGCCCATCACCGGGCTGATCCGATTGCTCAGCAACCAGCAGCATTGGTGGGGGCAGGGCCACCACCCTCCTCCCTCAGCATCTGGGAGCCAGGCAGCAGTGGGCTGATTGATGGGGCCATTAAGGACCCACAGGCAGCAACCGGAGCAGTGGTGAGGGCACGGGGCTGCCGCCAGGCTCCCTCAGTGCGTGGAATCTAGGTAGCAGCGGGGGAGCAGCTATGCAATCAGTGAGGCACTCTGGTCCCACATGCGGTGACCAGCAGCAGCAGTGGGGAGCAGGCAGCAGAAGGAAGGGAGGGACTACCCGGCCAGCAGCCAAGAGTCACTAGAGACCCTACCAGTGCATGAATTTTGTGAACTGGGCCTCTTGTATAACATAATAGAAGGCAAATCTCATATGGTCATCTCAATAGCCACATGGAAAGTGTCTGGCAAAGTCCAATAACTTTTCTAAAATAATTCTTCTTCTTCTTCTTCTTCTTCTTCTTCTTCTTCTTCTTCTTCTTCTTCTTCTTCTTCTTCTTCAAGCTATTTTTATTGAAGGAATATTTTTAAAATTTTTTATTAAATTATTATATGTGTACATAACTTACCATTGTCCCCCCCACTCCCATACATGCCCTCCCTCCCCAGAGTTTTGTGTACATTGGTTATACTTATATGCATGCATACAAGTCCTTCAGTTGATCTCTTATCTCCCTCATATCTCCCTAACCTTCCCTGATGTAATTTGACAGTCAGCTTGTTGCTTTACTGTCTCTGTATTTATCTTTTGATTCATCAGTTTATAATGTTCTTTATTGTCCATAAATGAGTGAGGTTATGTGTGTTTCTCTTTAATTGACTGGCTTGTTTCACTTAGCATGATGTATTCCAATTCCATCCAGGTTGCTGCAAATGATAAGAATTCCTTCTTTTTTTATGGCAGCATAGTGTTTCATTGTGTAGATATACCATAGTTTTTTGATCCAATCATCTGCTGACAGGCATCTAGGCTGTTTCCAAATCCTAGCTATTGTAAATTGTGCTGCTATGAACATAGGGGTACATAGATCCTTTCTGATTGGTGTTTTAAGTTTCTTGGGATATATTCCTAGTAGTGGGTTTACTGGGTCGAATGGGAGTTCCATTTTCAGTTTTTTGAGGAAGCTACATACTGTTCTGCACAGTAGTTGCACCAGTCTGCATTCCCACTAGCAGTGCACTACGGTTCCTTTTTCTCCACAACCTCGCCAACACTTGTCATTTGTTGATTTGTTGATGTTGGCCATTCTGACAGGTGTGAGATGGTACTGCATTGTCATTTTGATTTGCATCTCTGGGATAATTAGTGACTTTGAGTATGTTTTCATGTACCTCTTGGCCTTCCTTCTGTCTTCTTTTGAAAAGATTCTATTTAGTTCCATTGCCCATTTTTTAATTGGCTCATGTATCTTTCTTTTATTAAGTTGTATAAGCTGTCTGTAGATGTTGGAGATTAAACCTTTATCAGTGATAACATTTGCATATATGTTCTCCCATACAGTGGGCTTTCTTGTTGTTTTGTTGATTGGTTCCTTTGCTGTAAAAAAGTTTTTTATTTTGATGTAGTCCAATTTGTTTATGTTCTCTTTAGCTTCCATTGCCCTAGGGGCAGTATCAGTGAAGAAGTTATTTTGGCATATGTCTGAGATTTTGCTGTCTTGGATGCCTCTAGTATTTTTATGGTTTCCTGTCTTATGTTTAAGTCCTGTATCCATTTTGAGTTTATTTTTTGTGTATGATGTAAGTTGATGATCTAGTTTCATTATTTTGCATGTATCTGTCCAATTTTCCCAACACCATTTATTGGAGAGACTGAATGGACTCCATTATATGTTTGTGCCTCCTTTGTCTAATATTAATTGAGCATAGTGATTCGGATTGATATCTGGATTCTCTATTCTATTCCATTGATCTATATGTCTGTTCTTGTGCCAGTACCAGGCTGTTTTGAGAACAGTGGCTTTGTAACACAGCTTGAAATCTGGTATTGATATCCTTCCTACTCTACTCTTCTTTCTCAGGATTGCTGTGGCTATTTGGGGTCTTTTTTGTTCCAGATGAATTTTTGGAGAGTTCTTTCTAGGTCAGTGAAATATGCCATTGATATTTTAATGGGGAGTGCATTGAACCTATGAATTGTTTTGGGAACTTTGGACATTTTGATGATGTTGATTCTAGCAATTCATGAACATGGTATGTTCTTCCATCTGTTTACCTTTTCCTCTATCTCTTTTTTCTGTGTTGTGTAGTTTTCAGCTTATAGGTCTTTTATCTCCTTAGTTTATTCCTTGGTATCTTAAATTTTTTGATGTGATGGTAAATGGGATTGCTTTTTTAGTCTCTCTTTCTGTAAGTACACTATTGGTATATAAATGCCATAGATTTCTTGGCATTAATTTTGTATCCTGCTACATTGCCAAAATACATCTTCTTTTTATTGTTGATACTATTACAGATGTTCCCATCCCTCCTCCCTTTTGTCCATATCCACGAGTCCCTGCCCCCTGTTTCCTCTGGCCATTACCACACTGTTGTCTGTGTCTATGGGTTATGTATATCTGTTCTTTGACTAATCCCTTTATCCTCTTTAATTCAGTCATCTTTACCCTGCTGCCCTCTGACAGCTTTTAGTCTGTTCCATGTATCCATGCCCCTGGTTCAATTTTGTCTGTCAGTTTATTTTGTTCATTAGATTGCACATATAAGTGAGATCATGTAATACTTGTCTTTCTCTGACTGGCTTATTTCACCCAGCATAATACTCTCCAGGTGCCACCATGCTGCATGGTATCACTAAGAGTAAATGTTCCTTCTTTTTTAGAGCTGCACTAGAGGCCCAGTGCATAGCATTTGTGCACGAGGGGGTGAGGGCCTGGCCTGAGCTCTCTCACAGTATGGGACCCTTTGGGAGATGTCCAATTGCCAGTGCCAACTTAGGCCCACTCCCCATGGCTCCCACTGGACTGCACTCACCATCCATGAGTCCACCTTCTGGCTGAGCATCTCTCCCCCCGTGGGAGCACACTGATCACCAGGGGACAGCTCTTGCACTGAGAACCTGCCCCCCCCGGTGGTCAGTGTGTGTCATAGTGACCAGTCGTTCTGCCTTTGGGTCTATTTGCGTATTAGCCTTTTTATTATATAGGATGACATTACAAAGTGTTAATGTACCACAGATCTTTTATCCCTTCATCCACTGATAAACAGCTGGGCTGTTACCAGATCTTGGCTATTGCAAATAGCACTGTTATGAGCATAGGGGTATATATATTATTTTGAATTCGTGTTTTGAGATTCTTAAATATATGTCCAGAATTGGGATCATTGGGTCAAAAGGCAGTTCAATTTTTTTTTGAGGAAGCTCCATACTGCTGCTCAAACTGAATATGGGCATCTATGAAAAATCCAGTTAACATTATAATTAAATGGTGGAATATTGAAAGCTTTTCCCCTAAGTACAGGAACAAAACAAAATTGTCCATTCTCACTACTTCCATTCAACATCTGGCTAGAGCGTCTATCCTACATAATTAGGCAAAAAGAAGAAACTAAAGGCACATGGATTAGAAACAATGAATTGAAACTCTCTATTTGCAGATGTCATGATCTGGTATAGAGAAAACCACTTGGATCCCATAAAATAACTATTAGAACTTGAGTTCAGTAGTATTGCAAGATAAAAGATTAAAATACAAAATAAAATATATTTTATATAACAGTGAACAGTCTGAATATGAAATTAAGACAACAATCCCATTTATAAACATTAAAACAATAAAATAATTAAGAATAAACTTTATAAAAGAACCACATTATTTATAAAAGAAAAGCTGCAATATATATTTTAACAAAATTAGAAAAGATAGAATTAAATGGAAAGATAGCTCAAGATCATGCATTGAAAGGCTTAATATTATTATATTTCTCAAACTGACCTATGGATTTTTCTAACATAATCCCAGGTGGCTTCTTACAGAAATTGGGAAACTATTGCTGAAGTTCCTCAGGGAATGCAAAAGGCAAAAACAATGTTCAGAATAACCAAAACACTATTGAAAATAACAAAATTAGACGATTCATTTTCTGATTTCAAAATTTACTACAAAGCAACGGTAATTAAGAGAGTGTGGTATTAGCATAAGAATTGGACCACAGGTCAATAAAATGGAAACCATAGTTCAGAAATAAAACGCTTATATTCATGGTTAACTGATTTTCAGCAACAGTGCCAAGACAATTAAAAGAAGATTTTTTTTTTCCTAACAAACTGGTACTGAGAAAACTGGATATCCACACATAAGGATGAGGTTGGTCCCCTACCTCCTAGTATATACAAACAATTTTAAAATTAACCACAGGCCAAAATATAATAACAAAAACTGTAAAACTCTTAGCAGAAAACATAGAAGTATGTTGCATCACACAACAGTTTATTATATTAGATACCAAAAGCACAAGTGACAAACAAATAGATAGACTTTAAAAACACCTCACAAAAAATATACAGATGGCAATTAAGCATATGAAAATATTCTTTACACCATATGTCATCAGGCAAATGCAAATTCAAACAGAATACCATACAACTGTGCATATACTACTATTAGAATGGCCAAAACTCAGAACACTCACAACACCAAATGCCACTGAGGATGTGGAATAACAACAATCTCTAATTCATGCAAAGGAATGAAAAATGGTACAGCTACTTCAGAAGACCATGTGGTGGATTTTTACTAAATCAAACTTATTCTGACTATATAATCCAGCATTGTGTTCCATGGTATTTGACCAAAAAAGTTTAATGTTCACACACACACACACACACACACACACACACACACACACCCTAGCACATGGGTATGTACAGCAGCCTTATTTCTCCAAAAGTTGAAGTTGAAAACAAATAAGATTTTCTTTAGTAGGTGAACAGATAAATCGTGGTGCATTCAGACAATGGAATATTATTCAGTGCTAAAAAGAAATGAGCTGTCGATAGCCATGAAATAACTTGGAGATGCCTGAAATACACATTATTAAATGAAAGAAGCCAATCTGAAAAAGCTACATTCTATATAATTTCAACTACATGACCTTCTGGAAAAAAGCAAAACTGTGGAGACAGGAATCATGGAGAACAGAAGGATGGCTAGATGAAGCACAGAGGAGTTTGTAGGGCAGTGAAATCACTCTGTATGATACAGTGATGGAGGATAAGTGTCGTTATATGTTTGTAAAATCAATAGAATGTATGATACTAACAGTGAGTCCACACGTAAACTATGCACTTTGGATGATTATGTTATGTCAGTCTAGGTTCATCAGTTGCAATAAATGTATATCTCTGGTTGGAGATATTAATAATGGAGAAGGCTATGTACATATGGGGGCAGGGAGTATATGGAAAATATCTGTGCCTTCCTTCCAATTTTGCTGTGAAGTTAAAACTTCTCTAAAATAATTATTTTGTAAATTTTTTTAATTAATTTATTTGAGAGAGAGAGATTGAGAGAGAGAGAGAGAGAGAGATTGAAATTGGCTGCCTCCCAAATGCACCCCTACCTGAGAAAATAATAGGCAACCAGAACATGTATCCTGACCTAAAATTGAACCAGTGACCTTTCAGTGTATATGGGAAGATGTTCAACCAAATGAACCACACAGTGTGGGCTCTCTAATATAATTTTAAAACTTAATCTTTAATCTATATGTTATTTAGTACTTTAGATAAAATCTAGGTGAATTAAATTCTCAAGCAAAAAGAAAATCACAAGAGAGAAATATTTTTAAGTTATATAGATTTTGAGGAAGGGATTGGTTAAAGTGAACTCTCCCTACCAGAGAGGTAATTGAGGTTTGGGAAACTGAGAAAACATAGTGACAGATTGGGAACATATGTCTACATACATTTAAAAAGCCTCATAACCAAATATCTGTTAGGCAGCCGAAACCAGTTTGGCTCAGTGGTAGAGCCTCGGTCTGCTGACTGAAAGGTCCCTGGTTCGATTCCGGTCAGGGGCATGTACAATGGTTGCGGGCACATCCCCGGTAGGGGGTGTGCAAGAGGCAGCTGGTTGATGTTTCTCTCTCATCGATGTTTCTAGCTCTCTATCTCTCTCCCTTCCTCTCTGTAAAATATCAATAAAATATATATTTTTTTAAAAGAAAAATAAGTAAAAATAATAACCGATATCTGTTAGGCAGGTTCCGAGGCATGATCCTAGATCTAAAGATTTTCTTTAACATTGATAAAGGTTATAACAAAATATATACAATAATTGAGTTCATATTTTGGAAGAGCATCTTATTCTTAGAGAAGCAATATGTTCACATATACATAAAATATAACCAGTACAAATAAATCAAAGGAGAAGGAATTGGTTTTAAATAAGAGAGTGCAAAAAAAGCCATTTCCGAAAAACAAATGCAGTTTAATTTCATCCTAACCTATTTGGTAAATAAGATGTAACCAAGTAGAAGTCTTACTAGAGTTAATAGAGACAAAGGAATACTTATAGTTAGAATGTATTTGTTCATTATGCAATAAAGACCTCAAAAATACTGCTTTCTTTCAAATTAGATCCCACAAGAAATGTTGTTTATACCATTAATGTGCTTGGAAAGCATTTATGTAGTGAAACATAAGTTTCATTATATTATCATTAATTATTCATTTGTGGCTCTAATTATATATAATTGTTTTACTATAGGAGATTGAGGCAGACATGTTAAGAGCATTTTAAATCAGGCTTAGCAAAAAACTGTCAGTGCTATAAGTTCAGGAATATTGTCAAGGGGGATCTATTGTGCTACAAAAATGTGAAGAAGAAAAGAATAATTTGTAATCAAACTAATTTTTATCCTTGTTAACACAGTGTATCTTAATTTAGATTTTACTGATTTCATTAAATGCAAATTTTCACTTGGAACAACTAAAATGAATTAAAGACTTGTTTGTTCTGTTATACTGTGAACTCACAGAAGATCTCTGGGAAAAATCTCCTGCCTGCTCTTTGCCTTAGGCGTTAGCATGTCTCTCCACAAATTCAGAATATGCTTTTAGTTTCCATTGGGAAAATAAACATATCATATTTCTACATTTTATATTAAATACTCTAAGTTCTTGTTTTAACAACACATTTAAACCTGATCAGCATTTGAATAATATATTTCAGTGTGAGATATACAAAATTTATAAAATGTTTATACTCTACTATAACCAAAGTTGATGTATTTATTCCATATCTTGAAAAGATAAATATTTGTTTTTCCTTTAGTGTTTAAACACAGTAGAGTTGAATTAGAGAGGATAAAATCCAAGCCACAAACACACATTTCCCTACATTCAGACAGCACAAGTTTTTGTTGTTGTTGTTTTCTTATTTTCTTTGTTAGACTGTGTTCATTTCTCTTTAAAATTCTCCAAGCTATGGATCATCTATCTCCTCTTTGGGGAGACTATTCCTTCATCTAATACAGTTCACTAGCTATGTCAAAGTCCAACTTTACAGGCTGGGGATCAGAGTAGAGTGAAATTTCCTTCTAACAGAGGGGCCATTGGACTCATTTTATTATTTTTATGACTGAATATCACAGTGCACTAGCCAGTTGACTGTGCCTTCAAAGACATGGGCCTGCCCTAAGGACTCACATCTCAGCAAATGATCCCTTTCCTGTGCCTGACTTGCCCAGCAAAGGACAGAGAATGCAATCATCTTGATCAATGAACCTCGGTGAAAGCAGAGCAGGCAGGACACTAATCAAATAAGTGGATCTGCTGAGGCTAATCCTTCAACCCTAAGCTTTGTTTCTTGAGGGCCCACAGGAGATACGCAGAGAAAAGAATGCCAGGAGGTCTGCTGTACTGGCATGCCTCAGACAGGTCCTCTGCGGTTCCATTTCCATTTAGTCACCTTGAGAGCGCAAGGCACTGTCTGAGACCCAGAAATGCAGATTCTGCTTCAGACGCACTTCCGTATATAACTTGGCTATTGTCTGCAGCCTTTAGATAACAAAATATAATACCTGTAGTTACAAGTATCGTCACAGAAAGAGAAATAGTAGAAAACCATTTGGAGGTGATTAGTCTTTATAAGGTTCTGCTCATAATAGTTTTCATAGGTTATTTGAAATGAAAACAGGCTGAGCAAAGAACTGAAATCAAGATTTGAAATTTGACATTAAAAGCTATGCCAGTGTGAGAAAATTGCTTTGCCCACCAGCACTTCAAATGGATCTGTAAAATGATAATGAAAACTTCAATAGATTGTTGTGAAGTGTATTTGAAATAACATACTTAAAAATGCCAATCATAGAGCAAAATTAGCATATGTTATATTAAAATTTGCTCTTCATTTAAAAAAATGTTTTATTGATTTTTTAGAAAGAGAGGAAGAGAGAGTAAAAGAGAGATAGAAACATTGATGAGAAACATCTATCATTTGCCTATTGGAGATCGAACCCCCAACCTGGGCATATGCCCTGATCAGGAGTCAAACTGGTCACCTCTTGGTGCAGAGATGATGGTCAACCAACTGAGCCACACCAGATGAACTGCTCTTGATTTTTAAGACAATTACTAATGTGCCAATTTTGACTGGAAAAAAAAATGGTATGGACTTCTATATAGAGCTTTGAAACTAAAAAATAAAAACTGTAACTTACTTTGTAAATATAATATAAAAAGCTTGCATTATTATGAATAGCCAGAGATGGCACATTATTTAATGGAAAGCATGATATCCCTGGCTGGGTAGCTCAGTTGGTTAGAGTGTCTTCCCCATACACTAAGGTTACAGGGCTAGGGCACAAATGAGAATCAAGCAATGAATGCATGAATAAGTGTAGCAACTCTCTCTCTCTCTCTCTCTCTCTCTCTCTCTCTCTCTCTCTCTTGTCTCTGATCTAAAATCAATTATTTTTAAAGGGGAATTTCCATACCAAATAGTATAAATATTTATTTTATGTATTAAATTTAAAATATTATGTATGAAAGCATTTCTTTGAAATTGCTTTCCATCACTAGTCTTAATATCTTTGTCACATTCTTTGATTCACTGGTACCAGGTTCTCTGCTTTAAATTAGAAAGTTTTAAAAAAAATGTTTATTAGCCTTGGCTTGGTGGCTCAGTTGGTTGGAGTATCTTTCCCATAAACCAAAAAGTTGTGGATTCCTGATCAGTGCATACATCTGGGTTTTGGGTTCAATCTCTGATCTGGCAAATGATTGGTGTTTCTCTTTCATATTGGTGTTTCTCTTTCTCTCTCTCCTCCTTCCTCTATCTCTCTCTCTCAAATTAATTCCACATAATAAAGAGGTAATATGTAAATTGACTGTCACACCCTCACAAAGATGGCTGTATACAACCATGCAGGAAGAGAGGTTAGTGAGTGATGACCAAAGGACTGAACAGCAGGCAGTGTGGGATGACCAGGTCGGTGGAGTGGGGGGCCCATTAGGGGCGACCAGTCATGCAGGATTGTGAGAGGGATGTCTGACTGCCATTTTAGGCTCAAACCCTGGGATCAGGCCTAAACTGGCAGTCAGACATCCCCCAAGAGGTCCTAGATTGGAGAGGGCACAGGCTGGACTGAGGGGGATCCCTCTTGTGCATGAATTTTGTGCACTGGGCCTCTTAGTAAAAATATATCCTTGGAAGAGGATTTAAAAATTATTTAATACTTAAAATATTATGTATATATTTTAGCAGCTTCATTTTTGTAGTTGATATATAAGCTTTCATTTAATCTCACAAATGAAATTTATCTCCTACCCAATTCTATATTATCATTCATTATATGAATTACTAATATGATGGTGTTTGAGGGTCTTCAGGAACATTTTTTAAAGAAATAAGCCCCTTCTGGGTTAATCTAACACTCAGACATAATTATATTACACTAGAGACCTGGTGCATGAAATTTGGCCTCATCTCAGCCTGAACCCTCTTCAATCTTGGATCCCCTCTCACAATTTAGGACTGTTGGCTCCCAACTGCTTGCCTGCCTGCCTTCTTGACTGCTTCTAACTGCTTCTGCCTCCCAGTCTGATCACCCCCTAACAACTCCCCTGCCAGCCTGATTAATGCCTAACTGCTCCCCTGCCAGCCTGATTTTCCCCTAACTGCCCCACCCACCCAGGCAGGCCTGGTCAGCTCTCCCTCCCCTGCAGGCTTGATAACCCTAACTGCCCTCTCTTGCAAGCCTGGTCCCTTGCAACTGCCCTCCCCTACTGGCCATATTGTGGCAGCCATCTTCTGTACACATGGAATCAGGATCTTTGACCACATGGGGTCAGCCATATTGTGTGTTGAAGTGATGGTCAATTTGCAAATTACTCTTTTATTAGATAGGATTTAGTTAATAGCAGTTTTTGAATATAGCTAATCCAACTTTTTTTCTAAATACTTTATTCCAACTGATATATACTCAAGTTTGCTGGTTTAATTACTCAAAGCTTGGACATTATGAAATTCTTTGGAGTCACAAGAAAGCTTGATTTTCTTACAAACTCTGATAATCATTCAAAACTAGTTATTTTTAGGGCTGTGTGTGTATACATATATATATAATTAATCTATATAATATAACTATATAATTATACATATATGGTTTTTACAATTATAAAATATAGTTTGTACCAAAGGCTTTTTCTTTTTTCATTATAATTTGTCTATTGCAGAATTTTGAAATGTGCTAGTATGGTGTATAAAAGTCAGGAGAAGCTAAGTTATTTTATAAACACCCCACACATGATTCTGTGAAGTCTGTTGTAAATAAGCCAGCCTGCAATTAATCACAATGCCTGAGAATACTCCCGCATCTAGCATGCTACTCCCAGGCCTGACAACAGTAAAGACAACCCTGGAGGGCAATTCCTTTCCACTTTTTGAATTCTTCTGAAGCAATGACAAAAAACTGGTGATAGATGCAAAGACCTTTCAAGCTAATGTGCTTGCTGCTCTGATTTCTGTCATAACAAACTATTTTTATATGACTATCAATTAACTTAGATGAGTAGATACATAATTACTTAGGAATTAAAAGAATGAAAACATCTTTCTTTCCTTGGGGGAAAATGTGTGTGTGTATGTTTTCCCCTTCAGAGTAACACATTGTGTATGTTGCATTTCTCTTTTACTACAAAGATGAGCTAGAAATCTCTGGATATGCTCCTAATTAAATAAGCAAAAGCACAATTTTAAGTCATACATTTCTCTGAAAGGATGTTTCCTAGCTAATTAGCATTCCTATTTAATTATAAAAAAAACAGAATAGAGATAAGCAGTTGAAATGTCATTGCAGTCACGTTATTGTAGTCAAGATTTGACATGACCTATATATATGAAAAAGTACAAGAATAGGAAAGTGAGAATTAATCATCTTTTTTTGTTTTGAGGAAGAAAAGTTGTAGCTGTGTTCAATTTTAATGGTGACCTCCTACAACTATTTTTTCTTGAAGTTGTATAAAATGTAATGGCAGTTTATTATATTAAACTAGAGGTTCAGTGCATGAAATTTATGCACAGGAAGGATTCCTCCACCTTTCTGGCAATTGGGGCTGATCAGGGCCATCTCGCCCAGTCCCAATCGATGATGATTGGAGCTGGTGCTGAGGAGGGAAAGAGGGAGGGACCATGGGAGGGCTCCAGGGGGTGACCAGCCCCATCTCACCCAGTCCTGATTGGCTAGACCCCACCATCAAGCTAACCTACTCACTGGGGAATCTGCCCCCTGGTGATCAGTGCATGTCATAACAACCAGTGGGTCAACAACTCAGTTGAACACTTAGCATATTAGGTTTTGATATATAAATATAAACTAGAGGCACAGTGCATAAAATTCATGCATGGGGGGTTGTTAATCCCTCAACCCAGCCTGCACCATCTCCAATCTGGGATCCCTTGAGGGATACCCAACTGCCTGTGTAGGCTTGATCCCACCCTCTCATAATCCAGGACTGCTGGCTCCCAACCACTCACCTACCTGCCTGCCTGATTGCCACTAACTGCTTCTGTCTGCCACCCTGATCATCCCCTAACCACTTGCCTGCCTGCCAGCCTATTGACGCCTAACCACTGTATAACTTAATTTGACTTTTTTTAGTATCTCAAAAATTTTCTAGAATAGTGAATAAGTCAGAAAATTGATTTATTAAACATAGAAATCTGATAATATTTATGAGTGCTATTATATAAAGTGATAGAGACTTATTCTTAAAACTTACATATGATTTATGTCTGAGAGAAGATGGAATAGATCTACTTTTTCCTATTTTTGTGCTACTACAAACCTTGGACATTGTACATAAAACAAACATAAAAAGATGGAGGTGTGAAGAGAAATAGTAGAACATTTAGGGACCTTAGGCCCTAAGAAATTACATGAAGATGTGTTCCCTCTTCCTTTCCTCAGGAAAAATGGTATTTTTTTCATCATAGCAATATGTTGTATATGTTGCATTTCTCTGATTTCTGATTTCTTTTAACTTCATACTCCAGATAAGCAACTGAAGGAATTAATGGCCCAGCAATGCCAATGTATATGCACAATTAAAGCCCCAACAATAACCTGCCCTTTCAAAACAGACTATGAGAAAAACAAAACAAAACAAAAAACAGCTTAACAAGGCAGAAAACGTTTAGAACACTGCTCTCTGACATCCAAAAAAAACCCCCCAAAACCTCTCAACACCAAGAGCAAAAACCTCAGCCACCTACCCTAGCACAGAGTGAGTGTAGAACCTAGACCTCTGAGGCTGGAAGAGGCCAACATCCCATCATGGAGGGGTTAGAGAAAGCAATTGGGGATATGTCACTTCCATCTCTCACACCCTGTGGGATCAGAGGAGACTACCAGGAGAGCCTGCATTGCCTTTGCTCTCTAGCAATAAGTAACAAGTCACACCCACAAGGTGCACACAGGTGATAGGGTCAGAAATGGCTGAGTGGGGAATTACAACTTTTACTATAGCCTGTGATAGAAAAGCTACCCCTCCACAATGTCAGTGAAAACTGCAAGACAAAACTAGGATGCCCACCACCACCCATCATTAGGAGGAGCAATCTGCATCTCTGGTATCAACGAAGTGTAGTGGACAACCTGAACTTCTATCTTCTCCTGTCAGTAATAAGATGGTGTCTCAGCCCTTCCCTTGCCAGAATGGTGTCAGAGAGAGCGAGTTAATACAAAAGGTTTTTAAAAAATCCAGAGACTTATAGCACAATGCAATAACAAACAAATAAACAAAAAAAGAGAACATTTAAATTTTAAATAATAATCTCTTGTCATACCAAGAACAAAAAAGATCTTAAACAAAATAAAAAAGTAATAATCAATAGATTTCATTACCTAGATAGCAAAGATGTTGAATTTATGTAAAACAGATTTTAAAGTAGCCATGATAAATATGCTTCAAAAAGCAATTATGAACATACTAATAAAAGCCTAGGTGGCCCTCGCACCCTCTCATCCTCATGTCATCACAAGATGGCCGCCCCCATGTTGTCACAAGATGGACACCCCCACATCATCGAGAGATGACTACCACAAGATGGCCAGTAAGGGAGGGCAGTAGGGGATGATCGGGTCAGCAGGGGAGCAGTTAGGCATCAATCAGGCTGGCAGAGGAGCAGTTAAAGGTGATCAGGCTGGCAGGCAGAAGCAATTAGTTACTGATCAGGCAGGGAGGCAGGCAGGTGAGTGGTTAGGAGCCAGTGGTCCCGATTGTGAGTGGGATTGGATTTAAACCAGCAGTTGGACATTTCCCAAGGGGTCTCAGATTGGAAAGGGTTCAGGCTGGGCTGAGGGACACCCATCCATTGCACAAATTTCATGTACCAAGCCTCCAATATATATATTTGATTTCAGAGAGGAAGGGTGAGGGAAAGATAGAAAGAAACATCAATGTTGAAAGAGTCATTGACCAGCTGCCTCCTGCATGGCCCACACTGGAGATTGAGCCTGCAACCCAGAAATGTGCCCTGACTGAAAATTGAATCATGAACTCCTGGTTCATAGGTGGACAGTCAACCACTAAGCAATGCCGGCCAGGCCACAGCTACTGTTTGTATTTCAATGTGGCTAGAACCAGGACACAAGTCAACTTCAAGGTACAAGCAAGAAGGGGAAAATATTTGGACTTAATCTGCTGTAAAAGTGAAAGGAAATGAGAAGGATGTACTGAGTTTATCTAAATAGTCCATTGTGTCAGGATTGCAGATCATAGCTGAAAATAATAGTAACTTATGTGTGTGTATGTATAAATCAATAGATTGAAGTCAGAGACAAAAACAATTTGTATAAATTTAATAAACGAAGAAAATTGTCATCTTCCTTGTCAGTTATTCTTCTGAAAACTAATTTGAAGGTATCATTTTTTAAAAAGAAATTCTGATATGTGTTTAAAACCAACTGAAACTTTCATCTCAAAAATTTGAAACAATAAAAATGTTATTAAATGAACTAGGCAGTAATATGAGAGTTTGCATACATGAAAATTTCTATGATAAATTCATATAATTATGCAAAAGTTTCCAAAACTTTGATATATCAATGATCTTTCCCTAGGATAATACACTGAAAATGAATATCAACTTTGGTGACACTATTTTTAAACCCTTTACATTGCAAATTCCCAATGTTTATTCAGATTATTTAATGTATTGTGGTTGGCATCTAATTTAGAGAACAAGGCAGAGTACATCTATGTGTTCAATGTTGAAAAAAATAATTTTATTATTTCTTGGTAAAGTTTATATAAATAAAAGTTTAATAGATGCTTATCATATCCCAATTATAAAATTATTAAATAGGAAATTATCATAGACATTCTTTACAGAACACTATAGTAAAGATTTTTTTATTCTTAGATCATCAACACACTCCTGTGATAAATATCTTAGAAGACACATTTATTTGAAATTTTATTGAAGGTGAAATTATAACTACTGTTTTTTCAGATGCAAAATCTGGTACCAGGAAGGTGTAGTGTTTATGAGCTTTTAAAACCAGGTGAAACTGTTAATACTGATCACTACCGACAACAAATAATCAATTTGAACCATGCTTTGATTATAAAATGACCAAAATGGGCCAAAATACAAGGCAAAGTAATTTTGCTTCATGATAACACACCATCACACACTTCAAAATCAGTTAAAGACATGTTAAAAGATCTTACCTGGGAAGTATTAACTCACCCTGTATATTCACCAGACCTTGCTCCTTCAGATTACCACTTGTTCTGATTGATGGCACACACACTTTCTGAACACTTCAAAACATATGAAGAAGTGGAAAAATTGTCTTGGAATGATTTGCCTCAAAACAAGAAAGTTTCTATTGGAACGGGGTTCCACAAATTACCTGAAAGATGGGGAAGTGTATAGCTAGGGATGGACATTACTTTGAATAAAGCAATATTTTTTTTGCTTCTCTTGAAATTATTGTGTTTTCTTTGATGACAAAATCCGCTATTATTAACCAATACACTTAGTAATTTTGTACATATTATCCCTCTACCTGCATATGCACCCCATGCTCCTTGTAGTCTTTTAACTAGCATATTTTGTTCTTTCAGGAATATCTAGCTCAAGTTTTCTTGTCTATGAATACTGTCCTTATGTAGCAGGCAATGCAGTCTTCTATTATTTGTTCCTAGACTATTCTGTTTATATTTATATACCTAATGTTCATTTGTCTCTACTGAAGTGTAAGATAGAAAAACTAGCTGAAGCCGGTGTTGCTCAGTGGATAGAGCACCAGCCTACAGACTGAAAGGTCCTAGATTCGATTCTAGTCAAGGGCATGTACCTTGGTTGTGGGCATATCCCCAGTGAGGGGGTGTGCAGGAGACAGATGATTGATGTTTCTAACTCTCTATCCCTCTCCCTTCCTCTCTGTTAAATATCAATAAAATATATTTTTAAATGAAAAACTATTTCCCTCTGCCCTTAAAGATTATTTGTCTGCTTTAACAATTAAATTATAAATGATGGATTAATAGGAAAACAGCAAATGTAATTGTTATATATTGGACCCCCATAAAAATGTGAGACTCAAAGAAGTGACCAAAGCAAGAAGCCTTTATATTTCAGATAAAGAAGCCATGTATTTCTGAATAATTGACAAGACCAAATGGTTTGGGGATTGGGGAAGTAAATTGTTGAAGAAGTAACACATTTTTGTTTATAGAGACTTCTTGTCGCTTAATTCCTCATCTCTGATGATAAGGATGACTTCTGCCCTGATGGTATAGGGAGGATGTTCTTCACTTGACAAATTTATCTCTTACTTTCAGGGAGACAAAGCTGGGTCAGATTGTTATTTTTGCACCGTTTCTCAAGTGCTGTTAATTCAAAACAATCAAATTGGTGAAAAAATTCATTTTTTGGGGTGACATATTCCGAACCCCTATCTACAGAGGAATCATTTCTGCTTTTGCTAATTGCAAAGTTAGACCTTGGTTCTTGAGTTCAGCTAAGAAAAAATTCAGAGCCAATATCTGGCACAATATATTTATTTTGAAAGTCATAGAGGTAGAAAAAGTGAACCAACTTCACTGTGTGGACTCAGGAAACAAGTTACAGAGGCAAAAGAAGGGCCCTTGGAGGTTAGGAAAAAGAAAACAAAGATGTCAGCCATGGCATTGCTTCCTCTGGTTTTGCTGTTTTTCAGGAGCTAAAACACCACCGAGATCCAGATATTATCTCCAATTAGAGTGAAACTCTATATTGGCTGTCAACAAACCCAAGGCTTTGTTTCTGAGACTGATATGAGGAAGAACCTCATTGTTCTGAGGGCTTAATGCTTAAGTCAGTGGTTTTGCAAGAGCACTTATGGGAGTTGTCTGAGGCTATTCTCTGATCTGCTTTGTTCTCCTCCAAGGGGATCTACCTCATGACTACTAGCAATATGAAAGAATTCTGAACTGCATGACTAGCAACATGGTAGGAGAGAAAGGGTTATCCTGGGGGTAAAGTCTAGCATTGATTATTTGTTTGATCTAGTTTACCACTTTCCAGAAACCCAGAACTTTTCACCCTGGTGACATCCCTTACCTGGCCTGCCAGTTATGCTCCACTCATGTCTGTTTAACTGACTCCCCTATTAGTTCTACCAAAAATGGTGACATTTCTGAGGGAAGGATGTATACCATTTAGTGTATTAGCAGCAAACACAAGCCCTGGTAATGGCAGTTAATGATTATTAAAGACTGGATAAATTTATAACAATAATTTTCCATATAACAAGTTATGGTATTTCCTGCTAGATAAGTTAAGAAGGAATACTTTTTTTTAATAAGTCTTTGGATGGAGGGAAATACCAATAGCTTTTCGCTACTTTCTGTTAGCAAATACTTGTGGATATTTATTTTTTTAAATAAATATATTTTTAGTTAGTTCAGAGAAGAAAGGAAAGGGAGAGGAGAGAGAGAGAAAAAGAGAGAGAGAAAGAGATCAATGAATTTCAGAGGGAAGATCAAATTATTGATCGATTGCCTGATGCACAGTCCCTAGCAAAGATTAAGCCCACAACCTGGGCATGTACTCTGATTGGGAATTAAACCATGACCTCCTGATTTATAGGTAGACACTCAACCACTGAGCCACACCAGCCAGGCCACATGGCTCTTAATGTAATTTATAACCAAGTCTGCAGGAGACTTATAACTATATCTAATTATGATTCAGCATGATAAAATTCTATTTATTGGCATTTTTCTTTTATTATAACAATAAAGCCTCTTCCTTAGATTTTTAATACCTTAATTATTATCTTGGGTCTTAAAAATATTAGTGGATTTCTAATGTTCAATAAGAAGAGGTCATCTGGAAAATGCATACACATGTAATATTAGATGTCTGAAAAATCATAGTGCATGATCAAGCATTCTTTATTTGGTTCTATAGAAAAATAAAAATTACCTCTAAGCCATTGATTTTCAAACTCAAATGTGCATATGAATGACCTGGGAATCTGCTTAAAATGCAGATTTGGATTCAGTAAATCTGGTGTGGGACCTGAGCATATGTCTTTCTCCCAAGCTCCCTGGTTTCTTCAAATACATATAGAGGTTGAGAAACAAATTGAATGAATATTTGCATCTGTCTCTAGAAATTAAAAAAATATAAAATAAAACAAATGTTGAGTGAATTAATCTTTTTTTTTACTTGCCTTGGTGACTACTTTGATCAAAACACTTATTGTTTTAAACTTATTTTCATTGTTGAAAATAATACAGATGTCTCCTTTTTTTGTTTTTGTTTTTGTTTTTCCCCCATTGACTTCCTCCTCCCAGCATCTGCCCCTCCCAAGCCTTTGTCTCACTATTGTCTGTGTCCATGGGCTATGCTTATATGAATATAAACTCCCTAGTTAATCACTAGCCCTCCACTCCTCCCCCACCCCCATCTTCCCTCTGAAATTCATCAGTCTGTTCATGATTCTATGCCTCTGGCTCTATTTTGTTCATCAGTTTACTTTGTCCGTTAGATTCAATACATGAGTGAAATCATGGCACACTTTTCTTTCTCTGACCGGCTTAGCATAATATTCTCCAGGTCCATCCATGCTGTAATGAATGGTAAGTGTTCCTTGTTTTTTACAGCAGTACAGCATTCCATTGTGTAGATCTGCCACCATTTTTAATCCACTCATCTGTCAATGGGCTCTTGGGCTGGTTCCAAATTCACTATGGTGAATCGTACTGCTATGAACATACCAGGTAGAGGTGCATACTGGTATACTCTTTCTGATTGGTATTTCAGGTTTCTTAGGATATATTCCTAGAAGTGGGATCACTGGGTCAAATGACACTCAAAAAATTAATGGTCAAGTCACTTAACGAGGGCTAAGGAGCCTCTTTGAAATTAACTGGAATGACCACAGTGTCAAGACATAAAAAGGGATTTCGGGCAATTCCATGAAGAAGGCACTCATTTAAAGTCAAAATCAAAGCTATATTCTGGACTCTTGGAAATAATTCATTTGAAGCCAGAAAGTGTTGAACTATTTAACTAGGAAGATATACTCATGTAGTCTGAGGGCAGAGGAGAGTGAGCATGGATTCTAATGGAACCGCTGGTTACATCTTGCAGTAACTTGAATATGCCCCTCCTAGACTATTCTGGGGAAGTTTATACTTGGAAGAAATCAGTGATCCAAATGTTCCAAGATAAACAAATAATTACAAAACAGAACTTCTAAAAAATCTGTGCTGTCACCTTCAATAAACTGAGTAGCAATTGAGAGCTTCAAATTGGCAACTAACCAGATTAACAAATGAGGCTGCAAAGTTTAACACTACCAAAGGGAGAGTTGACCGCCTGCTAGTGAGGTGAAGGTGATATTTGAGTAATAGATTTTTTAAAAATTGTGTTTGCTAAAATAAAAATAAAAGTGCTTGCTTCTGTAACTTGGTTCAAATAACTACTTTAATTATTAAATATTATAATATATAATGTGAAATGTAAAGCAGCATGGTTATCATTCTGAGAGTATGTAACACATATGGAATATTAAAAGACGTTAAGTATTTTGAGGGATTTTGTTTTTAATATGTTAACCCTAATGTCAGCTCTTTGCGGATGGTAGCTATAACAATCAGATTTAATTATACTAAATGTTTCTATTTGAAATGTTAATGGGATAAGGAATTATTATAAAATATGTTGATTTTTCATTGTCAGTAAAAATTATAATGCAACACACAACAAGCTTTTAACTGAGTGAAAATAGTTTTTGTAGTGTCAGTTTATGGCATATGATCAGTACTTGTCTAGCCAACCAATTATATTTTTATCAAGGACACATATGGTAAAACAACAAATATATTCATGTAACATTTTACATTCCTTATTTTTTATGGTTTGTGATATATTTATATATTAGGACTGCTGAGTTTAAAATTATTGCTATATGAGTTCCAAATATGAATAGATTAACTTTCAAGTATAAATATAAACTAGTTGTTTTGGCATCACAATCCAAAATGCAAAAGCCCATAAATTTTAAGAGTCTCATGCTCTACCGACTGAGCTAGCCGGGCAAAAGCCCATAAATTAAAAAAAAAAATTATCTTTATCGTTGAAAGTATTACAGATGTCTCCTTTTTTTCACCACTGACCCCTTCTAGGCAGCACTGGCCCCCTGTCCCAGGTCTTCACCACACTATTGTCTATGTCCATGGGTTGTGTATTATCTATAATAATAAAAGGTTAATATGCTAATTAAACCAGACAGCTGAAAGGCCTTCCGAACATCATTCCCGACATCCTTCCAGATGAAGCCACAGCAGTGGGGGTCAAGGCAGAGGTGGTTAGGGGAGATCAGGCAGGTGAGTGGTTAGGGGCGATCAGGCATGCAGGCAGAAGTAGTTAGGGGTGATGAGGCAGGCAGGCAGAGAGGTTAGGGCAGCCGTGGGCAAACTACGGCCTGTGGGCCAGATCCGGCCCATTTGGCTGTTCTATCCGGCCCGCGGAGACGAAAGAGCAGAGGGTTCTCTTGCTCTCCCCTCCGCTCCTTCACCAGTAGCCCAAGATGAGAGTGCCAGCATGGTCAGGTTGCCTTTGTTCCGGCCCTCCAGTCCAGTTTAAGAACCCATTGTGGCCCTTGAGTCAAAAAGTTTGCCCACCCCTGGGTTAGGGGCAATGAGGCAGGCAGGCAGGCAGGCAAGTGGTTATGAGCCAGCGGTCCCAGATTGGGAGAAGAATGTCTGACTGCCAGTTTAGGCCCCATAGGATCATGCCTAAACTGGCAGTCAGACATCTGCCTAGGGATCCTAGGTTGCAAGAGTTTGCAGGCCAGGCTGAGGGGACCCTCTGGTGGACAATTTCATGTACTAGGCCTCTAGTATGCATATGAATTCTTTGGTTAAGCCCTTCCCATCCATCACCCACCCCTGCCTTCCTTTTGTTTCATGTTTCTATGTCTCTAGGTCTATTTTGATCATCAGTTTATTTTTGTTCTTTATGAGTGAGATCATGTGATACTTGTCTTTCTCTGACTGGCTTATTTCACTTAGTATAATTTTCTCCAGATCTCTCATGCTATCTCAAAGGATAAGAAATCCTTCCTTTTTACAGCTATATGGTATTCCATGGTGTAAATGTACCACATCTTTTTTATCCATTTACCACTGATGACCACTAGGGCTATTTCCAGACCTTAACTATTGGAAGTTATGCTACTATGAACATATGTGTATGTATATATTCTTTCTGATTGGTGTTTTGGGTTTCATAGGATATATTTCTAGAAGTGGTATCACTAGGTCAAGTGAAAATTCCACATTTAATTTTTTTAGGAATCTCCATAATGTTTTCCATAATGGCTATACCAATCTGCATTCCCACCAGCAGTGAACAAATAAGTTCTATTATTCTTTCAATTATTTGTTGCAGAATACAATGGCACACTGAAATTACAGAAATCACATTAAACCTGAAAATGCCTGTAAGGTAAAACCACCGATTATAAAACATACATGACAAACTTTCATGAAGGTTGCAAGATATTTAGGAAGGAATCTGGTAGCCAATTCATGGCACTTTAGACTGCAAACAACAAACTGTCTTAAAAGTCCAAGTCCTAGGAGGTGAGAATGTTTTCTGAGCCCCAAGTAAGACCTTAGGATGCTGAGTGGTCAGGAAACATGGCTGGTGTGAGCTTTCACATAGCTCGGTCACTGTCAATCTGATATTGCTTTCTTCCTCAGACATACTTTTTTAAAAAAATATATTTTTATTGATTTTTTACATAGAGGAAGAGAGAGGGATAGAGAGTTAAAAACAACGATGAGAGAGAATCATCGATCAGCTGCCTCTTGCACACCTCCTACTGGGGATGTGCCCGCAACCAAGGTACATGCCCTTGACCAGAATCGAACCTGGGACCTTTCAGTCCATAGGCCGATGCTCTATCCACTGAGCCAAACTGGATTCAGCCCTCAGACATTCTTGAGTTCATGTGGCTTGCTGTGGCCCTCAGCTGGTGCTTCAGGGCCCTCTGAACATTGCTTATGTCCTCCCTCCAATCCTGAGTTGCTGTCTAGTACAATGGTCAACTGATCTGTGATCATATGTATGAAAACTAAGATATATTCAGTATATAGAATGGGTGGTATATGTGTATGGGTGAATGAGAGAGGGAGAATTAATATTAATATACACCTTGAGATGGTTAGATAAGATTTGTAGGATCCTAATTAAAAGTACACAGTTCAAAGGTGGTTAATTAGCATTTGAAGCCCTTAATCAAAAATTCATACTGCAGAGCTTTTATATAAGTTCATTATACATTACTAAATGTATAAAATGAAAGGCTCATAATTAACATGATAAACATGTTTGTTTTTATTTTGGGGAATATAAGTGATGTTCATGATATGTAGATGTCTATGAAGCTTGTATACTACACTTACCACATCTCTCTCGATCTCTTTGTTAACTAAAACTCTTTATCCCGGTGGAAGCCTGGTGGATTCTGCCATCAATTTATCACTTTAGCTGCCTTAAAGTGAACTAAAGGTTTCAAGGTGCTTGCATAAGTGCTTAGAAAATATCAAGCATCAATGTTATGGAATGAGTTACATAGTTAGTTTTGTAATAATATTTGCATGCTTATCAGAATATTGCATGCTTATCAGAATAAAGTCTGAGGTGTGCTTTTATTGTAATATGTTGGCGAGATTGGGAAGGTTGTATACATCCACTATCTGTCCTAGTAATCAAAAGCCACCAGTATTTACTAAGATAACCTGACAATGTTAGACTGTAAACATTTTCTAAGGACAATTTGAGGCTGCAACCACTTGATATACATTACCATGAGTATTACTGAAATATTTCAATAACAAATGAAACATTCATTTTATAGGTTTCAGCATTGAAAACACATCATACACTAAAAAAAAAGTATATTAAAAGGCAAGTGATATAAGATAACAGTATTTTCAGAGAAACGAAACCTTTGATTAGAAGTTTAAAATACGATAAACACACAAATATACCTTTTATACTTAAAAACATTACTTTATTCAAAATATTATGTTAAATAGTGCATTAATACATATATAGCTAATTACTATTCCATATTGATTAAATAAAACTCAATAATTATAAAGCTTTTAAGTAGATTTGAAATTCAATACTTATGTAGAATATTTCATGTACCTTTCTTTTTGAGTATCCTCATACATTCAAAATGTGGACACATTTATTGTGTATGACCTGTTGATTGCAAACTCAATATCTTCATCTTATGACCAAAGTCCCCATTTTGTTTAAGGTAACAAAGTGACCAATTGGAAAACTGCATTTCTCAGCCTCCTCTGTGGGTTAGTCCTGCCCTGATACAGTTATAGGTAGTGAATTTTCTGCTGACATTTCTGGGGGGGAGGGGAAGCATTCCTTGATTCTATCTGTTGCTTGTTCATCCCTGTATTTAGTCTGGCATGTTGCAAACATTAAGTCATGAGCACACTACTGGAACCACAAGGGGACTTGCTGAAGATGGTGAAGAAGAACCGGAGGAGGAACTTGAGACATAACAGGTCCCATGGAGCTGCTCTTGTGGCTCTGGGATGTTTGCCTTTGTAAGGATATTTCCTTATGTGAAGAGTCACTGAAGATCACATTTCTATTACCTGCAGCAAAACCCAATTCCCAACCATTCTCAATTATGATAATTAAGTGCTTTTCACTGTGTTTGCCCAAACAAGACCAATAATCATTCCTTCTTTATTTAAAATATTTCTAATACAACACAATTTTACATATATTTGGTTTAGATTTTTATAAGGCAAAGAACAAGCTTTCATTAGCATGTAGACAGATTGCAAAAGGTAACAGTTCAAATTTTCTCCTTTGATAATCTGTTCACAATGTTTAGTAAATTTACATTTCCTGGGTGGAGAAGAGATTAATCATTTCGGATTAGTCTCAGTTTATATTTTGGACATCTGTGTTTATTTTGTATGGATAGTCCAACTATGAATAATAGTGATGATGTTGATGATGATAAATATTTGTAAACATTGATATCAGATACATAGTTCTCTGACATAGTATGTAACTTTATTTTTACAATAATAACATTGATTACCACAATTTTAAAAATTAAAGTAATTGAAGCTAAGAGAAGTCAATGACTTATTAAATATGGCTAATATGTTTAGTAGTCAGGGTTCATATATTCTTGTTATTCTAAATTGATGCCAATTTTGAATTTAGACAATTTTTTTTTACTTATGGTCCTGGGAAGATTATGATAGAGTAGGTCAAATGAGCTGATATTAATTAAGGTAAAACTAGATTATAATATGAAAATAGCAAGTCAAGTTAATTTATCATTAGTTTACCATGTGTTTCACCTTCACTCCATTGAAACCTATTTCTAAGGATATATTGAAAGATCTAGTTATCTCTTCATACTTTAAAAATGTTAACTCCACCTCTAAAAATGTAAACTCAAATTTTCCACCTTTTTTCTTCACTTTATTTTTATGAAGACAAAATGATCCATCCTCTCACTGAGATCATTAACCTTATAACCAAATTATTTTTATGCCAGGTGGTCAATTCCCTCTTAACATTACTCCCTTACCAAGGCCAAAAACCTCATGACATTCTTGAAAAGACTCTTAACTTTTTCTCTTTCTGACCTCTGAGCCTTAAAGATCTAATTCCTGATCAGGACAACCTACATCTCCTTTCCTCCTCTACACACTACAATTCCCAATAAAACATTGCAAACACACACACACACACACACACACACACACACATTAAAAAACAATCAAACAAACAAACAAAACAAAACAAAACAAAACACAAGCAACACATAAGATTTTTTGAAACCAGTTCTATTTTATGCAGTATGAAATATATGAAATGTGAAATGTCAACTGAGTACTGGCTTATTTGTTCCTGATTATTGTTGTCTTGGACTAAATCATATTAAGCTAAATCATTTCCAAGAATGTCTATTATCTTAAGGTTCTGGGCCCTTCCTGTGTGTCATGACTTTCAGAAAATTACTGTTTCTTCTTATTTAAAGAAAAATTAGAGAAATAGGGGTCTAATTACATTCCTTGCCCTACACCTGTATGCTCTTGTGCCTTCCTTTCCATCCTTGACCAGTTTTACTTTCCTCAGTGGAAATGGCAAGGGGAAAGCTTCTATAAATTATACTAGAATATTTCTCAGGACCTGATCAAAAAGAACTATTTCAGGTTAAGTTTTCTTGTTTGGTTGTTTTCTACCACAGCTTTTATTATTTTACCAATACATAAAGGATGCCTTGTTATAGAATAATCCTGTACGGTATTGTGGAAAGGGGGTATCAAGAATAAACATTGTAAGACAATAATTTAGGATTTTATTATAAGGAAGTAAAACTGGTCAAGGATGGAAAAGAAGGCACATAAGCTCACAGGTGTAGGGCAAGGAATGTAGTTAGACCCCTATTTCTCAATACAATTGATATTTACTAACATTATGGCAGTTAATCACACTGCATTGTTATTTTCTAACATTAATAAAAGCTAACATCTGGGTACTATTTCATGCAAACATTCATTTATTCATTTAAAAAAATAACAACTTAGAGATAGGTGTGTTAATATCCCAGCATATAGAAATAAGAAAACTGGAGCACATAAAGGATTGAATTGGACAAAGTCATTATCTACTGCATGGCATAGGCAGGACACTGCGTGTATGAAATTTATTCCATTTTCGTATTTCTCAAT
Organism: Vespertilio murinus; assembly: GCA_963924515.1. Lineage (NCBI taxonomy): Eukaryota > Metazoa > Chordata > Mammalia > Chiroptera > Vespertilionidae > Vespertilio > Vespertilio murinus. Next base: position 48,714,509 of record OZ004707.1, read on the forward strand.
AAAAAATTCAACACCTAGCACAAGGAGATACTCATAGCAAATTCCTAATATGTTCGTTGAATGTTGAAGGAGATGAAGGAAATACACCAATAAACAAGAAATGTACAAATAATTTAGTTAAGTACTTATTGATGTTGCTTCATTATGTCTGCTTACTTACTGTTCACAGGAGAGGCATAAAGAATCAAAGCTTATGCCAGGCTGGTGTATTCAGTGGTCAAATGTCAACCTATGAACCGGCAGGTCATGGTTCATTTCCTGGTCAGGCCACATGCTGGGGTTGCAGGCCACATCCCCAGTAGGTTGTATGCAGGTGGCCGATGATTACCTCTCACCATTAATGTTTCTATCTCTCTTTTCCATCCCTTACTCTCTGAAATCAATAAAACTATATATATTTTTAAAAAGAATTATAGTTTAAAAGCTATGTACACAATTGCATTTGGTATATTCAACATTTTTTCCTTATGTGAGGAAGAATTTCATTTACAGACAATTGCATAATTTAGGTTTATAGACAAAAAAATCAGGAAGACAAAGAATTGAACTAAAATTCAGGGACAGTCAATGTAGTCATAAAATGAAATTCTATTATTTCCCTTCTATAATTATTTTATCATTCTTTTAACTTCTTAAGTTTTGTGATTGCACAACCCTTAATCATTTTAATGCTTTGGGTAGACACTTTAAGTACACAATCATAAATCACTGAGCAGAGGGGAAAGCCAGAATGCTCTGTTTGTAAGTTTGCTTTTGCCAGCATCATTTTTAACGAGAAGATTCTTCTATGTGTTTGATGTGAGAACAAAGATTCTGAGGGAAACATGAGCAACCTCAGTTTCAGTTAAGTTATCCTACATCAAAAAAGCATATGCATCAGATAAAAAAAATATTTAAATCTATTTTTAAAATACTTTTCCCTATGTAAAATTTTATCAGCTCTTGTAGCCTATGATTGTTTTATGAAAATACACACTGTTTTCCTTCAGATTCCTTATCAAGCTTTCCTCATACTTACAGTATTAATGATTGCTTTATTCATCTTCTCTTTTTTTTTTTTGAAATGCTACTATCTTTCCATCTCATATCCTACCTTTTCAGGCTTCCCTTAAATAAAAATTTTATTTTATCTTTTATCTTATTATTTGCATTTCTATAATGCTTATATTATATAACACTTCCTATTTTGTTGCCTTATTTTGTGAATTGATATTGTGCAACTATTACAAACCAAGCAAGCTGGGACCTACATATAGGTCATCAATATAAACCAATCAATCAATCTGTGTCAAGAGAAACTACATTCAGATTATATGTGGAAAATATCATGAGATCCTAAATGGGCCTTTTGAATGTCCACCAAGGGGAAAATCTGTACTTTCTGTGTTTATAGGAAAAAACTAAATATTTGAATGAGGACAGAGACTGTTGGATGTATCATCAAAGATTCCCTTCTCCTTTATATCAGCCCTATCCTTGTGGGAGTATTTTACTTCCTATTGAACTCAGGTTGGTCATGTGATTAACTTTTACCAAGGAAATGTGAGTGTGGATGACATGTGCCACTTCTAAGCAAGGGATGTACAAGCCATTATGAGATTCTGCTATTTCTGTTTTTCCATGCATCATGTGTCTGGATAATCACAGACAGAGGTTGCTTCTTTAGCTTGAATTCAGAAATAAAGACTTGGAACAAAGTCAAATTCAACCTGCAATGAATATTAACATGAGTGAAAAATAAATATTTATTTTTTTAAGCTAATGAGTTTTTGGGTTGTCTGTCACTGTATTAGTCTAAGCCAGATGATAAATTAAACAAACAAACAAACACATTGTCTGTGTCATCATAAAACTTAAAGTTTCTTAGAATCACTGCAACAAATATAAAATTGCTACTGAAAAAAGTATTTCAAAGAAAAGCAAAAAAAATTTATTACAAATAAATGAGACTTTATTAAAGGAATTTGCACTAATAGTGGGTATCAAAGTAGAACTTCCTTTCAGTTCTGACCATGAAGCATGCCTCATGTGACTCAGGCTTCGGTGTGCTTTCATCAATAACGTCCAAGTCCCACTGTGGTGCCTGGGACCAGCTGAGGTAGGCAGTGCCATCTGAATGTGCACTTGAATTCCGAAGCAGGATCACATGGACCCCAGACCCCTTTTTTTCCCTTTTATATGCTTCTACAACTTTATGAGAAGAAAATATTTATAACCAGAATAATGATGTCCATAAAATTAACCATCTCTCAAACCTCCTCATCTCATGAAGTTGTAACTTCTATTTCAAATTTTTACATATTAGAAAGTTATTGGAGGTGACTACCATCTTTATCAAAATTGTCATCATAAGTAAAGGATACTAAATCTGCATAATGTATTATTATGCATACATAAAAACAAAGCAATGTATACACATTGATAGATTTCAGAAACCCAATGTTGAGTGGGGGGAAAACAATCATAAACAAAGCTAGATTTTAGCCCAATGAAATTTTTATTTTATTTTTTAGCCTTCTCATCTGTCTCCAAGCCCACAAATTTCATAAGAGCAACATTAATCTACCCATCTACCTCAAAATATTTTTACAATAACAAGAGTGGGTGCCTGTGAGATAGAGAGGAAGAGGACAGGAGACAAAAGGAAGGTGATAAAATAATACAACTATGAGTTAATTAAAAATTGGATCTTAATTTCAACCACTTAATATCAACTAACTCTTTTGTCTTTAAAAGATATATAATTGATTTCAGGGAGGAAAGGAGAGAGATATAAGTATCAATGATGAGAGGAAAATCATTGATTGACTGCTTCCTGTACACACAACAGTGGGAATCAAGCCCACAACCCAGGCATGTACCCTGGACCAGGATTCAAACCATGACCTCCTGTTTCATAGGTCAACACTCAACCAATGAGCTATGCCAGCTGGGCTAACTTTTTTCTTCTTAATGTGCTCAGGAATTTCATGCATCACCAGTCTTTGCTTATCTTTGATGTTCTTTTTATTTTCAGTTTTTAAATAGGTCTTAAAATAATTTTTAAAAAATTATTTCCAGGGTCTTTTTCGCATGCTTCCATTCCAGTTTATAGTTATCACATGTAATGGTGACAAACTACTCCCCCAAATTCACTAATATACTAATATTCAGTATAAACCAGTGTTTGGACCTTCTTGAAACATTTAAAACTGATACCACAATCTTAACTACAGGCAAATAAATGCATGCCACATATTTATGGCCGTACCTGCCTGATTTGAAGTAAGTTTTAGGAGAAAGTGGTTTTAATATGTTTTCCTGAAAATCAGTATCTGCCACAACCAATGTAAGAGCTGCCGCCTCCAAAGGCAGCACTTTGTCTTCCTGCATGGGGCATTGATCACAACTCTAAAGGGTAACTTTTTTTTTGCATAAACAATTGGAGGCTTTGACAGTATTTGAGTCTTTACTTATGTGTAACACAGCAATTATTACCTTGAATATTAAAAAGAGAAATGCTGTAACTCAAAAAGACTGTATTTGTCTAGCTTAGTGAGAAAACCAGTCATGATGAGTACTTCTATAGTAAGGAATTTAGTAAAGATATTAAACTTACACAAAAGTGGGGAAGAATATGGAAATGAAGGTTCAGAAGGGACATCAGAAGATTAAAGTCATAATTAAAACTCTGCATGAAGGACTGAGAAGTAAAAGCTGGAAATTTTTCAGAAATAATTTTAGAAAGTAAAACAGATCCAAGGGGCTCATGGGAGGGATGCTCAAGAAAAGGGTCTTCTGTGAAGCAGGCACCTCTGTAGCTCCACCACCAAGCAATGGGGTGACTATTGGTCAATTGCCCTAGTAGTTGGAAAGACAAGCTTAATGTAGAAAGAGAATGACTGGGACACATCTCTGTCTGTCACCATATCTGAACATAATGACCTTCATAGAATGCTATAATAGACACTGTCTTGGTTTTGCCTTTCATTTAAATCTCACACAAAGTTTTGTTGTTTGTTTATTTGTTTCTTTGTTTGTTATCATTTTTAACCTGGAATCATAGAGGGAGAGAAAGTCTGGGAAGCCTAGTTTCATCTTAACCAGATTGACATTAGCATAATCCAGGAAGCCAATCATGCATTAAGCTTAAAAAAGGGCTGAGACTACCCTATCACTTTATTTATAATATTGTTGAAATCAAAATTATCTAGACTTCTCTTCCTTAACTTGATGAGAAGAAATTATGACAACAGAATATTTCCCTCAAGGCTCCTCATCTAATGCAAATGTAAAATATTTCCATATTTAAATCAAGTAAATGATATTTGCTAATTTAGGATTCCAAAGCACAGTTTTAATAATAAAATTCATATATATATATATATATATATATATATATATATATATATATATCTCCTAAGTGACTGGTTGACCAGTTTCTATGACATGCACTGACCACCAGGGGACAGATGCTCAATGCACAGGATTGGGCCCCCTCCTGTCTGGATTGGGCTTGTGGGTATCGGGCCTGCAGGGATTGGGCTGAAACCAGCTAGTCAACCTCCCTCAAGGGGTCCTGGATTGTGAGAGGTGCAGGCTTGGCCTAGGGACCCCACCAGGGCACACATCCAAGTATTAGACCTCTTATGTTTAATAACCTCTGAATATAACCTTTAACCATGAGGTTGTGATGATCATCAAATTAATAAGCTTCAACTGTTACCAGAAATTATATATTTTTTTCATTGAGTATAATGTATTTAATAAGAAATGTACTCAATCTATAAATAAACTTAGCAGACTTATGTAGGTAATCATCTGTGGAGAGGCTATTTTGCCTCACTCTTATAGCAGCCTTTAAAAAATAAATAAAATAGTCTCTGACAGAACAGATTCTTACCCAAGGCAAAGTTTGACTTTTTTCCTTACTAGTTTTTCTTAAAATTCATGACCCCAGACCTCAAGTAGGAACTTGATGCTGCCTAGAAATGTAATATATCTCTCTAGTGTAATAATTTCCCACTTGGGGAAACCGTTTTACACCCCTAGCTCTTCCCTTAATATCAAACCGCTATACTTCTTTCCTCTCAGCTAAAGGCCTCATCTCAGATTGCTTGAGAAAATATAAGTATACAGGAAAGAATGCTCTCAAATTCTTATCTCAAAGCCAATATTTGTCCTAAATTATTATCTTAATCTCCCCTCCTATTAAATGAAAGGATTAGTCCTACCCCTTTGAAGTTCGATCACTCCACTTGCCTTCTGGACTTAACTCTCATAACTGCTTATTTGGTCTCTTCTTGTCATTTAAAATTGAACAGGGCTTCAATGGAACAAAGATTCTCTCTACCTAGGTGTATTAATCACCAGTGTTTCTGAAATTAGCAGAACTGTCTTTGTTGTTCAAGTCCAAAACTTACAGATCGTATTTAAACCCTCCCTGTAGTTCATCCAGGCTCTCAGTAAATTCAGACAGAACTTAAAAATATATATGTCAAGTCCATCAATTTCTCTCTACACCTATGGCTGCTACCCTAAGTTTCAGTCATCTCTTTCTTCAGCTTCTACCATAATTTTCTGATTGATCTGTCTCGGTTCTTTATGACCGATTATTCCTTATGCCTCAAGCCCTGCTAATTTACTTGATATCTACTGGAGCCAAGGGAATGAATAAGCAGAGTTAGCTAACATGCTCTCTTAAGAACCATGAACTCTAGTATAGAATGAGGTAGCCCCATTGGTTTTAAGGCACATTACTCCATGGTCTCTTCAAACTCTTCTGGTAACGTTCCCCTAAAAAGACTTCTTTCAGGTGTTTTTATAACCAGAAGTGGCTACAAAGTCTATGATAAAATATCCACAAACTTAATGGGACACATTTCAAGTATACCACTCTTCTGCACTATAATGTAAGAAAGGAAGTCAAAGGTGAATATGTCATAATCTTAGGTGGAGAGAAAACTCTCCCGAGGAAGCTCTCACAAAACTCTGTACTAATTGCAGCACAAGGGTGGGTTTTATAGTTGAATAAACATGTATCTGGCAAGTGATACATTGGTCCTCTCTCTCTCTCTTTTTTTTTTTAAAGAATAAACCATATATATGAGTGGTTCCGTAGGAGAATGTCTAGTTGGTACAGTGTGAGAAAGAACTCTCTTCTTTCAGAACTCTTCTTAGATACTGATGGTATTCGGTTGGTTTCTGGTATATTTCCATATATACTGGGCAGTTAGTTGAGTGACCCAACTACTAGTATATCAACAGCTGTATGAATGAAAAAATGTGGTGTTCATTTGAAACTCTAGTCCTGTTTTTATTAGCTTGATATTGACACAGCAGAAGCCCTTCTGAAAACATCCTGTGACTTTTATTAGTGTGCTGATTGTGTGTTGTTGTTCAAAAAAATTGTAAATGTCATAAAGGCAGAGACTATATCTGGGTTGTCTAGCAGGTGTTTCTCACTTTTTAAATCAGTGAATGGATACATTTGCTGAGTGAGTAATTGTTAAATGAATAAAAGTATTACTGAATGAAAAATGAATTATGCAGTAAATTGCACTAGTAAAATGTGAGTTAGTGAATGACTGGGATTCTGTCTGTTGGATTACCAATTTTCCTCCCACTGTCTGCACTATACATCTAGCAGGCATTAATCAGAAGATTTGGTTTGAATCACCAACTAGACTCATTGATTTAGCAATTACACACATATGAGATATATTTGAATCTGTTTATTATCCATAGAGGAGATGTAAAATAATAAATGGGCCAAATAGAAATCATAGATTTATACTGGCAGCAGCTAATATTTATTGAGCATTTACTCTGTGTCAGGAATTATAATAAGTAATTTTCATGAATGATCTCATTTGTTGTAGGTTTTGCAGTTGAAACTTAGAGTTTGAAGAGGTTATCACCTCAGAGTCAATATTTCTATTTGTAGAAGCCACAGTTAGATGACAGGAAGCCTGTATTCACACAGCTCTCCTTTTTAAATGAAACACACTTCTGCTTTTCTCAGAAATAATTGGGCAAAGGAGAAGAAAGGAGAGTCCAATAAACAGGATAAAGTCAGTAAAATGTAATATCCTGGCATTCAACGACACGACTCTTTCCATATTTTGGATAATTCTTTGCAGTACCTATGCCAGGTTCCCTATTCCCTCTCTAATACTGGAATGTGGCTCTGAAAATTATACAGCGGTTGGGTGCTAATACCTTCATTTATTTTTGCTAGGGATTCTCCCTGGAATTTGTCCCACAACCTAGTGAAAATTGCTGGTTATTAATGTTCATAGATTATGAAATCTATATAATAAAATGGGCTCCCGAGTAATCACCAGATATCTCAGAAATCACCATTTCGAAGAGTATTAACCAATCTTATCCTCTTCAGGTGTATATCTACACCGTTGCCTCAAGCATTCGAATTTTAGAAAATGCCCCATTTCCTCTTACTTACTTGATTGTAGCTGGTCCTGTATTAACAGTAATGGAGTAAGACGTACAACCTCTATCCAGCTCACAGGACCTGAGATCAATTGTGCCAATCAGTCTCTTCCTGGAAATGTTGCAAATTAGAACCAGAGAAGAAATCCAGTATTTCTCACGGTAGCTGAAACCCTTACCTACAAAAACAAGAAACTGTCTATATCCAGGTTTGGTTAGGTGAAACAGAAAATGTAAGTTGCACTTTTGAAAAGGGGAAATTTAATGAGTATTCTCCCAAAGATAAGCAGAAACCAGAGAGGGGATGAGAGATATGTTGACATGTAAATTCCCGAGTCCGGCTCTTTTCGGGTATCTAGAATGATTGCTGTTGTTGCGTTCTGTGAGATGCCCCGGTATGTCCCAACAAATTCCTCTTTAAATGAGACGAGCCCAACTTACTTTCTGCTACTTATATTTAGAAGAATGCTAACTATTACATGTTCCTCAGATATCCCCTGAGTTGCACTTCTGGAATCCGACTCTGCAGTTTCTTTTGTTCCTGGGCACAATTTGGGTCTCATGTCAGACTGAAATAAATTTTCCTTCCTTGCTTGCTTTGTGCTTTAGCAAAGAAAAGCCCCATCATTTCTTATACTGGAGTCTATTGCACTATTTATCATGTCTGTTACATTGTAGTCACTTACGTGTGTTTATCTCCTACAAGATTCTATGTCCCTTTCTGGGAGGACAAGGAAATATTTTGCCATTCATTCTAAAAGAGCTAATATCTACAGTTGTTGTTGGTATACGGGTGGGTTCAAATAAAATGTTTATTAAATTATTCTATACATTTTTGCTATATCATTTACATTATAAATCTAGTGTGTCCCCCCAAAAAATGTTTACAAACGCTGTGAATGATTATAAAGGCAGTGATCATGAAAATATATTCAATTTTCAAACTTGAGCTATCAGCTGTTAAAGTGGGTATACATTTTTGGGGGACACCCTGTCTATTAAGAGATAAAAGTGTTGATATTGTTTGTCAAATCCCATAAAGTTTGTAGTATGTTCAATGAACAATATAATATTAGTTCCCAGAAAGTAGCCTGTCTTGTCTGATCAGGTCACTGCTAAATGGTATAAGAAGCTATATATTAATGTAACTGCAATTTATGATTTAAAAAATTAGAGTGTGCCTTTAACTATAGGCTGTATTCCAAGTCTCACTTGTAAGAAAGTGATTCATACATGCCGTGCATTGTAATAACTTTCTTCAATTATGGGATGACTCTGCTTTCCAGTTTATCATGTGACCAGGCAGTTCGTAAACTCTCCGGTTACTGGAAAATTATTAAAACTATGTAATAACTCAAAACATTTCCATAATATAAGAATATTTAAAATATAAATCATTTAAATCTCTTTTCACCAATTTGGAGCAGTAATTAAACCATATTCACCTCAGAGATTAATGTGTTTCTTTTTTTTTTGAAGTTTTCAGCCCTTGGATTATGAGTGCTAGCACATTTTTGACAGCAAAATACATCACTGCAATAAATTAGAAAAAAATGCTTGACAGAACTCTAAGGTATTCAACAATTTGAACTGTGAAAGAAATGAGGGGTTAAAAGTTAAGGGAATTGTGAAGTTCTAGAAATCAGCAAAGCAATCAAGAGTGAAAAGAATGTCTAGTTGCCGAACCCGGTTTGGCTCAGTGGTAGAGCATCGGTCTGTGGACTGAAAGGTCCCGGGTTCGATTCCGGTCAAGAGCATGTACCTTGGTTGCAGGCACATCCGCGGTAGGGGGTGTGCAAGAGGCAGTTGGTCGATGTTTCTCTCTCATCGACATTACTAGCTCTCTATCTCTCTCCCTTCCTCTCTGTAAAATATCAATAAAATATATTAAAAAATAAAGAATGTCTAGTAAATAATAGAAAATAGTTATAATCATATTAAAGCAATAGCAATGATAATATTTCAGCATCTAGTAAGGAAAACAATTTAAAGACATAAGAAAAAAACACAGGACAAAACAAGGTGGATGATTAAAATACAAGGAAATAACCAGAAATCAGTTTCTCTCATCAAAATAGTACACCACCAAAGTATTGTTTCTCATTTTGCTCTTCAAATCTCACCTATGGTAGAACCAAAGGACATCAAACAAACAAACAAGCAAACAAACACACAAACAACAAAACAAAACAGTGGAATAGCGTGTTATTAAAGGGGAGAACAGCAGACAGGAGTCCTCAGCATACTGGATATTATGGAACATGGGACACTGCTGATAGTATCTATTTGTCTTGTGTATCTATTATTTGATTATATCCCATAATATACTGAGAGAGAAAAAACAAAACAAAAAATGAAAACATTACCTTATCAAATTCAATTCAATGGGAAACTGAGGCTGATCTTTGTGATTTGTCACCTAGCTGTGTTATCAGCAGTCTCTTTCCTCCTCAGGGCTGCTCCACTCCAGCAAACTCACAAAGGGAGACTAGATAGTACCCATTTTTTTAACGTTGTAATCTATAAAATCATACTTGAAAATAAGTTTATAATTTTAAAAAGGGAGCCTAAATGTTGATCATTTTATTGGCCATTCATCTTCGTCCTCTAATATTTTGTTTTCCTAGATCCCTTTTTCTTTAAGTGTTTATTTTTATACTAATTGCTGAACTATTGGTACTGGTTTCTTGTTTCTCAAACACTGCTTTTCAAAACTATAAATCAAGGCAAATCCCTTCTATCGCTAGCATGTTGTAAGGTGAGGGGAGAGAGAAAGAGAGAGAGAGAGAGAGAGAGAGAGAGAGAGAGAGAGAGAGAGAGAGAGAATGAGATAAAGGGGAGATGAATCATTGTTCTTTTGCTCTATTGCAGCTTGGGGTCTTTTGAAAGATTTTTAAATATATATATTTTATTGATTTTCCACAGAAAGGAAGGGAGCTAGAAACTTTGATGAGAGAGAAATATCGACCAGCTGCCTCATGCACGCCCCCTACTGGGGATGTGCCCGCAACCAATGTACATGCCCTTGACTGGAACCGAACCTGGGACCTTTCAGTCCGCAGGCCGACGCTCTATCCACTGAGCCAAACCGGTTTCGGCTTTTGAAAGATTTTGATACTAAAGGTTAGACACTGAGGATAGCCACTTAAAATTAATGAGAGTTGTATACAGTGCTTCTTAAAATTTAGGCTTAGTTTTCATAATTGCCAGCAAGAAGGATAGAGATGTTTTATCTATGGAAATTGCTTGTATTCACTACTAACAAGAATAACACAAATTATTTCTGAGAAATGGAATGGGATGTGGGAGCAATAGATTTTACATTTTATTTCATGTTTATCAGATGTGTTTGACTTATGATATCTCAACATCTATCTGTATGTGTGGCAAAATCATGTAGTATATTGATAATTAAAAATAATAAAAATAATTAGCTCGATATGAATAGCAGGGAAATATGATCAAGATTAACAAATCCTCCAGTAAAATATTCTTTATAATGCTTCCAAAGATATATTAGAAAGTAGATACATAATTAAAGTTTTAATATTATTATTATATTACTTAAAACTTTAAGTAATGGTGAGAATCTACTATGTATATCTGTTTTAAAATATAAACCTAAAGTAATTTTTAAAATATCCCAAATAACATAATTATGAATTTTATGAATAGTCTAATATATCAGTGAGGAAATAAACTTTAATTTATAAAAGCATCATCAGTTACATTTATTTTCTAAATGGTCTGCTTTCTTCCTTTTTTGGGGGGAGTTCTAAATTGGATAATGTTTGCAATTATGCATTGATGTAGAGAATTAACATACCCCCCCAAAAAACCCACAATTAAACAATTACTGTGAAAATGTAGGTATGCTAAAAGAAAACACTCACACACACACACACACACACACAAATAAATAAATAATAAATATTTTTTGGAACAAAACATGAAAAAAAGGAAAAGAAAAACATGAAGTAAAAACAAACAAAAAAATTAAATCAACAAAAATTATTCAAAATACAACTACTCAAAATTTTGTTTTCAGTTAATTTATTTTTGCAATTTACTAATGATTATTCCACAAGTGTAATTTCTTAAAAAAATGATAAATTATTTTAAACTTGTTTGTAGATATTCACATACACTTAAAACTAAATGGTCGTCAAATAAAATGTTTGTTAACAGAAGTGTTTATTTTAGCATGTTAAACCCCAAAATTTTTACTATATAAATTATTACAGTTAGTTGAGCAGCAACTAAATTTGCTTAACAGAACATAAGAGACCATAGAGATTTAACTTATATTAGATTTGAATGAAAATACTGTACTGTAACAAAATTTCAATAATTCTACACCACATAAAGGAAAGGGAAGCAGCACTCATACATAAATGTGTTTCTTTCAAGTCCCAAGGTGGGAATACTATTACTTACTTCTGTAGACAACAATAAAAAAGGGGGGGGTGGGGAGGTAATTATTCTGTGACAAAATTGACTTTTTAAAAATATTTTGTAAGTATTTTATAAGTATTAAATGTAGCACTTCATTTTTGCATAGGTAAAATGAAATTGACAAGCTAGCAGATGGTAGTTTGATAATATTTTTATTAATCTATAAAAATATTTCAAATTTCTGCTGTGATGATAATAAAATAAAATTAAATCTTATAAATTATGGCATATGTCCTAAGAGGAAGAAAGATGTGTGTGTATGTATATAGAATAGGCAATGTCATAATTATGATGAACAGTGCTATCTATTAAAATAATAAATTTTTTAAGAAAAATAAAATTCAAGAAAAATAGTACTTTAAGTTTAAATGTCCTGTGAGCTAAAAATGGTCACTTAAGTAGCCCATTAATAAAAGGTTATTTGACAGCATAAAATGAAAAATAACATGCCATATTAAAAAATAAAATACCTGTTTAGTTGATTTCATGCTAAGTGATAAATTATGTGAATTAATATTGCATTGAACCAGAATATCATTTTTTTTCTAAATATGTGTGATATAAAGAAGCTCTTAGGAAGGATTCAGACTTACCCTGTTAGCCAGTTATACATTTACTTGAGGCCTGGTGCATGAAATGTATGCATAGGGCAGAGGGGGTCCCCTCAGCCCAGCCCGGACCCTCTCCAATCAGGGTTTCCTCAGGTATGTCCAGGATCCCTGAGATCGAGCCAAAACTGGCAGTCAGACATCCCTCTCACAATCTGGGACTGGTGGCTCCCAACTGCTCGCCTGCCTGCCTGCCTGATTGCCCCTAACTACCTTCCCTGCCAGCCTGATTACCTTTGACCTTCTCAGCCTGCCAGCCTGATCACTCCTAATTGCCCCCTCACTGGCCTGGTCACCCCTCACTGCCCTTTTCCACTGGCCTGGTTGCCCCATGCAGCCTGCTGCTCAATCCTTTGACTGTCCCTCGCTAACCCCCCTGCCAACCTGGTCGCCCCATGCAGCCTGCTGTTCGGTTGTTACTGTGATGGTATTGTGACCAATTTGCATATTATCCTTTTATTAGTACTGATTCTCATGCTGAAATTTATTAGGTTCGGTTATGTGTATGGGGAGGTGCATATGTGGGTATATGTAGAATCAATCCTATGGCATAATAAAGAGATACTATGCTAATTAGACCGAACAGCAGAAGGACCGGACAGCCTTCTGGACGAAGCTGGTGCTGTGAAGGCTGGCACAAATTTCATACATCGGGCCTCTATTTACACAGTAATGATAAAATACAATATAATGCAGTTTAGTGACATTTGCTTAAATTGTTTAAACCACTAATATTTCAACATACTTCTCTATGTATGCAAAATGCAACTGCATAGATAGGAAAGACAGTATATACAATAACTTGGTAAGAAAAATTACCAAGTTCTCTTTTAAATACAATTTGAGACTTGTAATTTTATTCTTCTGTAGACTTTGACATTTTTAAGGTTATGTTCTTGAAAAAGAAAAAAAAACAAACAACAGTTGTATTTTTATCTATTTTGCCACTAAGCTACTCAACAATATAGGTGGTTCTGATACCTAGAGTCTCTTGGGTATAATGGGCTAAAATAATATGTATAATAATAAAGCTTTACTCAAATATTTCTTTAAATGTCTTAGTTAGAAGGCTTCCCTTATAGATTCATACTCTTTTCTGATTAATGTGCCATGCATACCTCTCATATGTGAACTTTCCCCTTCTTTTGTTAGATTTCAAATGTTATATATGTATCAGATTAAATAGAATATGTTTTAATATAAGTGTTTGCCAATAATAAATAAAAATTACTTAGATGATTTAAAAAACAAACAAACATATCAATAAAAAATAACATTAAAATATGCATATGTTTTTAACTTATCTTTTAATGACCCAAATTTTTAATTCAGTTAAACTAAAAAAACAAACATCTGAATACATTTTATACAATAAAAATTAAAAATGTATAGTTGGTTATAATCCTTTAGAGAAATCACAAAGAAACCCAATTAAACTAATAAGTTATATGATATTTTATTATAATAACTTATAAGTATTTTAATCATCCTTATTTATTTCTTTAACCATGTACCAATTTCCTGATTATTATTTAAATTTACTTTGTGCCAGTCCTCAATTACTGCAAATCTAAAGTAAACAGTAATCAGAATTCATCTGAAGAGCTCCATTTAACCTATGCTCACCACTCAGACAATTGGTTTCATGGAAATTAATTCTAGAAGCAGAGCCAAGAGAATAAAGTTTAAAAAATTTCTATCTAAAATTGTCTTTGTACTTGACCATCAAACTAAAAATTAGGTTAATGACCACTTCTCAATTTGGCGCAGAGCATTAGTTCGTTTGACTAGTAGGTGCAGTTGACAGAATGTGATGTGTTTTTCAATATACAAATATATGCCCAATTCTAGAACATTTCTGAGACCTGCTTATTGATTGCAATGTTATTTTAAGAAAGGATCATGCCATCCCACTAATAATTATAACAATGAAATTAGAATAACTCACAACTTAAATTTACCATCTACAAGCTACTGGTAAGAGATTGATTATCAGAACAAGTAGCAGAAAGCAAGAATGCTGGGGAACTTTTCAGCATATTATTATAAAAAAAATGTTAAACAGGAAAGAGAGAAAGACCAACAGAAAGTCCCAAGAATTTCCCTGGACTGGGAGTTGTGAATAACTCTTCCATTCTACACTGGAACTGTGACTTTCAGAAAATCATGTGTTTTAAGTAGAAATTAGATGAACAGTCTAACAAAATAGACAAACAAAAAACAAACACAACATATTCTGCAGAACATAATGTCAGTACTACAGGGAAAGGCAATGCCACATCTCACACATTCTCAGGTAAAGAAACTTCTGCATAAGCATCTTCACATTGCATAAAAGATTCTACAGCAGTGTGTTTCAACACTCTAATGTGAATATTAGTCACTGGGGGATATTATTAAAAGACATTCTAATTTAGAAACCTGGGGTGAATGAGATTTTACATTTCTATCAAGGTCTCAATATAACAACAATGTTGTATACTATGAATTGCATGTTTCTTCAATACCTCCCTGGTTTGGCTTTCTCTTAACATTATCAAAATAAACATTACCATTACTATTAATTGGAAGACAGAAGGACTTTGAGATTTATATTTCCAGGATGTTATTCAATGTACTTTTTCCTCTTCTTGACACATAATTTATTTAGTCTGTACAATTATAGATGCATACAGTCATTTGTGACTTCCAGAAAACAGTATCAAAAATATATGACATTGGAAACTTAAGGGAGGAAAATGATTAGAGAGAGTAATCCTAGGAAGGAAAAAATAAAAAATAAAGAGAAGAGAGGGAGCAGATTGTAAATCTTCGTATGTTTATCACTTCAGCACTGTTCTCTTTAAGTGTCGTGTTTCACCACTCTTCAACCTGATTCTTGGCATTTCACACCCATAGTCTCATTTAATTTCATATAAACCCTGCAAGAATTTTATAGAAGGGGAAAATGCGGTTCGGAGAGGTTATGTTACTTAAGCAAACTAAAAATTGAAAGAGCTGATATTTGAAGCTGCTTTTGGGGCTTTAAAACATATATACTATTTCTATGGTTCTATTCTGGAGGATGGGGTGGCCAATATCTCCAAAATAAACTTTGCCTGTTTGACAGCCTTAACCGGGGCCCTTCTCTTTTCAACTTTAAAAATGATACTTTCATGAAAGCCCTAGGTTTAATTCACCTGTTTTAGATACAAGCAGCCAGCCATACAAACAGAGAAAAAGAACAAGCAAAAGTCTATTTGAGTGCTTCTCCTTCTGGAGGTCTCATATAAAGAAGGGAATAGTGATGAGAGAAAGTAGCGTGACCATGAAAGTAGCCTGAGACATTCCCCTTTTGCTTAATTTTCTAACTATCAATACTACTATATTTGAAAGCTCAGTGACCAGAATGGTGGAACGACCAGAATGACTGGTGGCTATGACGTGCACTATGGCAGCCAACCAGCCTAATCCAGGCCCCAATTAGCCCCCAGCACCCTGATTGGGAGGTGGAGGTGGCTGCCGATGACCCTCAGTCCCTCTCCCCAGCTAGCCCAGCCTCCAATTGGCCCCCAACACCCCAATCAGGTCTGGCTGGCCGGACCCCATCTGGGCACAAATTCATTTACCGGGCCTCTAGTAAAAGTATAATAGTTAGAAAAAGAGAATTGTGATGGAGTAGATTTACATTGATATCAATATGATCTATGAAATGGACAGTAGTAAATTGTTGATGCAATACTTAACTGTGTTGGAGGTAGCATTAAGACTTATGTTGGTTTCTAGTCTGTTTGGCTCTGAGGATAGAGTGTTGGCCCATGGACTGAAAAGTCCTGGGTGCAGTTCTAGCCCAGGGCAGTTACCAAGCTTGCAGACTAGATCCCCAACCCTGTTCAGGGCATATGTGGGAGGCAATCAGTCAGTGTGTCTCTCTTACATCAATATTCCTCTCTCTGTGTCTCTCCCTATTCATTCCACTCTCTAAAAAAAGAGTTAATAGGAAAATATTCTTGTGTGAGGATTAGCAACAACAACAACAACAACAACAACAATAACAACAACAACAAGAGTTGTGATAGTTAATTTTTTGTATCATTTTGACTGAATCGCAATGTGCCCAAATATTTGGTTAAACATGATTCTGAGTGTGTCAGTGAGGGTGTTTCTAGATGGGATTAGTATTTGAACCCACAGACTGAATAAAGCAGATCACCTTCTCCAATATGGGGGCCTCTTCAAAATCCTTTAGAGGCCTACACAGAACAAAGAAGGCTGAGTTAAGGAGAATTTGCTCTCTTTGTCTGTGCTTGAGCTTGAAAATCAGTCTCCTCATGCCTTTGGACTTAGACTGGAATTTATATCAATGGCTCTCTGGGTTCTCAAGACTTCACATTTGATTAAAGCCATTGTCTGTCCTGATCTCCAGATTGGCAACTGCAGACATCTCAGCTGGAGAACCCAGACTAATAAAGTTTTTTTCAACATTTATGACTTCAGTACAATATTTGTGTTAAAGTGTGCACATGAGCATATATGCTTATTTCATTTTACTTTTCTCACATCAGTAAATTATTTAGGTCTTGAGGAAATTAGAATAATTGTATAGCTCTTAAAAGGTTGCTTGAAAATGATTGATTAAAGATATGACTTTAGGAATGTAGAATATATATATATACACACACACACACACACACACACACACACACACACACACACACACTAGAGGCCCAGTGCACCATTCATGCACCAGTGGAGTCCCTAAGCCTGGCCTGTGGGATAGGATCAAAATCAGCTCTATGACATCCTCTGAGGGATCCTGGATTGTGAAAGGGCACAGGCCAGGCTGAGGGACCCCACTGGTGCATCATCAGTGCCAAGGAGGGATGCAGGAGATTGGCCAGCCGGGAAGGGACCATGGGAGGGCTTCAGGGCATGTCTGGCTTATCTTGCTCAGTCTAGATCGGCCAGACTATAGCAGCAAGCTAACCTACCAGTCAGAGCATCTGCCTTCTGGTGGTCAGTGCACATCATAGTGACTGGTCAATTGGTTGACTGTCTGCCAGCTGGTGGTCAGTACACATCATAGTGAGCAGTTGAGTTGCCTTAGCATATTATTAACATATTATGTTTTGATTGGTTGAGTGGATGACTGGCGACTGGACACTTAGCATATTAGACTTTTATTATATAGAATTAGCATATATGCTTCTGTTAACAGTTACTTGGGCAAGCATTTTCCTTACTCTAATGTCCTACAGGCACTCAGGTATCCAAGTTTAGGAACCAGAATAGTTCACACATTCTTGGAAGTTGCAATTGATGACATGAGGCCTGAAGGCATTATGAAAATAGGCTGCAAACCATCTGTAGCCCAACTAAAAATGAGTACTAAGAACAAAATATGATAAGGCAAAAACCTTTTCTCCTATTCTGATATTCTTAAAGCTATTCTAGTTTAAATACTCTGCCATCATCTAATCTGCATTTATAAAATTTTAGGTGACATTATCAGGGAACATGAAAGAGGCAGATGAGCCAATAATGACTACCATCCCCAGTTTTAGCTTATTATCTTATTCTTAGAAGATTTTAACATTCTAAGAGATGCATTCCTTCTCATGAACACTGAATGGTTGTCAAAAATATCCAGTCCTCATTGTAATAAATTTTTCATATTGTCTAGAGAGAAAAAAGGTTAGGTATTCTAAAAAATATAGCACTGATAAATTGATGAGGAAATGCATAATCAACTGAAGAAAAATGAATTTATCAAAATGTAAGGAAATATTTTAAACCATTCATTAGGTACATATAACATAAAAAATATTTTATTTATTATTGCTTTCTCTTTTATTCCAAAATTAGGCATCAATGATAGAAATCACCTTTAGTAAATGTCCTAGTGTCCAACTGGCCCTTTAATTTCTTATAATTCCTCTGCTTCTCCAACTATCCTTGTGTGCCCTTTGTAGGAAATTCAATGTGTGGAGAATTTTATTTCTGGGGGAACCAAGAGGTTGGGCAGAAAGAAGGCTCAATGACAAGCATGAGGAGTTGCTATCCCATTGTTTAATGTTTGGACAACTACCTCTATTTAAAGGTTCAAGGAAGGAAAGGGGTTTGAGAAAGGTAAAGGTAATGAAACCCTCTTCAAACCATTAAATGTCATTAAAGAGCTAAAATATGTAGGCTTCAGTCATGCTGTTAAAGAAAGAATCACATAAGGATATGACTTCGGAGCATGAGCTGTGAAACCAGTCCATCTGGAAGATGCAGACTTGGACTTAATTGATGTCTAGAGAAAAAACAAATAAGTAAATAAATAGAATACCAGTGAGCCTATCCCTAGCACACCTAATCTACTATGAGATTATAGCCCTTAGCTTCTGCATCCTCTATTTTGCCTAAAATCCCAATAATTAACAATTAATCATTTATCAAATAAACTTAACTTTCCGGAGACAATTAATGTTCTTGGTACCTGAGGTTTTGTTTTTTTATTGTTGTTGTTTGTTTTTAAATCTGGTCAGTTAAAATTAAAAATAGGGATGATTAAATTAAACCAATTTATTACATGGATTTCTGTCTAATGTTTGGAAATGATTGCTTTATGATCGCTATTTAGAAGGATTTATATTTATAAATATTGGAGTATTAACAAATAGTATTAGTGTTCTTATCAATATATTCTGATTATGTATTATTTCTAAGTGATTATTAAGTATCTGAAATATTTGTTTTGTTTTCAAAATACATTGTCAAGCACTTAAGTTATTGAAAATATAGGTAAAGACATTAAATAAATAAATGCAGTCAAACAGTCAATAGTTTAAGGGTAATGCTATTAAATTTGAGATAAACAATAAACATTTTTTCCCAATAGTGATATTTTTTTACTTTAGGTAAAATTTAAAATCTACAATAAGAGATCAAGAATTAAAGAACAGTAGGCCTTTGGAACTTCTGATTTTAGTGAAGTCATTTTTAAAAAAGTAATTCTGGATAGTATTTTATGCATATAAACTTTCTTAGAAATAAATTAAAAAAAATCTCACATTGTCAAAAGCAAAATTTTACAATTTGTTTAATCAAGAGCATATGAAACACAGAAACCAGTTAGTATACTAAATAAAATAATAAAAAATAGTAATACTAATAATAATGTGTTTAAAGTTATTAAAGAATTAGAGGGCCAGCAGTTCAGAGAAAAACTTATAAACACAAACAATAGTGTGATGGGAGAAGGAGGGGGTAAGGTCGGGTTGGGGAGGTGGAGGAGGGCATAGGGAGGGTAATTGGGGAAGGAAGGAGACTGGACTTAGGGTGGTGAACACACAATACAGTGCACAGGTGGCATGAGGAATGGCCCACTTGAAACCTGTATGATTTTGTTAACCAGTGTCACCCCAATAAAGTCAATAAAAAAGAAAAAGAGAACAAACTATCTTAGGCTTTTTCAATCTAGGTCACACCACTGCAGCTGAAATCCAGCTATAGGGAAATGTTACTGCTTTGGCCATCACCACTAAGCCACCATAGGGCGCCACACCCACAGAACTGGAGATTGGATAGTCCTGCCACTGCCAACCCACAATTCTGCCAAAATCTGCTGGTTCATCTAAGATGAAGCCTCTTGAATCTTATAATATGGCCTGAAAGATGCAACCTAGTTCACTCTCACAACGCTGGTAACAAAGGATGGGAAGTACAGATTTTTGTCTTCTCTCCTTCAAGTAGAGGGAGGTGGAATGGGGGTTGAGAGAGCCAAGCCATCATCTTGCACCTACATGGGCAGGGAGTCCAGGAGAGTGTTTGAGGAGTAAAGTGTTTTATTTTATTTTATTTTATTTTATTTTATTTTATTTTATTTTATTTTATTTTATTTATTTTATTTTATATTTTATTGATTTTTTACAGAGAGAAAGGGAGAGGGATAGAGAGCTAGAAACGATGAGAGAGAAACATAGACCAGCTGCCTCCTGCACACCCCCTAACGGGGACATGCCTGCAACCAATGCACATGCCCTTGACCGGAATTGAACCCGGGACCCTTCAGTCCGAAGACCGACGCTCCATCCACTGAGCCAAACCGGTTTCGGCAAGGAGTAAAGTGTTTTAAATGCCTGATTAAAAGATCTATTTGACATTGAACCTTTCAAAGAATAATTTAAATGGACTTGTTTTGAAACTATTAGTTTGAAATAGGGCTATTTAAAATATATATTCGCGTGGATTTTTAGAGAGAGAAAGGAAAGAAGGAGATAGGGAGAGAGAGAGAGAGAGAGAGAGAGAGAGAGAGAGAGAGAGAGAGAGAGAGGGAAAGAGTAAGAGGGAGAGGGAGAGGGAGAGGGAGAGGGAGAGGGAGAGGGAGAGGGAGAGGGAGAGGGAGAGGGAGAGGGAGAGGGAGAGGGAGAGGGAGAGGGAGAGGGAGAGGGAGAGGGAGAGGGAGAGGGAGAGGGAGAGATCCATGTGAGAGGGAAACAACTATTGGCTGACTCTGGCTGACTCTTGCATGCCCTCTACCAGGGAATGAGCCTGAATCCAGGGCATGTGCCCTGACCTGGAATTGAACTGGCAACCTTTCAGTGCACAGGATGACACCCGCCTAACTGAGCCACACTAGCTAGGCTGAGGTAGCTCTATTTTTAAGAAGACACTTTATTTGAACGGTTTTACAAGCCAACATTATTAGGCAGCATAAAACACAAAGCCATTTGCATTCAGTAGTTATTTTCTTAAAATCAAATGAAGAACAGATATTCTCATCCTGACTCTGTCTCAAACTATACAAAACCTCACTTTACTTTAGTCCTACAGCATATAATTAATGTGACTAACTGAAATGAAAACAAAACATTAAGATGTCATCTTTCAAAAGAATGGTGTCAGCATCATCAGTGTTATCTTTAAATCTTTACTTCAATGTTGAGAAAATAGAAGTGTAGGAATAAAGGACATTAAAGAAAATCAAACTGAAAATAAGAAATGATACTGTGACCCTGAATAATTAAAATTAAATATGTGCTCACCAGTTGTGAAGAATGGTTAATACTTGTTAATTCTAAATGTTCTCTCTTGTTGTATTACTCTATATGCAAATGGACAGAAGATCTCACATTGTACTAAGTTGAAAATCCAGAGATGATTCTAATGATTGAACAGATATATATTAATAGTAAGTACACATTGCAGTACCATTAGCATTTCATTTATTTAGACAGTCAAATAAAGTAGAAAATATAAAATAAAAAAGGGAAAAAAACTATATAGAGGAGAAATAATAAAAACTAAACTTGGGCTCTGAGGAGTGGGGCTTTAAAGTCTCAGTTTTACAATCTTTTAAAATCTTACCTACCCTGCAGAAACCGGTTTGGCTCAGTGGTAAAGCATTGGTCTGTGGACTGAAAGGTCCCGGGTTTGATTCCAGTCAAGGGCATGTACATTGGTTGTGGGCACATCCCCGGCGGGGGGTGTGCTGGAGGCAGCTGGTTGATGTTTCTCTCTCATTGACATTTCTAGCTCTCTATCTCTCTCCCTTCCTCTCTGTAAAATATCAATAAAATATATTTTTTTTAAAAAATCCTACCTACCCTCAAATTTATGCAAACTATATGTGCATACAGACACTTTCATTTATGAGATCACTAGAGGCATGCACCACTGGAGTCCCTTGGCCTGGCCTGCTGAGATAGGGCTGGAATCAGCAGTCTGACATCTCCTAAGGGGTCCTGTATTGTCAGAGGGCATAGGCCAGACCAAGGGACCCCATGGGTGCACAAATCCATGCACTGGGCCTCTAGTATGCATATAAGATCTTCGGCTAATTTCTTCCCACCTGAGATTCATCAATCTGTTCCATGTTTCCATGCCTGTGTGTTGAGCATCTGCTCCCTGGTGGTCAGTGAGAGACATAGCTACTGGTCGAATGGTCGGACACTTAACATATTAGCTTTAAAAATATATATATATATATATAATCTTAAGTTAAAATATTTTATTGCCCCACCCATCCCACCCCACCCTGCCCCCGGCAGCAGGAGAGGTGGTGGTGTGGGAGAGGTGGTGGTAGTGGGAGGGAAGCCGGCCAGAAATCTTGCAGAAGTATTCCTGCAACAGATGCCTAGTATATATATATATATATATATATATATATATATATATATATATATATTTGATAAGTTAAAATATTTTATCTTTATTGCCACAAATATTTCATGTATCTTCAGTAGTTTATATGTCAATTTTTTAAAATCATTTTATAAGATGTGGACACATTTTCATTTCTATATATTTGAAAATATCAATCTTTTTTTTCCACTGAATTATGCTTAGAAATGTTTGATCTATTACAAGTTTATATTTAAAATAATCTAAATTAAAGTTTATAGTTTCCTTTTTTGCATTTACATTTTACCTTCTTAAACTTATTTGAATGAATGCTGTGACTGATGGATCTGATGTGGATGTGATTACCCTATATCTAACTTTGATTTCAGGTCTCTGGCATCACATTTTTTCCTTGATAATTTTGTTACATAATTACATAAAGGTCATATTTTTATTCATTTCAGAGAAAATGGGAGAGGGAGAGAGAGAGAGAGACATCCATGATGAGAGAAAAATCACTGATCAGCTGCTTCCTGCATGCCCCCTACCAGGGATTGAGCCCACAATCTGGGAGTATGACCTGACTGGGAATCAAACCATGACCTCCTGGTTCATAGGTCAATGCTCAACTACTTACCCACACCAAAGTCACATATTTCTATATAGATTCTATAGTGTATCATGGATGCAAAACTAATGTAATCTCTCTCTCTCTCTCTCTCTCTCTCTCTCTCACACACACACACACACACACACACACACACACACACACTTTTCTCTAAAATAAACAATTATTTTATTTTATTTTATTACTAGAGACCCACAGCACAAAATATATGCACTGTAGTCCGGGACCCTTTGCTCCTTACCACCCGCCTGAAGCGGAGGTGAGAAAGGATCTTGCCACTGCCACTGCACTAACCAGGCATGAGTCCAGGCTCTCTGAGCGGCATTCCCCTGTGGGAGTTCACTGACCACCAGAGGCAACCTCTGCATTGAGTGTCTGCCCCCTCATGGTCAGTGCCATCATAGCGACTGGTCTATCCTCTAGTCCTTCCTCCATTTGGACAATTTGCATATTAGAGTTTTATTACATAGGACTAAAGGCCCGGTGCATGGAATTTGTGCAAGGGGTTGGGTCCCTAAACCTGGCTGGCAATCAGGGCTGATCTGTGGGGCAACTGGCAGGGCAATGGAGGGTCCCCACTGGCACCCGCCTTGGCTGGCCTGAGACCTCTAGGCTGGGGGCAGCTTCTGCATTGAGCATCTGCCACCTGGTGATCAGTGTGCATCATAGCAACTGGTCGAACTACCAGTTGTTTTGTCATTTGGTCAATTTTCATATTAGGTTTTTATTATATAGGATTAGTTTCTAGAGTGTATTTCTTTCTTTTGTATTTCATGATTGTTTGTTTGTTTGTTTGTTTATTTTTAAACTCATTATTATTTTGTACTCCCTGAATTCCCTTGGTAAGTTTTTTTTTTTCTTCTAAATATTTTTATTGTTTTCACAGAGGAAGGGAGAGGTAGATATAGAAACATCAATGATGGGAGAGAATCATTGATGGGATGCCTCCTGCACATCCCCTCACTGGGGATCAAGCCCATAACCTGAGCATGTGCCATTGTCTAGAAATGAACCTGGGACCCTCCAATCCACAGGCTGATGCTCTATCCATTGAGCCAAAGGAACTCAAGCCCTTTGATTAACTCAACCATCCACTTCTATACTTCACATTGGGTCCACTCAAGTCATAGGGAGGGCAAGCAACTCTTTCTGGATTGGATCGGATATATTTTAATGGCTGGCAATTAAATCAAATGATGCTGCATTAGCCAATTTTGACATTCACATTTTCAAACTATTTTCCTATTGTTCTCTCACAGACACATTTCTTTAGAGATAATGCAGTGTGTTCCAGAGTCATGCTACTCATTGATATTTAGAAAAATTGAGAGAAGAACATTAAGAGCAGATTCAATTTGTTGGGTAGTCTACTATCAGAAATTAAATAATCAGTTACTTTAGAGTTCAGATATAGAAAATCAATTTACTATCTATAGAGAGAATCTTTACTAATAAAAGAGTAATATGCTAATTAGGGTGGGAGAACTTCTGGAGACCTTCTGGACAAAGCCAGGGGTTTGGACAGCCTGAAAATCACCCCCAAATGACCCTCAACCCCTCAACCAGGCTGGCCACGCCCCCACAGGGACCCCTCACCCCTATGGGGGAGTGGCCAGTTTGCAAACGGCTCTCAGCCCTTCACTCAGGCCAGCACTGTCCCTGGTAAGGACCCCCACTCCGATGGGGGAGTGGCCAGCCTGTAAACCACCCCACTGTCCTCATTCATAGGTGTATGGTTTTTGTCCAGTCTTATCCTGCAACTCTATTCCCCTTTCCCCCTGAGAATTATCAGTCCACTCCTTTTCAATGCCCCTGACTCTAATATATTCACCAGTTCATTCTGTTCCTCAGATTTTTAATTCGCTTGATTATTAGGTTCACTTGTTGGTAGATAAGTATTTATTGTTAATTATTTTTATCTTTAACTTTTTCTTCTTCCTCTTCTTGAAGAATACCTTTCAGCATTTCATATAATACTGGTTTGGTGATGATGAACTCCTTTAGTTTTTTCTTATCTGTGAAGCTCTTTATCTGACCTTCCAATCTAAATGATATGTTGTTGGGTAGAGCAATCTTGCTCTTCATCACTGAATATTTCTTGCCACTCCTGTCTGGCCTGCATAGTTTCTGTTGAGAAATCAGCTGACAACCCTATGGGTGCTCCTCCAGACCTTTGTTTCCTGTGGCTCCCCTGTGTTTCTGCTTAACAGTCCAGATTCCCCCAGGTTCGCCCAGAATTGGGATTCAGTGCAGTCAGGAGCTTCCACTCCCTTTCACTAGGGAGAGTTAGTGGCAACCTGAGTTGTCAATCTCTGTGCATCACAGTTTCCCTGAGTCTCCGAGTCTCTGAGTCTCCATGTGCCTTTATCTCTACCTGGCAGTCCAGACTCTCCCCATATGAGCCTAGGTCCAAGGGGTTTCACCCAGAACTGGGGTTTAGTTGGGGGCACTCTTTCCTCTCCCACCAGAGAAAGTCAGCCAGGCACTCAGCCGCCCTTCCTCTCTGCATGCGTGTCACCATACCTCAGTCCTTTACAGCTCCTCTGATTTTCTGTGAGCTTTTTTATTTCCTTCTATTTGTAGAATTTCCACTCAGTTAGCTTTCCTGTGGTTCTGGATGACATTTGTTCTGTCTTTTAGTAATAGTTTTGAAATTGTTGTGCAAGGCAGCAATTTAGGTGTTTACCTATGCCACTATCTTGGTTTCTCAGTAGTCATGTTTTTCTTGAACTCCTTCAAATATACTTTTAAATTAATTGTTCCAAAATTCAACATGCAAATTTTTGATTAACCACAATATCTAAAATTACATTAGCTATATATTATTTCCTAATATAATGGATTAGTGCAGTTAAAATATATTACCTGACCAAAAATAAAAATAGTGTGTCACTATCACTAAAATACATAATATTTAATAATGTATCTTAAGGTCTGATTGTTAAAACTGAGGCCATTAGTTTTATGATTCAGTGAGGAATGGATTTTGGTGAAAAAAAATTCCAAAATTTATAAAAACTATTTTATTTATTTTTCTCATTAAAAGCTTTATTGAAAAAAAAAAGCTTCATAAAAGTCAGCCATTTAAGAGTACAATTTAGTAGCTCTAGAATCTTTTCATTGAAAAACAAAAACAAAAAAACCCTGAATCCATTAGCAGCCACTCCTCTTTCTTTCCCCTTGACCATGATAAACACAATTTACTCTCTATCTCTAGAGATTTTCCCATTAAGGGCATTTCATATAAATGCAATCATGCAAAATATATATATGATCACTGCTTGCTCTTAGTGTGGTGTTCTCTAGGTTTTCCCATATCATAGCTTATGCTACTGCTTCATTCCTTTGCATTTAAAAATAATATTCCACTGTATGAATGTATCATACATTTCAATCATTTCATCAGTTGATGGACATATGAATCATTTCCATTTCTGGCTATTATAAATAGTACTGTTGTGAATATTTGTGCACAGTTTTTAGCATGCACAGATATTTTCAATTCTCTTCAGTTATACCTAGGAATAAAATTGCTGGGTTATATGGTAACTCCATGTTTTCTGTTTAAGTGTTTTTCCAAAGTGACTGCAGCATTTTATATCGCAGCAATGTATGAGAGTTCCAATTTCTCCATAGGCTCAATAATACTTGTTATTGTCTGTCTTTGTTATTATAGTCATCCAAGTGGATATAAAGTGGTGTTTTATTATGCAAATAAATTTGCAATTTAATGTGCAATTCCATGCAGACTATATTGAACATCTTTTCCTGTGCATCCTTACCATTTGATATCGTTTTAAAGAAGTACCTATTCAAATCGTTGCCTATACTTTAATTTGGATATTTTTCTTTTTATTAATTGAGTTGTAAGTTTTTTCTATATTCTAAATAATTATCAGATATAAGATTCGCAAGCATTTTCTCAGATGCTTTGTGTTGAAAAGTTATTGTTTGATTCAATATTATTCTTGAAATTTTTGAGGGGCTAATTTGAATACTTTTATCTGGCTCTATCTTCAAATAATCTCTTCTTTAATTGATAGTTTGATTTTTTAAAATAATTGCTTGTTTTTGTTTTGCAGCAACTGAAATATTTTATAGTTAACTATATTTTTATTTAAAATAAATAATTTCCATATCTTATTTTCTTACATTCCACCTTATAGGTATGAATTATAAGGCAGAAGTTGCACTTATCAATTTTAAAATTGTTATATTGCATATTCTGCCTTTGACCTAGACAAATAATTCTTGAAATAGAAGTTTTGTTGACATATTTATTGTTTTATTTTCCCTCTTAAAAATGATAAACACATAGGAAAAAGTTTTTATAAAATGTCATATGTTTTAAGGCTCTTTGGCTCAAGAAAAAATTCTATCAAGTAATATTTTAGAGCAAAAAAATTGAATAATTAATATTTATTTCAGGCCACTTGATGTATTGAAATAAATGCATAATAAAAATCTATGGAAGGATTATCCTCATGGATTTCACTGCTTTCTTTTACTTTAATCTTATTCAACCAACCTAGATCCTTAAGACTGGATTTAAATTTATTCTAACTGGGAAGAATGGGGTTAATTGGGAAAATGAAATAATGGGAAATTCTTGGTAGGCTTAAGGTGAGCTTTGGTAAGAGGAGTAGGTAAGGGAGATGCAAGAAAAGTAAAGATAGGGGATTGGCAAAAGAGCAAAGAAGGATAATTCTTTGAGTAAAATATTGTTTGAAATACTCAAAAAAAAAATAGATACCACCAATACATGATGAACCAAAGTTTATAACCTACAGTTCAGAAAATATTTTATAGTAAATTTTGAAAAAAAATTCTCTGAAGTTGAAGCAAAACCATAAAAAACCATAATGTTTCCACACATTTATATCATAACAGTCATGCATCAAATGGTGCTACAGAAGAGAATGTATATTGTGTATAGGCCTCATATAATTCAACTAGAGGCCCATTGCAGGAGGATTCCTGCAAGAACAGGGCCTCAGGCTGGCTTCCCTGCCGCCAGTGCAGCCTCTCCCACCCCAACCCCCATGATTTCCCTGCTTGTTCTGCCCTCCAATCCCCACCCTCCATGCTTTCCTTCCCACCACCACCGCTGCCCTGCACTTTTCCTACCACCCCTGCCCTGTGTTTTCCCTTCCCTCCTGTCGCCTTTGCCCCCCCACCCCACGCATTCCCTCCCTCAGCCACCTTGCTTTCCGTTTTCCCTCCCTCTTCCTTCTATGCTGTCTCCAGTCTTCACTCCTCCATCCCTCAGTGCATGCAAATTAACCACCATATTTGTTGGATTAATTTGCATACTTGCTTTGATTGGCTGTGGGCATAGCAAAGGGACAGCCAATTAGCATTTTATCTTTTATTAGTGTAATAGCCATTTGTAATCATAAACTAACTGTGATCCAAAAGGTAAGATTAAATTCAACAATTATATCAATCGTCACTGATGTTCCCAAATGACTTTGTGTGGTCAACTTTGAAAGTTACATTTTATATACATGTGTGTGTATGTGTATGTGTGTGTGTGTAAGTGTGTAAATAAACGTATATTTTTAGTTAGTATTATTGCTACTAATAGAACAACTAAAATATTCTCTATTAGTTCCAATATACTTTCATTCATCTTCTAAGAAAGCTTAAAATACATTAATACATAATCACCTCCTTAAATCATCTGTCATTGTTAGTGGTTGTAGACAATAGTCATGTATACAATTATATTAAATGATTTGATAAATATAATTAAAAGCTGACTTATCTGTTTTGAAAAATGTTGATTCAAAATAAATGTATATGATTTGGGAAAGTTGAATAATTTGTGAGTGCTTTATTAGGGTAATAATTCAGCTAGAATTTATTATATAACAAATTACTATATATGTCAGCTGTCATTATATTTCAATTTGATTAGCAGTTCCTTACATACATGCATACATATTTAAACTAACATATAAAAATTTTCACTCATTAATTCTACTTGGTGAATCTTCTGGTGATCTTTTGGTGTTTTCCTTCTGCCAGTGATTTTCACAACATTCATTATTTCCTCAATCTAAAAACTAGAGATTACTCTCATATATACCAATGTTTTTCATCCATATAAGGTGTCACTCATTTCTGACAAATCTCCTCCTTTGATAGCTCTAAAATAATTTCATTTATATGCTTCTCCACTAATACCATTTTAATCAGAATTATCCTCATCACTCCTTTAAATGACTGAAATCAGTCAACAGACTCCTGCATCCATTCTTCCTTTCTCCAACCCATTCTCATCTACAGTTGAAATTAATTTTTAATTTATTAAAAATTCTGATCTTGTCACCTACCCTATTCCTTAAATTGTTTACCATTATTCTATAAACATAGTCCTAACTCCGTAACCTTAGTCTTAAAGCCCATTCATAATATTATGTTCCTTGTCTTTCTTTCCATTATTGTTTATATGTGCTCCTTTCAATTTCTACAAAATGTCATGATACCTCTACCATGAGATATTACTAGTACTGTGCTCACTCTGTCTGGAGTACTCTTTGCCTTCCTCTTCACTTAATTACATCTGTCTGCTTCAAAAGTCACTTTTTCAAGAAAACTTTTAATCAGTACCTACTACTAAGGCTTGTACTACACATATATAATACTTATTAAACTGTAGTTTTTCATTTAACTGCTGTTTTCTCTGTACCCTTACCTCAAAGGGAACACACAATATGCTTGCTTTGTTTATGATACCTCCTGGGACCTACCACTAGTGTTGGCACGTTAGAGCCTCAAATACATTTTGAATGGATGAGTGAAAGAATAAATATGTACACTTGAGCTTGGGTGTATGTTTAAATACACCTATATATGCGTGTGTGTGTGTGTGTGTGTGTGTGTGTGTGTGTGTGTGTGTGATATTCCTAGCACATAAATATTCAACAAACTCCCAACTCTGTGCATTACCAACTTCTCAATTTTACCAACTTCTTATAATTTTAAATAGCATAATAAATATATAACTTAACAGTTCATTTTTATAGTATTACTTAGATTTAAAAAGAAATTGCATTTTTCTTAGTTAACCCTGTAATCGTATGTAATATCTATGAAACATGTAATGACAGGTCTATATGAATAAAAACAGGTTTAGATGTATACATGAGTATTTAGCATTTCCTCTCCTTATTATAAGCAGTGTCATAAAAAAGAAGCTCCGGAATTCAGAATTACTGATATTTCCCCAAAGAATCTATGTAGAGAGAAAAATCATTGCACTACGAAAGAACTAATAAGAACTTATTTTCACTTTATCATGAAAATTAGATATCAACATTTTAAATCAAACCTATTATCTAACAAGCAGTACATACTAAATTGGAATATGTCAACTCCTTTGAAATATTTTAATTGGTTAGTTTCTCCTTCTGTTTCTCACTGGTATCAAAATACACAGGGAACACAATTGATAAATCAGTTGTCAATGTTAGATAATTAGTTCCATTATTCCCAAATTTAAGTATTAAAGTTTAATATATCCATTACAAAAATCACAGAATTTTAAGAATACTAAGAAAATGGATTCCTATAAATATAGTGCTTAACTGAAAGTTATAATTAAAATTTGAGAAATAATTCAAGACACTTGAAAAGATCCCAGATGCTTTGGGTTTAAAAATTTTGATTAATGTTCACACATTTTATGCATTAAAGATTATAATAAATTATTTTAAAGTTGTTTTTACATAACACATATACAAATGATATCCAAATAAAGTATACCTTATTTCATAAAGAGAAACTTTTTAACTAAATGCATTTTAAATGTATTAGTAGACCAAAGGATTAATCACTTTGAAATAAAGCACTAAGCAAATGAAAAAATGAAGATTCCCCACAAAGTTACAGGAGACTATTTCTTTAAAATCTAAACAGGGTGGTATTGTGTATTTTTCTTTCAAATATAATATTTAAACATTGATTTTCAATATATTCTTGCTTTCTTCAGTTCCTTGACTTCCTTTATATCTTGATCTTTCTTTATATGCATTAAGAAAGTTACAAAAGATGGACTCTGCTGTTACAGATACTGAATTCAAACCTTGCCTCTTCATTTTGTTAGCCAAGTGGCCCTTGCTAATTTGTTGAAGCTCTCTGTTCTTCATTATGCTGATCTGTGAACTGGAATGAATAATAGTACCTACCAATAGAGCTATTAACAGCATTAAATGAATTAATAGAAATAGAAACAACAGTACCTAAATCATAATGAACATCCAATTCTTAGCATTTGTTGCTGTTTTTACTTCATTATATTATTAAAGAAAGTGTAATAAATAGTATAAGATAGAATATATAATTAATCAATTTGCAAAAAAAACACACCAAAACACACAAACCCACACCTTTTAACCAAGGTTAGGCTGTTGTTCAGTATTGTATACTCATTCTTCATTAAGCATAAAAATAATGAATGCATAATCAACTAAGTTGATTAGAAGTATTAATGTTTTATAAAATATGAATAAACCACAGAATTAATCTAAAATACATTAGATGATAAAGAAGCATAGAATCTGACATTAAATAGGAAGAAAGCATGGGGAAGCAGTTCAGAGTGCTACTTCTGAAACAAGTGCTTGTGGAGTAAGCATCCCATTTCTGTTACTTCCAACTTATATATTGTTCTCTGTTTTGTCATTGTAAACTATACATAGAGTTAGCACTTTGTATGTTGTTAAGAAAGTATGTTTTGATAATAAGCACAAAATTAATTCTTAAAATTGTCACAACTATTGCTATGTTAATGTTGATAACTGCAAAACAGGTATCACCACAATACCACAGACATACATTGATTTTGATTTATAGGTTGAAGTGTCATTCAAATTCAAGAGCTTACCCTGTTTAATATAAATAGCTAAAACAAGCATACTATATATAATAATTCAATCATTAAGTGTTCTTACCACAAAAAAGTAAAATAAAACACACAGAAAACAAATAATTAAGAGAAAATATTTTGAAGTTTGGATGTGTTTACATTTGATTTGCATGATAATTTTAGGGTTTATGCATATCTCTAAACTCATCAAATTATATCACTCATCAAATAGCTTCGGTTTTTCTATAATAAATTATACCTCAACTGCTTTAAAATAAAGAATCTAATTCTCTAATTATTTAATATTATTTTAGGAAAAAGTTAAATTAACACTATTATAAGTTAGAATTTATAGGAAATAATTGAGAAACCAGTGTGAGCTGTTGGGTTTGTTATCTCTAGAAATTGATGAATGAATTCATGAACAAATTGGAGGTTAGCAAAAGGGAATCAAAATTTATTACAGTGAAAGTAAGGTTCTCAGCTTGTGAGAGGTCTCAAAAAGGGTTTCCACAGAAGCTCACTTGTCTAGGGGTTTATATTTTTCTCTCTTGTCCTCTCTTACACCTTCAAAAAGAAAAAAAGATACCAGCCAATTTCCTTTTGCCCTCATCGCTCTGCTATTAGTTCCTGCTCTTGGGTTCAGGGAGAAGGGCAGCTCTAAGGTTAACTGCTACATTCCACCTGCCTTGCTCCCATCCTGGCCATCTGGTTTATTTCCTCCTTATCTTCCATCTTCCCTCCACAGAGTTCTTAACCTAAACTGCCTGATTCCACCTGACCCTTCATAATCTCTAACTGTTGAGGCACAGTGGCATTAACTTTGCTTTTCTAGAAATAATTTCTTATTAATGAAAGTAGGATCAAGTTTGTGGTGATTATTGCTTTGAGACAAGTGCATTCCAGATAGACTATGGCATCCAAACAGAGGAAACAGTCACACATACACTGCCACTTATGAACTACTCTATCTGTTGCTGTTTGTGTGACCATTTGGGCCTATTATTTAACATAAAGACCTACAGAAAAACATTGAAATAACTCCCCACAAAATCACCAATACATGCTGCTTCTGGTTTTTTTTTTTTTTAAATATATTTTATTGATATTTTACAGAGAGGAAGGGAGACAGATAGAGAGCCAGAAACGTCGATGAGAGAGAAACATCGACCAGCTGCCTCTTTGCACACCCCCTACCGGGGATGTGCCTGCAACCAATGTACATGCCCTTGGCCAGAATCGAACCTGGGACCTTTCAGTCCGCAGACCAACGCT
The DNA here is from genome assembly GCA_963924515.1 of Vespertilio murinus. Taxonomy (NCBI): domain Eukaryota; kingdom Metazoa; phylum Chordata; class Mammalia; order Chiroptera; family Vespertilionidae; genus Vespertilio; species Vespertilio murinus. The sequence continues at coordinate 48,747,864 of OZ004707.1, forward strand.
CTACCACTGAGCCAAACCAACCTCGGCTGCTTCTGGTTTTTATACCTATTTTGTTTAAGAAAATTTATCATCCAAAGAGGAGCAACAACTAAATTCAGGGTAACAGGAAGAAATAATTTTATAAAATATAGCAGCATTAGTCATAGCATTTCTTTGAAGTCAACATTATGGCCAACCAGATGGAAAAAGTGAAGTAGAAAGAGAATAATTGGCCCATGCAGTCACTATCTGAAGAGGGAAGGAAACCTTGATCACTCAATTCATTAGTTCTCAAGGCCAATAAATTAAAAGGGAACTACCGAGCGCTTTCACTATTTGACAGATCTATTTCAGTTAATTAGCACTAATTAGCACTATTCTTCCACATTGCAAGACTTAAGACATATTTGAACACACTGCCACTAAGAAAATTATTCAGTGGTTGGTATTATTTGAAGATTATTCAAGGAACTCAGGACAAAGCATTACTCTGCAAATTACTCATCTTCTTCTTGTGGTTACCAATGAGCTATACATATGGGGGAAAATAGCAAATGGAATAAAAAAATACTTTTCCGGTCTCTCTCCAAGGACCCTTTATCTTCCAGTACTCAGCTGTGATAAAAGCCTGATTGGTGTGTATGGGTGATTTTGGCTTCAAGCTTAAGGAAAACCTTTTATCTACACACAGATACAAAATGCCCCAAGGGATAAGTTTGACAAAGAAAGGAAAGGAAACATATCAGTGTGAGGAGACAGGTTTTGATCAACTCACCTACCTGCTCCATCGAGGAGGAGAGAACAAGACTTGCCAGCCAGGATTTTTTAGACTCACTTCCCACATGGACTAAAAAAAGCAGAAAGCACGAGAGCAGATACATTATTTGAGGATGAACTGTGCATTTAATGTTGGGAGTTATGCTCCTTTATAGTGCCATAAAAAAAAGAATCCATCAATATTCAAAAGATATTGTCTTAGGAGTCACTGAGATCATCCACACACTGAATGGATCACCTGAAATCAAAAGACTTGAAAAACAAAACAAAACACAACAACCAGAAAAACTGTGGTATCATGATCATGGTACAGCATGATACAATAATTGAAATCATTAAAGAAAAGAGGTACAGGGGGTAAAGTCCAGTAGAACCAGATGCAGGCATTCTAGTCTTCTTGCCCAGAGAACTCACACAGAGATGCTTAATTTTCCTACCAATTATGTGCAGCAAGATTTATAAAGTAGTGGCAACCAGGTAACTTACCTGAACCTTGTTGTCCATGTTTTTGTTGTTGTTTGTTTTTAATTCAGCCATGAAATTTACTGAAATAAATTGCAATTTATATTTAAGCCTTCCTCTGGAAGTTGCATGTCATCAGTAGTCTCCAGAGTCCCAAAATAATTGCATCAGACATATTGTAGCCTCGGTGGAGAGAAGTATTCTTCAGGCTTCCTACTCTCCTCTCTGCCCAGAATTCTTTATCCTATTATTTTCTCTTGCTACAGACTTTCCTTTCCTCATCACATTGCTGTTATTTGTTGGCATGTTAGCAGCTGTTTGAAATGATGAATACATATCAGAGGATTTTATTCTTTAAAGTTAATTTGCCCTATTCATTTGTCTTTATAATTATATGAGAGGCCCAATGCACAAAATTTGTGCAATGGACTCGGCCCATGCAGGCCCGGCTGCCTCTGCCTACCCTCACAGCCCTGGCCAGCCCTCACAGCCCCCCGCAGCCTCAGCCAGCCCTTGCAGCCTTGACAGGCTGTCCCAGCCCTGGCTTTGTCTGGAAGGTCCTCAGGATGGTCATCTGGAAGCTCATCCAGATGGTCGCTCTGTTGTTTGGTCTAATTAGCATATTTAGATATGTAATATATATATATTTTAAATTTGCCATTGCTGTGTTTTTAAGTAAATTTTGATTGCCTCTTTATTATATGGGACTAGAGGCCTGATGCACAAAATTTATGCACGTGGCAGGGGAGTACCCCTCAGCCCATCCTGCATCCTCTTACAATCTGGGACCCCTTGAGTAGGGTCCCTTGGCCTAGCCAGTGATCAGGGCCTACAAGGGCTTTCCTTCCCCTGGTTGCTGGCAACTGACCCCACCCTTGTTGCTGCCACTACTTGCCATCTGAGCAGTGCTGCCCTCTCCTTCTGACACCACTCACCTCCCTCTGCAGGTGACAGGCATGGGGTGTGATTGCTTAGCTGGCATGGGCCTCCCTCTGTTGAGCAATCGCTGGCTGGCCCCACATACCCACCACAGGATTGCTAGCCTGTGGTCTGGGCCTCCCTTGATCCTGGAGCCCCCCAGGGCGATCAGTGGGGGGGCTCCATGATCAATTACCCAGCAAATGGAGGCCTTGCTCACCCAGCAGGGCTCCACAATGGATTACCATGCAGAGTGTGTTCTGGGCCTCCCTCTTTGTGGCAATCAAGAAGCCCCACAAGCCAATGGTCTGGGCCTTCCTCTTTGGGGTGATTGATCACAGAGGCTTTCCCATCAATCACCCCAAAGAGGGTGGCCAGGGCCTCCTTTTGTGGTGTGATCATGGAGTGATGGCAGGGTCCCCTGACCAACTACGATGGCGGGCCCCCCCCAGCCTTGGCTGGCTTGGTACGCTCATATCATAGCGTGGTCATCTGGAAGGTCATCTGGATGGTTGTCCTGCTGTTCAGTCATTTGGTCAATTTGTGTATTACAGTTTTATTATTATAGATTTTCAAAAAAATATATACTCTTATGCATGATGCTAGAGAATGTATTATAGTGACAAGCAGTGATATACCAAAATGAAGATGTCAGCTAGTAAATCAAAAGCCAAAATTAAGTAAAAAGAGAATGAGAAAAAGTGATGACCAGCTTTAGAAACATACAAAAAAAAAAAAGACAAGACCAAAACCAAGAAGTTGACAATAATGTTTTTGCTCTTGCTGTTGATAAAGCTATCTTCACACAAACATTCAATTTACAGCATGATGACAGCAGTTGAGGGGTATCTAAGTCTGGAAATAGAAACTGGAGTCTGTGGGTTCCATTTAATAAATGCTTCAGAGTTTTAAAATATTTCAAAGATAAGATAGTTAACAGAAAAATAAAGTTATGCAAACTGACTTACTCTCAATCTTAAATATTTTTCATGTTATTTTTTTCTACTTGAAAAATTCCAATGTATCTTAATAATCACATTTACACATTGAGAAAGAAAAAAAATAGGTATTTTAAAGAAAAAAGTAATAGTATCTTATTATAGTTAGAATATTTGAGAAACATTTACCTTGAAGCATAAAATATGAAACTTTTCTCATAGTTAAGTGGTACAGCAAAGGATGTACTATGAAATTCTATCTAATAAAAGAGTAATATGCAAATTGACCATCACTCCAACACACAAGATGGCTGTCCTCATGTGGTCAAAGATGGCTGCCCCCATATGGACACAAGATAGCCACCACAATATGGCTTGCAGGAGAGAGCAGTTGTGGTCAGATAGGGGTGACCAGGCCAGCAGAGAAGGGCAGTTGGGGGTGACCAGGCTGGCAGATGAGGGAAGTTGGAGGAGACCAGGCAAGCAAGAGAGGGCAGTTGGGGAGGGGGTTGGGACAGGCCTGCAGGGGATCATAGTTGTGGGCATTCAGGCAACTAGCAAGGGCAGTTAGGGTGACCATGGCCAGCAGAGGAGGGAAGTTGAGAAAGACCAGGCCTGCAAGGGAGCAGTTAGGCATCGATAAGGCTGGCAGGGGAGTGGTTTGGGGGTGATCAGACTAGCAGGCAGAGGTGGTTAGGGGCAATCAGGCAGAGGCAGGTGAAAGGTTGGGAACCAGCAGTCCTTGATTGTGAGAGGAATGTCTGGCTCCCGGTGGGATTGGGCCTAAAAGTTTCATGTACTTACAAATGTATACTCACTTTGCCCCACCCTGTATATAATTAGGATTTAATATGAAGGTTTGCTCACATATGCTTAGTGAATAATCTGAACTACAGGACACGTGCATTTTAGACTGATAGACCTTTGTTAATATCTTACTGCTCATACTAATAAATGTTTGAAATTTGATAACCACTTAAGTTTTAGTCTTCTGTGTTCTCTCTGAAGAATAGGAGAAAATAATGTCTATCTTTCAATGTTGCTATAAGGATAAAAATAGATTATTTATGTAAAGTAGTTATTAAAGTACCTAGTTTATAGGCAGTTCTAAAAAATTGTTAGATAGTAGAACACATTTACTGACCATGTAATATGTACTAAAGACTGTTCTAAGTAATTCATAGAAATTGACTCAGTCATCACAATAACCTGCAACTTCTGACACTTTAGTGCATGCATTTCTGAATAAAAGCCATCAATTCTTGCACAAAACCAGGGGTGCTCAGATACTTCAGTCATCTAATCATTAGTCATTTAATTATATTTTAGCAAGGGAGGCAGAATAGGTTCTGGAGCTAGAATGCCTCAATTCAAATTCTGGTATTGATACTTATTCAATAAAGGAGCTTAAGCTATTTTATTAAACCTCTACTTGTCTCATTTATTATGTGTAATGGAATGAGGAGCCAATGTAGTCCTACTTCCTCCACATTTCCTGATGCATCTTAGGTACTTAATAAGTGGTACTGATTGCTGTAATTATTATTATCAGTAGATGCTGGGACCTGAGTTCATTTAGCAGCCTATTAACATAAGGGCATCCAATGTGGTAGGGCAAGATCAGTATGTTATCAAATAAAAAATATGATAAGATGCTATGGAAAAAGACATATGAGATATGAGAGATAAAGGTAAGAGAATGAGAAGTTTTACTGAAAGGGTTGGGTTAGAAGTTAAGATATCAGCAACATGTTAGAGGCAAGAAAAATTAGAGCATTTGACAGAATCAGAATGACTGGAGAAATTTACATAGTTTGGAATAGCAAAATAAGAAGGACCTTTGCCAGGATATGAAAAGGTAGAAACAAACAAAGACTATATCACGGGAATCTCTGTGGGATATGTTTAAGATTTTATCCTTCTAGACATTTATACGCCATTGCTGTGTTTTTAAGTAAGAGATTTCCTAATCCATATTTATGTTTTTAAAAATGTATGTGGAGCCGAAACCAGTTTGGCTCAGTGGATAGAGCATCGGCCTGTGGACTGAAAGGTCCCGGGCTCGATTCCAGTCAAGAGCATGTACCTTGGTTGCGGCCACATCCCCAGTAGGTGGTGTGCAAGATCCATGTTTCTCTCTCATCGATGTTTCTAACTCTCTATCCCTCTCTCTTCCTTTCTGTAAAAAATCAATAAAATATGTATTTTTAAAAATGTATGTCGAGTTGAGGAGATGTATTTCTAGAGAGGTGAATGGCAGAAGACTAATAATAGAGATGGGGAAAAAGCTTGGCTGAGTAAGAGAAAAAAGACCTGGAATTTCCCATACGTTTAAAATGCTGTGAAAGTAGAGTCCAAATTTTTGGTCAACCATTGGTGTTCCTGTGACAGGAGGAGCTCTCTGAGACAAACACAAAGTTTCTGGTGCTGCTGGATGAGGGCAGGTTGTATCATGCACAGCCACAGTGATTTATGAGAAGCTGGTCAGACCATAATATGTGCCTAGACATACAGCTGTGGAGATAGCTAGTTGAAAGTAGCTATGTGGCTGCCGCTCAGGCTGACCTGTAAACACAGGCTGTGAGTCAACTGCAAATAGAAAAGAGAAACCAATACAAAATAAAGACGGGGAAAGAAGGACACAATCTCTTTGGTGCAGGTAAGAAGGGAGGGGAGAAAATTTCCAATAATCGTGAGGTGTGAGATTCTGCTAAAGTGCCATTGAAAGTTGACCTAAACCTAAATGTTTCGAATGAAGAACTCCATCTCTTTGATTCCTCTACTGCACCCTTGTTACATCTACCTGGTCTATGAAAATACAGCCCTTTGGGAAAATAAATGGAATACTTTTTCTTTAATTTGCCACTGGTACAAGTTTGGCTTTAAATATGAACTTTATAAAATGTTTTCATTGTCTCACTAACACTGCCCTGAACATGAGATGCACTTTCCTAATCTGATCTCTAATACATTTTTAACAGTTACGTGCATCTGAAGAGCAAATGCTACTCAACTGACTCAAAATGTTTGATCTGGAGCTCAGATTGAGAGTCTTAATTATTGGAATTAACAAACTAATTCAGAAGAAAATTTGGAAAGGTTTGAATATAGAATGAATCACATGCAAAACAAAAAGTGATGAATAGGAGTCTGCTTTCTTTCATTTTAAAACCAGATTGAATAAAAGATGCTGAGGTTAGGTCTACTTTCCTCTACAGAATGATGAACTATTTTGGGGGGAACTTCTCATGACTAAGTCATATTTTTATTACATTCATGTTCACAATTGCTAGGGTATTGATCACCTTTGCATATGCAGCAGTAAAGTTAATATTTCCAGGTCCTGAATGTGTTCATCTGCTATGGAATACAAAACGATTCCCAACACAGACATTCTTTTCAAACCTGAACAAGTCTCTTCACATTCCATGAATATCCCATTATGGTGATGATGATAGGTTTTCTCGTCACCGGTTGCTTGTGAACTACGCACTATGTGCCAGGCACTCTACAATGTGTTCATAATTATGTTATCACATGTCTTTTCTACCCAATACAGTGTATGAGGTGAAACTAAGTTTCTTAGGGTTCCCATTTAGTAAGAAGGGCCAGACCAATATATAAGCCCTATTTTCAAAGTATAAACTATTTCCATAATGCCTTGATATACTACTTCAAGTGAAACTTATTTTAAGTAAACCTAATCTTTCTCAGTAAACCAAATTAAAGACACTGCTAGCCATTCAATTATGAACCAGAAATCTGAGGCATCGTAGATACTTGCTTTTCTCCATACTCTCAAATCCATTTTATGAACAAATTATATTTTACCTTCCTAGCTATTCTAAAACATGCCCCCTCTTTTCTATACCTGCTGTTTTAGAGCTAGAATAGGGTCCTTATGTCTTGTTTATTTGATGTCTATTGTTATCTAACTGTTTTCTCTCACTCCAATAGGACACTAATTCACTCTATCTTCAAAGTTACATTAAATGACTCTTTTTTAAAAAAATACCTTTTCATTTCTTAAAATCATGTGCTATCATGTTATTGTTAGGCTATCTATGTCTGATAATCAAGTGATTTCTTCCCTGCATTCCTCCCCCACACACACCTTGCTATGCTGTCTTGGGCCTTTATTTTTATGAACAAACTAAGTGCCTATAATGTATATCTCTTCTAGACATCAGCCTCACATACTCATACTTTTGCTACTAGAAATAAAGCTTTCTATGTATCTGTGTTATTGAGTTTTTATTTTCTCCCTGAACCTACATGATGAAAACTATTGATATGAAAATAAAAGAACAAAAGACATTCTATCACTGGGTCACTTGACACTATAGGTGAATTACACAAGTAAGTATTGTGTAAGAATTCCATGTGGAATTCTACACTCTGGCATATTAACTGATACATTTTTATACATAAAATTTGCCCAAATAATTCTCCAGCTTTCCATCCCACTGACTCAGAATATTTATTATTTCAAACTACAGGCCCAGGAGGGGTGTGAAGATAGGGTCCCTCAGCCTGGCCTGTGCCCTCTAGCAGTCGGGGATCCCTTGGGGGCCTAAGCCAGCAGGCAGACACCCCTCTCACATTCCAAGGCTCTCACAGTCTGGGATTTCTTGCTTTTTACTGCCCACCTGCATTGGAGGTGGGAGAGGCTCAGGCCACTGCCACTGTGTTAGCCAGCCATGAGCCTGGCTTCGGGCTGAGTGGCACTTCCCCTGTGGGAGTGCCCTAACCACCAGGGGGCAGCTCCTGCAATGGTGTCTCCCTCCTGGTGGTCAGTGTGCATCATAGCAACAGGTCATTCAGCTGGTCATTCCACCATTCAATCAATTCGCATATTAGGGTTTTATTATATATGACTAGAGGCAAGGTGCATAAAATTCATGCAGCGGGGTGGCCCTCAGCCCAGCCTGCACCCTATCTAATCCAGGACCCCTTGGGTGATGTACGACTGCTGGTTCAAGAAACCCCTCTCACAATCTGGGTCCACTGGCTCCTAGCTGCTCACCTGCCTGCCTGCCTGCCTACCTGATCACCCCCAACTCCCCCACCCCCTGCCAGCCTGATCACCCCTAACCATCTCTGCCTGCCTGCCTGATTACCCCTAACTGCCCTCCCCACCAGCCTGGATGCCCCTTACTGCCCCTACTGATGGCCTGGTCACCCCCAACTGCTACCCCTGCCAGTCTGGTCACTGCTTACTGCCCCCCAACTGCCAGCCTGGTTACCCCCAACTGCCCCACCTATAGGCTTGGTTGCCCCACGCAGCCTGCTTGCTGCTCAGTCGTTTGATCACCCCTCACTAACCCCCGTGCCGGCCTAGTCACCCATGCAGCCTATTCGGTCATCCATCCCATTGCAATGGTCACTTAGGCTTTTATATGTATAGATGGGAAAGCCGTCAAGGAATCTGATTGTGCCAAGGAGAATGTCTAAATAGAAGTCAGATAGGATGACGACCATTTGATTTAGGAAACTGTTGGTGGTGATTTTGAGGGAGTGTTACCTGTAGAGTCATTTTTGGGAAGCAAGAACACAACAGTTGTAAGAGCAGTAATGAGAGAGTAGTTAGTCGAAGACACTTTTGTGAATGTGTGTTTGGTATAAATATGTTAGAAAATAAAGGAACATTAAAAAAGTGTAAAGGAAGTAATTTATTTTTTTACTAAAAATTATTGAAAAGACTTTATAAGAAAGGGAAAAACTGGCACAGAGGCTATTAGAATCTAATTTCATTCAGAAAAAAAATTATTAAGCAAAACAGAAGAAGCAGCAGCAACAGCTTTTTTTTTTTTTTCCTGGAAAATGTGGCCCCGTGAGAAACTTCTGGTTAAGGAGGGAACATAATCCAAAGTGGGACATTGAGGGTGTTTCGTTGAAAAAGTAAGGCCATAATCACTTTCTCTCACTTTCCTGTTGATAGATTGAGGGTCTGTGGCAACATCTACACCTTTGTATTTCACCTATACACACATATCCTTCTTCCGACAGTGAACCCACTTACAATATCAATGGAACCAAGGGGCTCATTTCTCCAAATCCCCCTCAGAGCAAACTTCATAAACCTGGGTGCCATGCAATCCTCCCTATGAAGTATCAATGTGGAATGTGTGACTAATCCAGAGATCAGCAACCAATAAACTAAACACTATCTATAGTCATAAATTCAATACATAAATTTAGATAAGAAAAGTAATAATTACAATACAAACTTTCATTTGGAAACAGAGATTTGGAAATTCAGCCATGATTGTGGTTCAAACAGGGGTATGATCCTGCTAAGCAGGGATGTAGCAATAGAGTGAGGTACTGAGCCTGTCCAGCAGTCCGAGTAAGCTCTCTGAAGGACTGCCTTCTCTCAGAAAAAGGACTCTCCTGTCTTTGTTTTCTGGCTTTGCTCTCCTGGAAGTTATTTCTTGACCATTGTTTTTTTTGCGGTCACATCTGAAGTAGAGTTCCTAATGTATATGCTTCCTGGAGATACAGGTTTGAACAGTCTATGCATTGCTTTTAGAATTCTGCCAATCTATATACGTCTCTTTGGCAATTTCGCTGATACATCAAAAACTCAAGAGTTCCTTCTCATTGGCTCTAATCAATTCCGTGGGAAAATTGCCACCATCCAAGACTTGAAGTCCAAATGCTCTTATCTTCAATGTTACATCTGTGCTCTTATCACCATCCTTCTCCTCAAATGGATAGCAGCATTCATAACAAACCCAAGAGCAAAATACAACTGTGCCCACAGTCTTGACTTCTATCCCATTTCCCCGAAAATAAGACACTGTCTTATATTCATTTTTGCTCCCAAAGATGCGCTAGGTCTTATTTTCAGGGGATGTCTTATTTTCGCGGAAACATGGTACTTAGGCGCAGGTCTTCAGCCACTTTTCCTTACTGGTTCAGTACTTTAGGGTTTAGCTGCAGTCGGCTCCTATGATCCAGATCATGTAACTTTGGGCACTTTTGTAGCTATGTACTCTTCCATCTCTGCTTAAGACAAAATGTCCCTAGTTTCTTTGTGCTGTTGTTTTTATTTTTATAATTTCCCTTTATTTGGGTTTTTTTCTGAAAGGTACAGGAAACAGCCTTCACATGCTAATATTGTCTATCTTTTAAAAATTTCCCTAACAGCCTAAGCACATGGTCTGCCTTCCAACTCACAGCAGGAAACGATTTGACTGGCTCTTCTGCCACTTTTTAGTGTGCCGGAGACATTTTCTAGCCATCAATACCTGAGTCCTTGCCATCTACCCGCTGCTTTCCTCCACCACGCCAAAACATTTTTTTTCTGGCTTTTTGTTGTGATATTTATCTTTTAGGCTGAAGCTTGAATGGGCATATATTAGTAGATCGAGTGGGAAAGCTGTTAAAATGCAAGTTCTGAATCAGAAAGGCATGGTGTGTGGCCCGATGTGTATTATGTCTAAGAAACTCCCAGCTGCTAGAACAGAATCACACTTCGATTAACAAGATTAGTATGCCTAGCTACTTCTGTGTACTAATTACTATCTTTATCAGTATTCCCAATTTAAGATAGCCAAATTTGCTCTGAATAGTTTAAATAAAAGGGAATTCACAGTTGCAGCACTTCCAGGATGTTCTGCAGGGCGGAATCAACATACAATAGTTTGAAACTCCAAGAAAAATAATATTCAGGCAATTCATAGGACTTGGTCATTGAAGGAATTGCTGCCTTTGCCAAGATCAAGCAGAATGGCACATTTGCCACAGTGAACACTGCTTCCCAACTTTGCACCTGTTCAAAAATGAGGAAGGTGCTCTCTTAGGTCCTGGCTTCTAAACAACATTGTGTCTGCCATAATCCATTACAGCAAAATGGATTCTCCACTCCCCATGCCTCTCAGTGAAAAACTAATGAGGAATCGGTGTTCCATGAAAGTTCATCTTATTGGCAACATCTAAATAGCTCATCCCATAGATAACCACAGCCTTAATTACAAAAAAAAAAAATGTAAATATAGTTTTTACCTTTCTACTTTCTTCCTACCAGGAGATTGGCATGAATCTGTGATCTATAGTTCACAGTATTTAACTATCACAGTCAAGTTTTCCAAGACATAGATGATATTATATAAGCACTTCAATGGTTAAGATAAGAAAGAAAGAAATGAGAAAAGTTTAAGTAGATTGATATGCAGATATTTTGTGAGTCAATACGAAAGAATAGGTAGTTTTTAAAGTCAAACTGACACATTTGCAATTATAAGCTGAGAGCGAGAGAAAGAGAGAGAGAGAGAGTTAGAGAAGAACAATTAAATATTTTTTTAATAAAAGAAACTATTTAATCCAAAAGGAGTAGTTAATACACGTTTTATATGAATATACCAGGATAAAGGATTTTCCCTCTCTGACAGCATATTGCCAGTTAAAGCTTTATAACTGTGTATTAGTAATTCAATCTCTAGATTTATAATTTTTATAAGCTTGGGTTCAATAAATGATCTAAATTCAAATCTTATTGACACTAAAAATATTAAATAGATTTATTCCATATACCCAACATTAACAGCCAAAATTTGCATGGCTTTACTCAGAGAAGGGGAACTATGAAAAGATAATAATTTGTTTTATGATAGTTATTCACCAACATATGTCACTAGGTTTGTTGCCCAGAAAGATAATATACACAGAACAGAAATATATCCTAAAATTTAACATTTTGAAGTGGTTTATTCTAATTTCTCTCTTTTTTATTTTGTTTTTATTTTTGGTTTTACAAATATACATTGCTTCATTTGATAAAGGAGATACCAATGAAACTAAAGTAAAACCCAACAAACTGTTAATTGCTCTGATTTGCTATTGATTAACATATTTATCAAATAATATAGTTGATGAAAATTTGTACAGCAGTTTTGAGATTTAAACATTTTATAAATTCCCTTTATTCCATAATCATATTTTATTTTTATAGAACCAGCTGCATACTGTTTACTACCTAAGCTGAATATTTCAACTGTTAGGCTTGTGCATATTTTACTGATTAAAATGAATATATTAGTAGTTATATTTGCATACTCTGATTGCCCTGAATATTATAAAAGTATATATATATATTTGTTAAGTACCAAAAATGTCTAAATAGTTACTTCTATTAAGGATATTTAAAGCCCATGACAAGAAATTAACTATTCAAGAAGATTAGGTAAGATTTCTGGTTACAGTTCTCATAATCTGTTATTAATATGAAATATTTATTTTTTTAAAATATATTTTATTGATATTTTTTACAGAGAGGAAGGGAGAGAGATAGAGAGCTAGAAACGTGGATGAGAAAGAAACATCGACCAGCCGCCTCCTGCACACCCCCCACCGGGGATGTGTCCGCAACCAATGTACATGCCCTTGACCAGAATCGAACCCAGGACCTTTCAGTCCCCAGACCGACGCTCTACCACTGAGCCAAACCGGTTTCGGCTGAAATATTTCTTTATTAACTGAGTGAAATTATTGGTCACTTTGAAATAAAACTGTTGTCTTCATTATCTGATGGTTTTATTATCTGATGAGTGCCTGGTTGCTTATAAAGAAAAACAAAAGAAGAAGAAAAATTAGCAATACATATTTTTGTGTGATTAATCTATCCTATATCATAAAAAGCCTGTGGTCGTCATGCCGTCACTATGTAATGACCAATCAACAGGAAGCTGTGTGCTTGGCAGGTGCACCCAACTGGGCAGGACTACACGCACAGCGAGGCATGCACAGTGGGCAGGGACTTGACACTGTGTCCCTGTGGGTGCCGGCGGGGGCTTGACCCTACGTCCCAGCAGGCACTGGTTGAGGCTTGACACTGTGAGAGGAAGGGAAAATGGTTCTATTAAAATATCTCCCCTAATTAACTCCCTTTAACTCCCTTTCAATGTGCACAAATTCCTGCACTGTGCCCCTAGTATATATATATATATATATATATATATATATATATATATATATATATATATATAAAGGCTATGACTGCCGAGGTCGGTTTGGCTCAGTGGTAGAGCGTCAGTCTGCGGACTGAGGGGTCCCGGGTTCGATTCCGGCCAAGGGCATGTACATTGGTTGCAGGCACATCCCCGGTGGGGGATGTGCAAGAGGCAGCTGGTCGATGTTTCTCTCTCATTGACATTTCTGGCTCTCTATCTCTCTCCCTTCCTCTCTGTAAAATATCAATAGAATATATTATAAAAAAAATTAAAAAATAAAAATAATAAAAGCCTATGACTGTTTGCTATGATGTGCACTGACCACCAGGGGGCAGACACTCCAACTGGTAGGTTAACTTGCTGCTGATGTCCAGATGAATGGGACTGGGTGAGATGGGCCAGACGTGCCCTGGAGCTTTTATGCAGGCCCTCCTAGGTCCAGTTGTACACCAGTGGTTTCCCTTGTTCTGGCCTGTGCCCTCTTGCAATTCAGATCCCCTTGGGGAATGTTGGACTGATGTTTTGGCCTGGTCCCCACAGGCCAGGCCAAGGGATCCTACTGGTACATGAATGGAAATGCTACTGATTTGGTCTCTACATGTGCCCAGTGACTAAAAATATGTTTTTCTTTAATTCTCTCAGTGACTGCTATCAATTAACAGATAAGAAGGCAAACTCAGAGATGTTCAGGTAAATACAGGTTATATACCATGTAAGTAGTAAAGCTTGGACTCTACTCTAGAACCATCCAATTTAACAACTTCTGGTTTCTACTATATCATGTATTTCCCAGATGAACAAGAATTTTTTTAAAGTGTCAAATCTTGGTCACTTATTAGACTTATGTTTATCTTTGATATGTTTATTGTGGCAAAACAAAGCAAAAAAGGCATATCTTGAGATCTATTGTCTTAACAAATTTTTAAGTGTTTGGTAGAGTATTTTTAACTATTAGTACAATGTTGTAGAATAGATGTCTAGAACTTTTCATTATGTGTAACTGAAAATTTATATCCTAAGCAAACTGAGGGAAATGATTTATGAGTAAGGTAATTGAGTATAATACTGGATGACTCAAAATTATTTATATTTTCCTTTGGAGCAAACACTTTAATATTATCCAATATCATAACTGAGTGAATATATATCACAAATCATATATATATATATATATTCATATATGCCTATAATAATAAAATAGATAATTTGTACATACTATCACTTATCTATTTTATACATGGTATATATAAATTATCTATTTCATATCCATAGGAAAGATACATTTCATAGTATGTTGACAATTACAAAATATATTTGGGAAGTAAGAAAATAGAAGATTAAAATATCACAAAAACATTTGTTTTATAATGATAAAACAATTTTATTCTACAAGTTAATTTAATTAATGCTATGTGTTACATTTATAAAATAATTCCATTTTACAAAATAGTCAATATAAAGCATGCTAAGAATTTGGTACTGAAAATTCCTTCTAAAATTTACATTAACCTTAAATGTAAGGCAGTGAGACTAGAACATAAGAAAATCTACAGTTAAACATTCAACTTCTGTCAATAATGACTAAGGCATGATTAACAAATTGTACTATATTTAGAGCTCAATTATTAAGGGAGGCAACCTAATCAGAAAAATTTAACTACAGAACCTGTAATGCAGTTTAAAACTCAGCAACTGTAACTTCAAAGTGTTCAACTGTATCACTGGAATTGGCAGTTGAATCATCAAATGTGCAATGCAATTAGTTGAGTATGAAAATCCCACAGAGTTATAATATGAAAATGAATCAGCAAAGCTTCCTGGTGATTGCTAAATACCTGACTACTTCCTCAGTGACTATAGTTCTAGAGTAATTTCCTAAATAAATATGGAAATTAAGTTAATGAAATGAAATAGAATATGAGGTAGTCTTTGATAAACTTGGTAAAATCCATATAACTTGAAAGTAACTGGTTAATTTTCTTTTACTTAGGTCCAATAGGTTTTAGGACCAACTGATATTTACTGCATAAATAAATATGCAGTATTTATTTATTTTATTTAAAAAATTTTAACTGAATTAATGTCTTCCATCAAAAACTAATTCCAAGGAGAAAGTTCCTTCATCTGGAAGAAATAACCCAGAGGAATGCAATATTTACATTCTTCATCTCAATAGAGTGATTAACTATACCAGGTGTAATTTACACACATACACAAAAAATATATATATATAAACATTAGGAGACCTTCCGCTAAGAAGAACAAACCACTTGATTGGTCACAAAAATTCAAAACGAATCCCTGAAGATTGGAAATCACTGACATAGAAAGTTTCTTTAGTGTGGACGTTTGGAAGGACATAACATTATTTCTAAATTTTTAGATAGGAAATTCAGAGGAGCTACATTTTTAAATATGCACAAATTTAAAAATTTATACATTATGGCCTGTGTTTTCTTTCACTTCAAAAATTTAGGTTTGAAAGCTCAATGTCTGCACTTGAAGAAAATGTTGCCAATATATGTTATCTTCAGTATATGTAGCTATTAGGTGTCAGTGTTCTTTCAATTGACATTTAATGTCCTAAAAAACAAAAAAAAAAAAAACAAAAACATAACATACACAAAAAACTATAAAATCACTTTGATATGACCAAGTTATAGATAAGTACACCTTTAAGTGTTTTTAAGTAATCTAACATTTCGAAATAATTATTTGATGTTATTGTCACAAGCTATATTTTAAAAGTTCTTATGCAGAATGGAAATTTGGAGTCAGGGAAATTTTCAGGTCTTCTCCCTAAATCTTTAGAATGATGGTAACAATTTAAATTTCTATGGGATGCAGACAGGTCATATTAAAGAGTAAGATTTGAAGACACCATTGAGAACTAATGAGGTTTCTGGAAAAGTATAGATCTACTCAGGGAGGGTGAGGGATGAGGGGGGGTGAGGGTGGTGGTGGCAATGGGGGGATAAGGACATATATGTAATACCTTAATCAATAAAGAAAAATAATTATTACACAAAATATTATAGACAAATGACCCTACTCCAGCTGAATGCTGCTATTCATTTTAATAGAACAAGTGAATCCGGTGCTACTATTTGTGAAGAGAAACCAAAAAACCTTGATTCTCCTTTTAATTTTGAAATCACAAATTGTGTAAGTATGACCTACTTTAAAAAAAAAAACCATACAGTTCAAATACAATGCATCTACTGTCTATTGTTTTATAAACTTTTCACTAAATGGAACTCTATATTAGATGTCTTCTGTTGATGAAGTTACAGGGACGGGGCATTGCTTACTTTTTGAGGCAGGTCCCTTAATAAATGGTCAACTCTGTTAGAAGCTTTTCCTTATTAAGAACTAGGAATTCTAAAGTATGTTTAATTCTAAAGATGTTTAATTCACCCTTTAATTTTAAATGCAAAAACAGATATCCAAGGACTTAAAATCATGCAACACTTCAATAAGATATCCAGTAAAGAAGGCAACTAAAATACACTAAATACTACCTATCTTATCATGGGCGGCCTGATATTTGTGATAATATTTAATCTTCAAAAAAAAAATCCGTGATGCAGATACTCTTAACCTTATTTTTCAAATGAACAAAGAGCTCCAGGCCAATTGCCCATTGTTGCAATTTAACCTAGATTCTCCCAAAGAGTTAGGCCTTAGCATGTATTGCTGCCAAATGGCATTTTAGTCAGAGTGGCACATCCTAGCTGGGCCGCACAGAGAGAGCCTCAGACAACAACGAGCATCCAGTGGGCATGTGCCTAGCAGGGCAGAGCCAGCCAGCTTCCCTGCATTCAGGAATTGCTCACTGATACTACAGAATTGTTCTTAACACTTTACTTAGGTTGCAAACTCTCTAGCTAAATAAACTTAAGAAACCTTGGGAGTTAATATGTTTTCAGTAATAGTGTCTATTGTCAAAATTAAGCAGATAAATGGTAGAACCAAAATAAATGTAATGAAAGTAGCATTAAAATTATTTATTATGCTCCAATTTAGAATAAAAGTTAGGAATATAATTCATATGCCAGTGGTATACTATGTGCTAAAATTTAATTTTAACATGCTTTAATAGATGCGTTTATGAGAAACATCTAAATTTGGTCACCCTATTTACTTTATCACACTGCGTTATTTATTCCCTTTCATACACATAACATCTTACAACGCTTTTTAAAAAAATACTTGTAGCCAAAACCGGTTAGGCTCAGTGGTAGAGCGTCAGTCTGGGGACTGAAAGGTCCCGGGTTCGATTCCGGTCAAGGGCATGTACATTGGTTGCGGGCACATCCCCCGGTAGGGGGTGTGGAAGAGGCGGCTGGTCGATGTTTCTCTCTTATTGACATTTCTAGCTCTCTATCTCTCTCCCTTCCTCTCTGTAAAATATCAATAAAATATATTTTAAAAAAATACTTGTAAATAGTCTCTCTCTTTTATTAAAATCTAAATAAAATTAAGGCAGAGGTTCTGTATGATTTGTTGATCATAAAGTTTGTCAAAAAATTAATAAAATCTAATAACTTCATTAATAATACAAAATGAAACATGGAAGTTTCAATGGAATAAAGGGGTGTTAAATAATCATTCTTAATCAGAAAAGAGTTCAGATAGTGATAAATATGTAAAAATTGATATAAAATTAAGGTTACCCACTAAAAGAAACAAAATAATATTTAGATTTTCAAATGATTGAAGGGAAAAAAATCTCACATATGGAAAATTCAGGTAAGTGAAAGGGAGAAAAACAACAACAGGGCAACTTACTATGAAATTAATTAATTTAAAACCTAAGTGGCTGGGCTGATGGGGGGGGGAGGGGAGAGGAAGGGAAAATATTCTTGGTAGGCTCTGTTGAGGAAGAGTAACGGCTGCCCTATCTGGTTTGGCTCAGTGGATAGAGCGCCTGCCTGTGGACTGAAAGGTCCCAGGCTTGATTCTGGTCAAGGGCATGTGCCTTGGTTGTGGGCACATCCCCAGTAGGGGGTGTGCAGGAGGCATCTGGTCTATGCTTCTAACTCTCTTTCCCTCTCCCTTCCTATCTGTAAAAAAATCAATAAAAATATATTTAAAAAAAAGAAAAAGAGTAACTGGAAAGGCAATGGTAATGGTAAATAGTCATATGAGACCAATAGGTTATAGTTAAGAAACCTAATCACTCATACATTGTGCTTTAAAAATAATCTAACATATAAATAAGATAAATCTTAATTTGATAGCCTGAGAGGAAATTTAAAAATTTCTCTTTAAGACAAGCAAAAATATGTATACATATTCTAGGTTGTAAACTCTCATTTTGTAAATCTAAGTGATTATATTTATTGTCATTAATTTTAACAGCTGATTCTTTAAAGTCTTCGGGTGAATTCTAATTAGTGATTTGATTCTAAGATGCATATACTTCATTGCAAAAACTCTTTCACTAGTGTAATATACTATTTCTTCTCCAATGTTATCTAGCTGATTTCACTACCATTCTTCCAAGGTGAGCTTATGAAAAAAAAAAAAATCAATGTGAGGAGTCATGCCCCCATCCTAGTTTATTGTTTTTATTTTCTTCACAATAACATAATGATTACTTTTTAGATATGAACTCTTCAAATATTCCATCAATATTCTTGTACCTGAACACATCTTTCCTCATCATATCTCTCTTAAAGCCTCTCCATCTAACCAATATCAGTTCATTCTTTAATGGAAGTAAAACCTCCTTTACCCAAGGGCCATTCGGTTAAGGCAGGAATCCAGCTGGAAGCAAGGCTCTAGTCACTTTCGGTTCTTGAGAGGCCTGGTACAAAATCCTTTAAGCAAATTCATAATCACTGTCACCATTGTAAAGGCATGCCTGAGAGAAAAATAATAACTGAAAACAATAAAGCTTTCTATCCACAGCAATTGGAGTAAAGACATAATCATATACAAGTGATACCATTGTAATTATCTAGTTATTCATAACAGGAATGGAGGAAAGGGAAGGCCAGATATTATAGACATGTTCCCTGCAAAACACTGGGGGAGGGAACCACAGAGGGAAAGTAGGCACATACCCAGTAAAGTTGGGATGACATAGAGAAGATACTTGTTTGTCTGTCACAACTGAGAAGAAAAATGGTTGGTCAGAATGGGTGTGGCCACTGCCAGGGTGTGAAGATTTTGGAATGCATCATTTCCTGAACAAAGAGGTCCATACTCTTATACTCTCGATTCCTTTTAGTACGTTTGGCTCAGAGCTCACACTTGGCTTCCTGGCATTGTCCAGTGTGGCACACAGCCATGCAGACCCCCACATGCAGTGGACTAATGGATGCAACTAGCCTGATGCTATATTGGACCCGTGTCCAATAAGGAAAAGAAACTCTAGACACTAGCTTTGCTTTTAGCTCTATGGAAACCCCAGCTACACTTCTTTTATGACTGGACTAAGGGAAAAGGGACTTTTTAAACCCAGGGGTGTACTTCCATGGAAATAAAGCTTTCTACTATATCTCATCTTCCTCCTGTAGGGGCCTTCAGAAATTTTTATTTCAGCAATACCCCAAGGACCCCACTCCAACTAGCAGCAAGGGAAGACAAGGCACATTTTCTCTGGTAACAAAAGTATAGAGCGAATGACAAGGTAACAGCAGATAAGAAATGTCAACAGACCTTTCCAAATTAGAAAGCAGTCGGTGGAGTAGTAAATTAACAGAGTGAACTAATCTGTGAAGCTTCAGAAGTGATGCCAATGAAAAGCAGCCACTTCAATGTTAGGTTTCTGAATATAACAGAGAGTTGATGATATGCCTATTTCTTTATATTATTTACTAGAGGCCTGGCACATGGAAATTGTCCATTTGGGGGAGGGGTCCCTCAGCCTGGATTGAGAGAGGACTCAGGCCAGGCTGAAAGAACCCCCCCCCCCAATGCATGATCAGGGCCAGGGAGGAATGCAGGAGGTTGGTTAACCAGGGAAGGACCATGGGAGGGCTCCAGGGAATAGTCAGCCTGTCTCACTCAGTCCTGATCGGCCAGACCTCAGCAGCAAGTTAACCTACCAGTCAGAGCATCTGCCCCCTGGTGATCAGTGCATGTCATAGCAAGTGGTTGAGTGGCCTTAGCATATCATTAACATATTACACTTTGACTGGTTGAATGGATGACCAGAGAACTGAACACTTAGCATATTAGGCTTTTATTATATAGGATAGCAGGAAGAGAGCTAATGTATATTAGTCACTTAGAAATTAGAACATTTAGTTCACAGAAAATATTCAATAAATATTAACTGTTATTAAGCTAGTATTATTATATCCAAGTTAAAAAAAATCTAGTTTCTCTGCCAGAATAAAGGATAATTAAATAAAAACATAAAGTCTCACAAAATGATGCAGAAAGCACCAGGGAAATAGAAGGTGTGTACAACCTTGGAAGGCCAAGGATTCCATGATGCAATGATTTAAAGTTTGGTAGTTTTGCAAATCTTTTCTCTAGATCTAAATATCTAAATCTATATATCTAATATTAGCCTATTTTAATTATGCAACAAGTACAGAATTATAAAAATAACTATAAAGCAGTAGAATATTTCTTTATCTTTACAAATGAGTTTTATTAACCAAGATAAAAATCTAAGAGCTACTATTTCTTATAGAGAGAAGCTTATGATCAATGCCTATAGTTTGAATGTGAGAAGTCCCTCCCGTAAATTCTATGCATAGTCCATGGACATAGACAATAGGGTGGTAAAGGACTAGGGTGGGGTGGTGGCTGGGTAGAAGGGAGCAAAGGGGGATAGGGGAACATTTATGATACTGTCAACAATAAAAATAAGTTAAACAAAAAAGCAAGGCATTTTGTAGGTCCAGAAAATTTCATTTTCTCTGCTTATCTTTATCCCAGTTATCTTTCAAAATCACTACTCTTGATACCCTTAAATTTTCTTCATTCATTATTACTTTCATTTGTTACAATACTATAAATTCCTTGGAAAAACTTCCAATTTTATCTGCTAGATTTAAAGGACGATAAAAGGGAAAGAATAACTGGTCAGTGAAAGCAGGGAGAGGCCATAAGCTCTGCTGGGTGACATGTTGATGCGGGGAGAGTGGCTGAGGCAGTACTGCAGAAGCAATGTTCAGAACCAAGACTACCCTTCAGTTCTCATTTAGGCTTAAGTGAACTGGAAACTACTAGGTTCACCGGTTCATAATGTCAGATATTGTAATTTCTGACATGATAATTTCAAGAGAAATATCAAAAGTGCTTTATTCAAAAAAATGTCCATCACTAGCTTTACATTTCTTCCATCTTTCAAGTAATTTGTGGATACGGTCCCAATAGAACTTTTCTTGTTTTGAAGCAAACCATTCAGAGACTCAATTTTCTATTTCTTGGTTTGTTTTAAGTGCTGCTCAGAAAGTGCATGTGTCAGAGAACCAAGATGCTGGCATAGGTAAACACCTGTACTTGCTGCCTCTCACAGCCACACCAAAATTACAACTAAAAGACGAAACAGCTATCATCCGGAACCACTGGAAAGTTGGCTGAGTGGAAGTTCTACAACTAAAAGTACAGAAGAAAGCACATGGAGACTGATAAGAGGTGTTGAGGCACATGCAGAACGGGCTGGCAATCAGACATTTTTTTTTAATTGGGAAGGAGATACAAGCTCCTGATTGCTTTGAACTCCAGTTCTTGGCGAGACTCAAGGGATCCAGGCATATATAAGGATAAACTGGTCTGTCGCATCAGGCCAGAACACGAGGGCGACTTTCTCTCAGATAGGGTACTGGCAACCGTCACTGTTCCTGCACCGGGACCTCTCTGGTGCAGGGCTGACTTGCAGCCATTGCAGTTGGATCTGCCTTGGTGATTCCCTGAGACCCCATCCCACTCAATTTACAACCTCACCAAAGCTGTGTTCAGTGGCTTTTACATATGAATGGCCTTTTCTTTCTCAGCCTAAAACCTGCCAAACATGTAGTAGCTGGGTCATGAATCCCCAAAGCTACCAAAAGAAGGCCCAAGGCCCAGCAGCAGCAGCAGCCTACATTGCTTCAAAGTTAGACCTTGTCTGGGAACTTCCAAACCCAATACAAAGAGGAAGAATCAGCAGATCTCTCTGTAGTTTCTGCTGGCTGGCCACTGGAAGAGGCTAACTTTGTACCCCCTTGGAGATCCAAGAGCCAGTACCCAATGGTTAGTGTGAGACCATACCAGATTACAACTTTCATATCCATTAGTGACACACTAAAGGGGCAGACTCAGTGAGCACTAAAGCCCCACTGAAGCAAGTCCTGCCCTAAGGGTGTCTCTTGCACAGCAGTTCTTCCATTGTAGACACAGCTGATTCTCACAGACAATTGGCCTGGAGTCCTCCCAGTGATACCAACAGCAATCAAGGTTTAACTACAAAAAGATTGTGCACAGAGACCACAAAGGGGTGCACCAAGAGTGCCTACCTCAGGTGATTGGGGAAGCTAGCCACTGGGCCCTATAGGACACCTACCACACAATATCAAGAGTCTGGAGATAGGCCGTCATTCTTACAGGAATCATTATCTGATCTGTTTTTCTTTCGTGAAGAAATATCATGTCTTTATCGCGGTGAGTGCTGGCTGCATCCCAGACTAGCAGACCTCTTTGGCTCCCTTGCATAACAAGCTGCAGAATTTAATCAACTCACTTCCGTATAACTGTTTGTGTGGCCCATGCCTTTTCAATTTCAAGAATAAAAACGCCCAAAACACGTTCAATCTTTTCCTTCTTGCCCTTAGAAATGATTAAAGGTGGGATATTAGTGCCATCCAGATAAATTGCCAAAATACAGAAAACACGTGCACTTTACTAAGCAGAGGAGGGAATATACACTAAGGAGGCACCCTGCTATTCAATTGTTGTTTGAGATGATTGGCCCATAAACACTGCAGTCTCATCCATAGCAATCATGTTGGAAAGATTGTATTTAGAAAAGTCAGCATCATCAATAAAGGACTTGAATGCAAGTGCTTGCTTAATAACTTGAGTATCTTCCAACATAAACAATGTTGTAGATCTTCTTAAAGACAGTTCACTTCACTGAAGGAAATTATCCAGCCAATGTTGTGATGCTTTGAAATCTTCGGGGGCTATGTCAAACTGTGGCGCCATTGCAAGGGCAAATTCTTGAATCTGAGCTCTATTCACAACCAAAGCCTTTGCTCTCCTGTCAACAACCCATTCACAGATCAGGTCTTACAGCTGGGAAAATAATGGTTGCCAATATGATCCACCCTTGCAATTTTTAGCATTTCCTTTGTCCACTTGTTCAATGAGGTTATCATACTCTGCTGGCCATTTTCAGACCAATCAGATACTCAACATCTTCTCTTTGCAGAAAGCAGTAAGATTTTGGCCCCAAGAGTCTTCCACGATTCCTTTCTTGTACTCCATGGAGTAGTTTTTCTTTTTGCACTCATTTCTAGGGGAAAAAAAAAAAAAAAGGAATTAGGTATCAAGGTGGGGGGAGGGAGATCACTTAAATGACACAGGGAGGATCAGAGGGGAGAATCAAAATGGCACAGGAGAATCAGAGGGGTATTACCATTTTAGTAACCCCTTTTGATCCTCCTGTGTCATTTTGATTGTCCCCTCTGATCTTCCTATGTCATTTTGGTTGTCCCATCTAATCCTCCTGTGTCATTTTGATTGCCCCCTCTGATCCTCCTGTGTCATTTTAAGTGATCCCCCTCCCCCCACCCCTGTGCCACTGAACACCTTCACCAGACATCCCCCCTACCCCTTTATCAGACATTTATCCCCTTGGGCCTGCCTGGGGACTGTCACTGGGCTTGCTGGGGCCTGGATCTGGCTGGAGCAGGGTCTGCTACTGACTGAGAACCTTCAGTCATCATGAAGGTGGCCGAGAGCATCAGGTAGTGTCACCAGAGACAGACCAGCACTCGCCACCTTCGCCGCATCCTGGTTCACTCTAATCCTCCTGTTCTTCTACAGGCATCTGTGAAAGTCTCCTCCTCTCTCCTGCCCCGGGCTCACCATTCACTCAGACCTCTGCTCCACCTCCACACAGCAGTGACATCAGGACTCCGTGTAAAGTCACTGGTTGGTAGACGCCAGTGGGACGGCCCTAGCGACCAGTTTATGATAAATTAATTTTCATTCTGAGACAGAGCCTGGGGGCTTTATTTTCGGGGAGGGATGCCTTATATTTCACTCAAAAGGAAACCTGTAAGTGGGTCTTATTTTCGGAGGATGTTTTATTTTCGGGGAAACATGGTGGATTCTCTCCACCCTCTACATCCCCAAAGGCATATTATTTATTTTCACCTGAAAGATCTCTCTATTATTCTTAGACTTCTCCCACACATGAGTTCTTGAAATTCTTTTCTCTCAACCTTGCCCATTTTCCCTGGTGACAAGCTCCTGTAACCTTTCAAAGTAAGACTGTTAAATTCTCAATTGTGAAGAAAACAAATGGTTACATATATATGATCCTCATAAGCACCCAAAACTGAACTTATTGTCTTCAACTAATTCATCTGGTCAATCCTGTTCTTTATTTCTTATTTGAACTTAGGGATTGCCAGTTCAACCAGAAGTCTTCACAGCAGAACTTCTAAACCATTTTCTTAATCTTGTTTCCCAGTAATGAGGCCCAAAGTCCTATTATTCCTGTGTTCATGGCTCCAGTTCTGTTCATTCTTTTTTTTTAAATGTATATTTATTGATTTATTACAGAGAGGAAGAGAGAGGGATAGAGAGTTAGAAACATCGATGAGAGAGAATCATCGATCAGCTGCCTCTTGAACACCTCCGACTGGGGATGTTCCCCCAACCAAGGTACGTGCCCTTGACCGAAATCGAACCCAGGACCTTTCAGTCCATAGGGCGAAGCTCTATCCATTGAGCCAAACTGGTTTCGGCTGTTCATTCTTATTGTTCAGCTTTTGACACCTCATGAGCACCAGAATGCATAAAAAATAGCTGTACAAGCGTTTCCTGGTAAGGGCATACATAGACCACAGAGAGAGATCTGAGAGGTAAAAAGCTGTGTGGACTTTGAAAAGCTACCTATCTCATTGTTTACACACACACACACGATGTGTGAGATATATATTGTTATCTTTATCATTTACTAACCTGTTTATCAAACAATGGTATGTCTTAAAATAGCCTGTAAAATAATCTGTAAGGCTTAATGCAGATTCAAAATGGTGGATTTTAACCAAACCTTCTCCGTGATTTGGAGGATGTGATTTCCAGGTTTTGGATTTTTAGCACACTCTCTAAGGTTATACTTGCATGCTGAATTATGGGAACGGCTGACTCACAGGAAAAATAAGCTGGTTAAATGTTATGTGAGTCATGTCATTGTTTAGCCCTTAAATTTCTAGTCTCAATTCCCAGATTGCTGAGCTATCTTCCTGATTTTATGCCAATAGCACTCTACAGCGTTTATTCTCTCCTGGCAAGTGACACTTTCTTCCTGTTTTTGATATTTATTTTTTTTTATCTTCTGTTCAGACTGTCTTTTCCCTCTTATACTCTTAAAAACTCAAATTTCACATTTCCTAATCTAGCTCAGATATAATCTCTTTCAGAAAGCCCATCTAGTATATAAACCCTGACAGAATTGATTGTTCCCTCATATTATTCCCTTGCATATTATTACAGCTGCCTGGGGTCCTCACAGGATATTATAATTTGTTTATATCTTCCCTCCTAGATTTTTAATGCTTAACATCTATGGCCTATGTTGTAGCCTTCTATTCAACACCAATATTTAGTACATTTTCCATGGATAGTTAGTGAATCATTACATGCAAATGAAGTGCAATTAGTTATTCATGCAGTGTTTTTCTTTCCTTTTTTCTTTCAAAATTATCTCTGAAATACAGATCTGTTCACAGAGAACTCTTCTAAAATGCAAAAGATAGAATGCATATTGTAGAAAACACTGGGTTTTACTCACCACTTCACAGGTGTTAATAAATTAAAAGTTAAATTAGAAATAAAAATAATAACATGGGGAAGCAAACCAAGATGTGCTAGTCCTGTGTCTTCTGTTCAAGAGGAAAGCTGCGTCAGCTGGTTCTAAGGTATAGTTTAGGTTTTAATATATTTCTTATAAAAATAATTTAAGGCTAATAAGGGAAACATATATTTGTGTATTCATCTAGCTTGTTAAACTCTTAAATCAAAGTATTTCCAGCTTCCCTTTACAGAGAAATTGTGCCACATGTCCTAGCATCTTAAGTATCAGAGCAGCACCTGCTTTAAGAATTTAGAAGGCACTAATTGACCTGAAAAGAGACCAACATGAGCAGCAGGCATGGGGCTATGTTTGCTTCAAAATGTTCGCCAATGTTTACCTAATCTAAATATAAGAGAAGGAAATTGAACGGCACTGTTGTCTGTGTGCTAAAGCCATCTCTCATTGAGCCAAATTCTCCCTGGAGCATGCCATTCCTTAGAACCTAGATAAGCATCCAGTGAGATGGATTAACACTTTGAAGCCACTAGGGTATCATCAAGACTATTTTGTTGATGATACTGTGTCTTTGGCACTGGAGAAAATCTGGCTCATCTTGTTAGCAGCAGAAAAAAAAAGTAATTTCAGTGAGCTGCCAGGATAATTAGAGCAGGTGAACAGTAGATGGGAATAATGCCCTGAAGAGATGACAGAAAATGCTTAGATTCTTCTTCACTTTATTTCAGTGTTATGAAATGCTATTGGTATTTGTTTGCCTCTGAGTCTCTGTCAATCTTGAGTAGCAAATTAAGCATTTAGGGAAACATTAACTCTTCTAAGCCACTTGGAGACCATTTAGTGCATTTCTGAACAGCGCTAATTGACAGAATTGTAAATGAAAACATCACAAAAATGTGATATTTATCTATAATGGCTTAAGAATGTTAGAAATTCACAGGAGAATGACTCATTGTCATCTTCTTCAGAAGGAAATACAATTCCAGATTCCTGTCAGTGTTTAATTATATTATTCAGAGGCTTTGTACATTTGGGGAATTTAGACTAAGTATATCCTAAAGGTTTTATAGACTAAAGAATGTACTTTCCAAAACTTTAATAGCTCCCCAATCCATAAGAATAAATTATAAAAGGAATTTGATTAGTTTTCTAAGGAAATTGGACTATACCTGTTTGATTGGTATTATTTCCAATAATCCTTCTATGTAAAATCCTTCAATTAACTCCTCCCTAAATACTTTTTGCATTTATGTCCCTGTACTACTGTGTTCTTGTTAAAAAAGATTAAAAAATAATTTGAACAATGAAACATAGAAAATATTTTTAGGGTAGTGAAAGTATTTTGTATAGCATAGTAATGGTGAATAAATGAAGTGATGCATTTGTCAAAGTCCATCGAACTTTACAGAAAAAAAGAATAAAATGTAATACACACAAATAAAAAATAGGAAACTAAGGGATCCTTCACAGAATGTGACAAAATAATTTAACTCTATTATAATTGTGTGAAATAACCACACTGAAGAAGTAGGTGAAATTAATGGATTCTGATGGAAGCCTCAATGAACTTTATATAAGCACTGTACTCTAGTTGGTAAGTTGTTTCCATTAGGAGTATGGGTTAACAATTTTACCATGTACATGTTTAGTAGAATTGAATACCATATACATGTTTAGTAGAATTGAAGAGTTAAGGAAATGGATGGCAGATGATGGGTAGCAATTTTTTCACTGATGGAATGAGAGTACAAATAATCAAGGGGAAAGGACTAGGTCTGCAGTAATAGACTGGCATTGGTCACTTTTTTACAGAAAACCAAAATTGAAGAAGAACAAAGCAATAGTTAAAGAGATGGAGTTACATTTATTACGCACAGGTACAGAGGAAAATGTCTCTCAAATTCTGGGCCCCAACATGCAGGAATTTTCCCTATTTATATTATTTTATCTTCTTTGTCTCCCAGATATGGAGTGTTTTCAGCTCCTTCTGCAAGTTCTTAAAGAGCCCGTATATACTGGGGCCTTGAGACCTCAACCAAAAGCCTGACCTGGTGCCAGCACTGATAACCTTGTCTGGGGAAGGTTTAATGGCCTCTCTGAAGTGGGAGTAGTCTTTGCAAGCAAGAATTTACAGAAGCCAAATAGCAGGGTTAAAATTTCAAAGAGCAATTTTTATATAAGATGGATACTTCAAGTTTAAACTCATAATTAGCTCATTATGCACATGGTTAAATATGAAAATTATGTATTATATTTACATATAATGTACACTAATATCTTTCTTTGTTTTGTCAGTTAATTATGTCTATGAGAAATGATATCCCATTAGCAATGAGCACACGCAGTTCCTAGATCTTGCTTTCTAATATCATTCTCTAATAAAATGAACTAAGATTTTTTTATTTTATTTTATTAATTTTTTTTTTACAAATGGCTGAAGCAAGAAATATATAGAATGGGCCTGCAATATCCTTTAGCTCCATAATGTTACAAAGTGTTCATAAAGAAAACATGCAAGAATAGTTATATGATAGAGCCACCAACAGCCAGAACTGAAACAACTTGTTAAAAAAATTAAGTGAGTTAGTATTTGTTATTATCCAAAGTATAAAAGAAATATACATGATTCTATACTGATTTAGACCAATGATATAAAACAATAAGCAAATGGAAGGAAAGACAAATCTTCCTTGCAGAAATATTTTCAAAAATGTACATAGATAGTTCCGTTATGTAAAATATAACTTCAGTCTTTAAATGTGGGCTGCACACAGTGACTTCGTTTAATAGACTATAATATAAAAAGGGTAAAAGGAGACTTTTACAGTGGAGAAACCTGACAAAGACCATAGCAACAAAACAAGTTAAACATCAGCAGTGATAAATAATGTGATAATGTGTATCTCCAGCATAATAATATGAAAATGGCAGTTTAACTGGTGTCTTCCCCCAAAATCTCATAACCTCATTCTAATCATGAGTTAAACATCAGATAATTTCAAATAGAGAAACATCCTATATAATACCTGACCAATATTCCCCCTAAACTGTCAGGATCATAAAAATAAGAAACTGTCCTAGCCAAGAGGATCCTAATGAACATGATGATTGAATACATGTGGTATCCTAAAAAAAAAAAAAAAAAAAAAGATTCTGTTACAATAAAAAACTCATAAGAAAATAAATTAAGAACATATGAATAAGTATTGCCTTACTCAGTTTGGGCTAGTATGACAAAATACTATAAACTGTGTTGCTTACATATAACATAAATTTATTTCTCACAGTCTGGAGGGTGGGAAGTCCAAGAACAAGTATAAGCAGGTTCAGTTTGTGGTGAGGAACCACTTCCTGGTTTACAGATGGCCATCTTTTGGCTGTGAACTTATGTAGTGGGAAGTTTTTATTCTTTAAATATTTTTCATAATAATCATTGTGAGACTTAAATTCCTTAAGTTCTTACTCATTCATGTGTCTTTTAATGAGTCCTTGATAATTTTTTTTTTACATTACAGAGAGATTTCCATACTAGTAGCATACTTATTGGTATATTTTTCTATGTTTTCACAACAACTGGAGAGTTAGGAACTTTGTAAAATAAGCTTACTCATTGCTTTATATTAAAGTTGCATTTTAGTATATTCGATGATTTTTTTTTCTTCAGTTCAGAGAAATGACATTTACATTCACAGTTTCTAAAAAGTGACTTGCACTACTGGGAAAATTTAGTGTTAAACATCTACATTAAAAAGAAAAAAAAGAAAGAAAAAGAAAAGCCCTAATTGGTTTGGCTCAGTGGATAAAGCGTCGATCTGTGGACTCAAAGGTCCCAGGTTCGATTCTGGTCAAGGGCATGTACCTTGGCTGTGGGCACATAACCAGTGGGGCGTGTGCAGGAGGCAGCTGATTGATGATTCTCATAGATGTTTCTAGCTCTCTATCCCTCTCCCTTCCTCTTTGTAAAAAATCAATAAAATATATTAAAAAAAGAAAAGAAAAATCTCAAATGCAATAACTTTACACCTCAAGGAACTGGGGAAAAAAAGTGAAGTCTACAATTAATAAAAGAATACAAAAAATAAACATTAGAACCAAATTAATGAAAATAGAAAAAATTTTAAAAAATCAATGAAACAAAGATTTGTTGTTTTTGAGGAGATCAACAAAGTTGGCAAATCTTTAGCTACTTTAAGAAAAAAAAAACAAGAAAGGTACTCAAATAACTAAAATCATAAACAAGGGTGGGGGGAAGGAGACTCATGTAATACTTTAATTAATAAATAATTTAAATTAAAAATAAAATAAAATCATAAACAAAATAGGAGAAATGCACAAAAATAGAAAAAATATCATGATGAAATATAGAACCAAACTGAAACACATGTGATTTCTTCTAAGTAGGATGCAAAGGTGATTTCTTTCCTGGGTTCTTGTCCAGGTGGATCTGAAGAATGAAGTCATGGACAAAAGGTTATATGAAAAGGTGGAAATATATTAGAAACAAGTACAGCCTTTCATATAGGGAGGGGGCCCCAAAGAGGTAGCCCACTAAGCTTCCTTTTAGAAGACTGCGGTTCTTTGCTTCCTGATAATCCCTTCTGATTGGTCACTATAGCAGTTTCAAAGCTTAAACACCACGTGAGCCCCCCCTTTTTTTATCCCCTTTCAGAGGTAGAATTCTCTATCCCTGTTAAGATATGTTTTCCTCTTTCTCCCTTTTTTTTGTCAGCTTTTCTCTACTCCCTATGGCTTTCCCTTATCTTCTGTGACTGTGTATCTTCCTCTCCGCTTATCCTGTTGCCTTTTGCCAGCTCCAAGTTCCCAACCAAATATGCCTCCTTCCCCATTCAGCCCCTAATGCCTAAAATTTCCTGGACCTGCCTATTCTAACCCTAAAAGCTCCTTTCAATAAGACCACCATGAACAAGTATCTATAAATAAACTGGAAGAAATGGGTGAATTTCTAGAAACATATTTATTTAGACAGAACTTTGAGAAAATAGAAAATATGAACATAGGAACCATGAATAAGGAGATTGAATCAGTAATAAACAACCTAGCAATGAAGAGAAATCCACAACTAGATAGCTTTATCTGTGTATTCTACTAGACATTTAAAGAAAAGCTAAGAGCAATCCTCAAAAACTCATCCAAAAAATTGAAGAGGAAGTTGTCATCCTAAGTGCATCTTAATTGAAAAGATGGACAGATACTTCAAGAAAAGAAAATTACAGGCTAATATTCCTGATGACTCTACATGCATACATCCTCAACAAAATGCTAGCAAACCAAATTCAACAGTACAGTAAAAGGACCGTACACCACAATTAAGTAGGATTTACCACTGAACTGGATGGATGATTCAACAAACACAAATCAATAAATATGATAGACCACATGGGTTGAATAAAAGATAAAACTCATCTCAACAGATGTAGAAAAGGCATTTGAAAAAAATTGACATCCTTTCATGATAAAAACTGTCAATAATCTGAGTATAGAAGGCATTTATCTCAATATAGTAAAGAAGGCATATGACAGACTCACAGATAACATTATGCTGGATAGTAAAACAAAAACAAAAACTAAAAGCTTTCCTTGTAAGATCAAGAAAAACAAAAGGATGCTCCCTCTTATACACCTATTTAACATAATACTCAATCCTTTTCAGAGCAACTTGACAAGTAAAATAAATAAAAGGCATGCAAATCAGAAAGGAAGAGGTAATGTTTCCGGTTTTCAAGTGGCATTATCTTTTATGTAGAAGACTAAAAGCTCCACACAAGTGACAAAACTGTTTAAATAAGCAAATTTTGTTAAGTTTCAAGATAGAAAATCAATATAGAAATATCAGTTTTATTTCTATACACTAAATGATAGATTAAATAGAGAAGGTAGCCGGAGACCAGGATGGCAGGACACACACAGTCTTTATTAGAGGGAAGGGTACCCCTGCTGGCTGCTTCCACAGAGAGGGGAGGAAGAGAGCAAGGGAGCAAGAGGGTACAAGCACCTTTAAGGATAGGGGACGGGGCTTAGGGCACTCAGCACACATTGATTGGTAGTTTCATGTAACATCTATAAGTAGGAACCTAAGGACTTAGGGTATTTGGCAGGTGCTGATTGGTGGTTCAGAGCTCATGAATGTCTGGCCACAGGTGGGGTTTATGTCTGTCCATCAATTGGAGCAAAGGAGGATCTATCACTAACAATGAATTATGTGAAAATAAAATTTTTTTTAAAATTCCCAGTTAGAATAGCATAATAAATAAGAAAATACTTAGGAATAAACATGCCAAGGAAGTGAAAATCTTGTACTCTGAAAACTAAGATAAAGTGATTTAAAAAAAAATCAAAGAAGACACAAATAGATAAAAGGTGCTACATGTTCATTGATTAGGCATTTAATATTTTTAAATATGTTCATACTGTTCAAATCAACCTACTTATTTTATTCTTCCCCCATCAAAATTTAAGTGGTATTTTACACAGAAATGGAGAAAGCAATATTAAAATGTGTATGGAATTACAAAAAGCAATATCTATAAACCAGAATAGTCAAAGTAAGATTAGGAAAGAAGAACAAAGCTGGAGACTTCACATTTCCTGGTTTCAAAATATATTACTAAGCTACAGTAATGAAAGCAGTATGGTACTTCATAAAGACAGACACATAGACCACTGGAACAGAACTGAGAGGCCAGAAATAAACTTCACATACAATTAACTGTTATTCAAAAAGGATACAAGGAATACTCAAGGGGAAAGGGTGAGTGTTAAGATTAGGCTGGTGACTTTGGCTGTGAAATAATTCACAACTAAAAGAAGAGATGAAAAGAGAAATTGTATTTACTTTCCAGGAAGGGGAAAGGCCAAGCATTACTAGGCAATACAAGGCAGGGAATAAAATGGTGCCCTGCTCCTTTAAGTAGAGGTTGTTGCTAAGTGACAATGAAAGGAGGGGAATCCTGTTGAGGCTGAGGAGATATCTGGGATTGTCTTGAAAATTTAGTTTGTTTGCTTTTTAGGAGACAGTCCTAAGTATGTGTCTTAGCATAGCAATATTTTCCCGAATCCCATAGAACATGCTGAGAGCAAAAGTTATGAAAAGTCAAAAGAGGCTTTTTGGGAGGGGAGGTGGTGGTAAGGGAACTTTCTACTAACTAGAGACTCCTTCCTGGGAATTATCCCTGACTACCTCAAATTAAAAATTTTCAGCACAGAAAAGGAAGCAATCAACAAAGTGAAAAGCAACCTTTTCTTAATTATCTGGCCTGGCAAGACCTATTTACCTAAATACTCACATTTTATAGAGGCCATAAATCACAATAATACACAACTCCCAGAGGGGTTATCAGCACTGACACCAGACCTTTAGGTGTGGTCTCATGTCCCCATTACCAATACAAGGGGCTTTTTACAAAGCCTGTGAAAGGTCCAGAAGTCCAATCCATACGTGGGAGACAGAAGAACCAAAGGTAAAAAGAGAAAGCTTCTTCCATATTGGCAGACTCAGGATTTGGAGAACTGACCCCCTTGAGTCACTGTACTAGTACATGTGGAACATCTGGAAATAAATGGGTTTTTCCTGTATCTCCGTGTACTTCTGTGTATTTTTTCAGTCACCTGGTAAATTCTGTAATAGGAATGTAAAATGGCAGAGCCACTGTGGAAAACAGTATGAAGCTCCTTTAAAAATTTGAAAACTGAACTATTATGTGATCCAGAAATTCTATTTCTGAGAACTTATCAGAAGGAAAATTAAACCACTGACTTAAAAATACATACTAGTATATGCACCTTCATGTTTATTTCAGCATTATTTACAGTGGCGAATATATGGAAATAATCTAAATGTTTGCAGATAAATGAATGGATAAAAAAGTGGTGTAAAGATGCAATGAAATATTATTAAGCTTTAAAAAAGAAGGAAATCCTCATATGGGACAATATGGATGAATGTTGAGGATATTGTGTTAAGTGAATCAAGTTAATCACTGAATGACAAATACTAAGTGATTCTATTTAAATTATATGGCTAAAATAATCAAACTCATGATGATTATCAGGGGTTAAAATGAGGAAAAAACAGAAATTTGTTTTTAAAAATTATAGTTTCAGTTATTCAAAATAAATAAGATCTAAAGATATTCTGTATTACATAGTGACAATAATCAACACTGTATTGTACACTTAAATTTTGTTTTAAGAGAGTGAATCTCGAGTTTTCTTACAATGCATGCTCTCACACACAAACAAATTGGCAAAAAGTGAGGAATATGTTTATTACTTTGATTGTCATGATGGTTTCATAAATGAATGCATATGTTCATATCCACAAAATTTTAACCATCAAATACTTGTAGCTTTGTGTAACAACTATATTTTAATAAAACTGTTTTTAAAATGAGGGATGAGCTCATAACTGAGCACATTTAATTGAAACTTTGTATTATAAAAACACATTTTTAAATATTACTGAAAGAATAGTAGTTCTCATACAAAAGAACTAAGTTTAGGTTGACAAATAACTTCAACATCATCACTGACAAGTGGAGAAACACTTTGAAATAAAATTTTCGAAGTGCCAAATGAACTAAACATCAAACCTACTCTTTATAGTCAGTAGAAGTCTCATTTAGTTGAAAGGGGAAATTATTCTGAAAAATACTAGGTCTCAAAAATATTTGATTTATTGTTCTCTTTGAAAATTCTTATATAGGATAATCATATAATTTATCATCAAACTATGATGTGACACTTTCCAGCATAAATTTTTAATAAATTATAAATAATCATTAATTGACCAATTAATATTATAATAGTACTGTTAAAAAGGTAAACTAGGTCTGTCCGGTGCAATCTCAGACCAAAGATTAGCCTACTTTGGAAATGTATATTACTTCAAGGAAAGAAAATTCAGATAAAGGTCTAGATGAGGAAAAATAATATGTAAATAGCTTGATAAAATATTGTTTTCCATAAGAGTCTAAGTCCATAAATAATATATTATATTCCAAAATTGAAATTCTAAACAATAGTAATACGACAGCAATGATGGCAGAGACAGAATACAGAAACAAGGGTATAAAAGTGTTTAGCTTCATTTCACTATATCTATATTTATTTTATAAATTTAAATACTTAATAGAGATGTCCTACCTAATAAAAGAGTAATATGTAAATTGACTATCACTCCAACACACAAGATGGCTGCACCCATGTGGTCAAAGATGGTTTCTCCCATGTGGACACAAAATAGTTGGGAGGGACCAGACCTGCAAGGGAGGGCAGTTGTGGGCAATCAAGCCTGCAGGGAAGGGCAGTTAGAGGTGACCAGGCCAGTAGAAGAGGGGTGTTGTGGGCAATTGGGCCTGCAGGAAAGGGCAGTTGGGTGGAACCCAGGCCTGCAGGGGAGAGCAGTTGGGGGGGGGGACCAGGCCTGTAGGGGAGGGCAGTTAGGGGCAAACAGGCTTGCAGGGGAGCAATTAGGCATCAACCAGGCTGGCAGGAGAGTGGTTAGGGGTGATCAGGCTGGCAGGCAGAAGAAGTAAGGGGCAATCAGGAAGGCAGGCTGGTGAGAAGTTGGGAGTCAGCATGCCTGGATTATGAGAGGGATGTCCCAGATTGGAGAGGGTGCAGACTGGGCTGAGGGACACACACCCCATGCACAAATTTCATGCACCGGACCTCTAGTATACAAATTGTCCCCTTGACTACGAGTTGTCTGGAAATTCAACCAGGGGGCAGGGCTGGCCAGGGAAAGGGTAGGAGGCCATGGCTGGCAGCCAGTAGCCACTAGGGATCCTACCAATGCATGAATTTTGTGCACTGGGT
Organism: Vespertilio murinus; assembly: GCA_963924515.1. Classification (NCBI taxonomy): domain Eukaryota; kingdom Metazoa; phylum Chordata; class Mammalia; order Chiroptera; family Vespertilionidae; genus Vespertilio; species Vespertilio murinus. Next base: position 48,783,719 of record OZ004707.1, read on the forward strand.
ATCTAGAGTAAACATAAGAATGAGCTTCAGGACTTTAGGACTATCACAAGCAAGATGAGAACAGTATGCCTGACTTTCAAAGCAATAGAAGAGTGAACTCATCCAATGAAACCAGGAAAAAAAAAAGAAAGAAAAGCAAAATAATATATTGTTCATAGAAAGGGTATATGAGGGAATGATATTATATTGCAATCATTACAATATATAAGATTATACCATGACATCAAGAAAGAAGTCACATATACACACAGTCACAAAGCCATCAAGTAGTCCATAAGAAACATAATGAAGAAAACACTTACATAAAAAGTGGAGAAAAACTAAGGAGTTGAAAAGTTATGCAAGAAAGCATAAAGCAAAAAAAGAGTAGGTAGTAATTTTATCATCAACAATATAAAATGATGCAGTGACATAAAGAAGAAAAAAAAAGGATGTTATATACAATTAAAAAGGTTTACATTCATGCACCCACACACAACCCTCATGTCTCAGATATAACAGGCAACAACTACCAGAGCTGTAAATAAATAGTAATATATATTCATAACAATTAAATATCTTAAAAAGCTCTTAGAAAATATCAGGCAAGAGATACAATAATGTTGAAAAATTTAATAGCTGAATTAATGAAAGTTAAATAGAAGTATATTCAGGACTTTACAACAAAGAAACCAAGAGAAGGAAACACTATTTGAGTACACTTAAAATACTCTCAATAATACTAATACATCCTCAACCACAAAAAAAAGTTAATATTTCAATTGAATTAAACGCATGCATTTAAAAGTTTCTGAATATAAAGCAATAAAATTCTGTCAATAAGAAAATAATTGATGGGTAAAGAACTATATTTACACATTGTAGTTTAAAGGTCATCCGTGGTCTGCAATTAAAAAAAAAAACCCAGCAATAACAACAACTAGAAGTCAAATATTATTTTAAGTGAAATCATTTATTGTTTAAAAAATAACTATAACAAAATATTGTGCATCTTAAACAGTATCTTATTACTGGAAATTAGGAATTTGTTACATTTTGTATATTAGATATAATTAAAAATCAATATTTCGGAATTTTTTTTTCCTTGATAATATCCACAAAGAAATTACTGGTTAATTAGCTATGAACCATTGTTTTTATTTTCATATTTTTAAAAAATATATCTTTTTATTAAATTCAGAGAGAAAGAGAGAGGGCGAGAGAGAGAAACATCAGTGATGAGAGAGAATCATTGATCAGCTGCCCTTTGCATGTTAGGCTGAACCATCCTTTTTATATGACTTTATATGTTTTTATAAGATTTCTATAACAAAAATAGCTTACACCAATTTATGATTGCTTCATGACTACTTCTTATAAACTTGATCAATGATTTCTTATTGCCAAATACAACAGACATTTTGTATTTGGATTCTCAATTAATTATGGAAATATGGCCTTCACTGCTGTAGTGATGTTACCATGATTCCACCTTTTCCCAAAGAATAAAGGTGATTATTTTGGGTCTTCATTCTTGAATATTTTACACCCCCTACTTATTCTTTAAATATTAAATTTCCCCAGTGCTCTTTTTTTTTACCCCCCATCACCCTGTATATGATTTAACCGAATTACAGAGTAATATGCAAATTAACCATCACTCCGCTACACAAGCTACCCCACCAGCCTTGTCCACCAGCCAATCAGAGCAAATATGCAGATTAAGCCAACAAAGATGATGATTAATATGCATACACCGAGGGAGGGAGGAGTGAAGACTGAAGACAGCATAGAAGGAAGAGGGAGAGAAAGTGGAAAGCAAAGCGCCTGTGGCTGCTGGAGGGAAAGCACTGGCAGTGCATGCGTGGCAGAGCGGGGCGAGATGTGCAGCAGCGCCTGAGGCCACAGAGGAAGGACAGTGGGAGGCAGCGGGGGCGACAGGCACAGTGGGTTGGGCATATGGGGAGAGGTGTGCAGTAGTGATGGCAGCGCACTTGCAGCCTGGGAGATGGCAGAGGTGGCTGAGGGCGTGGTGGGGCTGCTGGGATGGGGGTGGGGGACATGTCCTGCCAGCCCTGCCCTGCCCCACCCCATCCTGCCCTGCCCACCACAGCAGGAGAGGTGGGAAGGTGACAAAGGTGGGGTGGGGGGAGGTGAGCCCGTCAGAAGTCTACAGGAAGATTCCTGCAATAGGTACCTAGTATAGTTATATGTTCATAACTCTTAAAAGCACCCCTCCTTTCAGACCAATCCTGCGAATCCCAAACCCATAATGCAAGATAATGATTTATCTTCTCAATGGCTCTGAGATATTGCAAATTTAATATTTTCATAATGAAGTTCTTATCTTGACCACAAACTGGTTCTCATCAGTTTTGCCTCAGTGAAAGAAAATAAAATACCAAATTCAGGAGTAAGAGTTACCCTTGACTCCACTCTCTAACTCTCACATCCAGTTCAATGGCAAATCCCACCCTTTCTGACATCCACAATATATTCTGACTCATTCCACTTCTCTCATCTCTGCAGATACCACTCTTCAAGCCACATCAATTCTTGGAATATTGCCATCATTTCTTAACTGCTTTCTCCAGTGACTTTCCAGTAGATTCTTTGTTAGAGAATGCTTTAGGAAAAAAGAAAAAGAAGAAAAAAGGTAATTTGCATCATGCTGATCATCCTCCTAAAATCTAATAATAGCTTTCCATTAGATTTTGAATACATTCCAAATTACTTAACATGGCCTAGTGACCCAGCTCCAGTTTTTGTCTTAAATTTCATCTCTTGGCTTACCCCTCCTTTCTCACTCTACAGCCACAGTACTCACTATCCCTTCCTAGAAACTGCCAACCCACACCCAGCACAAGGTCTTGATCTGGCTATTGTTCCCTTTACTTGGAACAGGTTTTTGGATTTTGGACTATTTCCTTCTGACCTCCTAAATAACCCCAGTGATGTCATACCTCCTTTTTTGCAGGACTTGCTTCCTTTTTGCTTAACATGATTTTCTATTTTTCTACCTAGTTTTATGTTTGTTTGATTTTGCCTTTTAATTTGCTCATTCTTTGCTTTTGCTTTTCCTACAATATCGGGCCTCTAGAGTAGAGGTTCTATCTACCTTATCTCGTCTCTTTTCCTTGTTCCAAAAATAGTTGTAAACAAATATTTACTATGGTGTATGGCAGAAGTTATTAAGTATAATACAACCAAGATAGACTTTGTGTGGATATTAACCAAAACTGAATATTTAAATATATTTTTCTTATAAATTCTTATTGCAACAATCTTTTTTAAGTTAAAAAAGATGATGGAAATAAACATACCTGCTTAATTTTCATTTTTGTTTTCACTGTGCTTGAACATTTTCAACATTTTTAAAAAGATTTCTATGGCTTCACTGAGATATAAATGACAAGTAAAATTGTAAGACTTTTAAGCATACCTTGCAATGGTTTGCTATATGTACACATTATAAAATGATGTCTCCCATCTAGCAAATTAACACATCTATCATCACCCCACATATCTATCTTTGTGTGTGAGAACATTTAAGTTCTACACTTAGCAAACTGTAATTATACAACAGTATTATCAACAGTAGTCACCATGTCGTACCTTAGAACCTCATATCTAAGTCATTATATTAGATGAAGTCTGTACTCTTTTCCCCATCTCTCCCTAGCTCCAAGAAACAACTGTTGCACACCTTTTTTACTTGTTATTTCTATGAGTTTGACTGTTTATTTTTGGATTCCACACATATGTGATACTATGCAATACTTGCCATTCTTTGTCTGGCTTATCCCAATTAGCATTGTATCCACAAGAGATATCCATGTTGCCTCAGATGACAGGATTTCTTTCTTTCTCATGGCTGAATAATATTTTATTGTATATTTATTTCTCGTATTTTTTATTCACTTATATGTCAACAGGTACCTAGGCTATTTCTATATCGTGGCTATTGTGAGTAATGCTACAATGAACATAGGACTGCAGATGTCTCTTAGACTGTGGAGAAAAAGAAACTTTCATTCACTGTAGGTGGTAATGTGAACTGGTATAGCCGCTATGGAAAACAGTGTGGAGTTTCCTAAAAAAATTAAGAATAAAGTTACCATATGAGCCAGTCCTTCTTCTGGCTATCTATCTGAAAAATTTGAAAATATTTATTTTCAAAGATATATGCACCTGTATGTTCGTTGCAACATTATTCACAGTGGCCACAACATGGAAATAATTAAATGTCCTTTAATAGATGATTGGATAAAGAAGATGTGGCACATATATACTATGGGATACTACTCAGCCACAAGAAAAGATAAAACAGCACCATTTTCAACAACGTGAGTGTGAAATCCAAAATATGAAAAATGGAACCCAAAATATGTCCAAGTCTGAGCTCTTTGACTCATAAAACCAAAAAAAAAAAATGGATTTGCAGACAAAAATGCTGGGGGGCAGAAAAAAAACACAAAACACAACAAAATATATTGGGAGGAAAATAAAGCTTGGGATGGATATAAGGACTTCTTGCTACAAAGGAAGGGAGCCCCAAAAGAGTTACCACTTAAGCTCTTTGTCTAGGGGATATTCATATAATCTGTTAGATCCTGATTGGTCCCTTTAAGGAATTCTAGCAATATCCAATTATATCTAAGTTCAAGTTCCCTCCTGTGGGAATACCTGGTTCAGGACTGACACTTCAGGTCATAGGTGACATCACTGTTCCCACCTGGCCAGTCAAGGGTCAAGTTTTCCCTGCCGGATTGGGTTCCTGCCTAGTTAGTTCTAGGTCCTTTGTCTGTCTCCATCTGACTTCCCTTCTCCCTACCTTCACATGGTCCCTGCCCCTGATTTGTCTACATAGCCCAATGTTTCTATCTCAGATGGACCTTAAAAACATCATGCTAAGCAAAATAAATCAGAAACAGCTAAGAACTTTATGACTTACTCATATGTGGGATATAAAACTGAAACTCATAGACACAGACACCAGGATAGTGGTGGCCAGAGGGAATGAAAGGTGGAGGGTAGTAAAGGGTGCCAAGGATATGGTAAGGGAAGATAATTTGACTTTGGGTGGTGGGCACAGAATGCAATATCAGGTCATGGGTCATACAAATGTACACTTAAAATGTAACAAAATTCTATTAATCAATGTCACCATAAAAATAATAACAAATTAAATAAAAGGGACTAAAAAGAAAAGTGTATTCTATAAGGAAAAAAAGTGTGCAAATATGTCATGGGAATGGCAAAGTTAATTTGTCTGCGCCATATTTTTGTTAACATCTTTTATCTGACTGGCTCAGACTCTAGACAGGTTTTGTGATTATTTTTCCCCAGCTTTTATTTATACAAGCCTTGGTAAACTGCCATACTGCATTTTAGTGAAACTGTCTTGAATACAATGGGCCCCTTAAAGGCTGTTTGGGAGAAAAGTGTCACAGGCTTCTCCTAAGTGTTAAGAAATGTATTCACTATTAGATATATTTTATAGTAATATTGTGATACATTTTATCACTTTAGGAGGTAAAGTATCTTTCAAATGTAAAAGACTTCCTTAACATGAATACATTCTATGTAATGTATTTTGATTCTCTATTAGGAAGGCCTGTCTGCTACTGTCGAGAAATCTAATATCACTGCAGAATGCTTGCAGGAATTATGAGCTTGGAATTTAAGTGCTAAGAACAATTCTATTTAATGAGCAGAAGATGTATCTTGTCATGATGAAGATTAATTCAAGCCAATAACCACAATATAGTTAAGGTCTGAATGAAAATAATAATTTCCTTTGAGAAAAATTAAAATAGATCCTTTCTACTGTAACCTGCATTAGATTTTTCTCCCCCAAATCACACACAGATTTTTAAACAACCTCCCAAAGTAGTATACAATTTACTTTTTATAGAGTTACTAGAGGCCAGGTGCACAAAATTCATGCACAGGGGGTAGTGTCCCTCAGCCCGTCCTGCAAGTTCTCCAATCTGTGGGATGTCAGACTGCCAGTTTAGGCCTGGACTGGGCCTAAACCAGCAGTCTGATATCTCTCACACAATCAGGGACTGCTGGCTCCTAACTGCTCCCCTGCCAGCCTGATATCCCCCAACTGCCCTGCCCTGTTGGCCTGATGGCCTCCAACTGCCCTGTCCTGCTGCCTGATCACCTCCACTGCCTCCCCTGCTGGCCTGATCATCCCTAACCAACTCTGTCTTGGCCCCCACCACCGTGGCTTTGTCTGAAAGGAAGGTGGACATCTGGAAGATGGCCAGTCACTGGGTCTAATTAGCATATTACCCTTTTATTCGTATAGATTATTAGTATAGGTAATAGGTCATTACATTAACCATTGTTTCCACCAATACATTTGTTCAGCAAACTGAATGAAACTTTTTCTGCCTATACCTGAGAAGACGTGTCCTTTTTTGGAACTTTTTACACTTTGATTGAGATTTAATTTCTTCATAGATTATAATTCAGAGGAATGGAAACTGTGTCAGTGAGTCACAAAGTCTGTCTTTGTAAGGTATATAACTTCTTCTTGTTATGTGCCATCTTGTGAAACGTATTATCAGCAATGTATATTAAAGTCTGATTATAAATATAACTGTTCAAGGAGAGAGTACTAGTCCTAAGTTGGTGGTACTTTTGTAGCATGATGCTTATATTTAGCGAAGGACTACCTTGCGTGAAGCATTCTCCCAGATATCCACCAAACTGCAGAGGGATTTCAAGGTACTGCCTCAGAGGATGTTGGGGAAAAACACACTTGCTTATACCAATAGAAGTTCTTGTTTTTATATGACTAAGCAATACAAAATACCTAATTTTTGTTACTTTAAAAATGGTCTTGGCCAGTTATCTCAGTGGTTGGACCATCGAGCCTTACAGCAGAAGGGAAGTGGGTTAACTCCCTGATTAGGGCCTCGAGGCATCCAACCAATGTCTCTTTTTCTTTCTCTCTAAATCAATAAACATATCACCAGCTGAGAATAAACACACACACACACACACACACACACACACACACACACACAACAACAACAACAACAACAAAACACAAAACAGTAGACTGTTGTTGGTGGTGTAGCTCTTATTCCCTTTAAAAGTCTCAAAAAGCAGCAAGTATTTTGGAAGAAGGGGATTGACCCATATATATGAGGGTGACTTGATTGAGGCTTCTGGATTTCCAGCTACTCACTATTCAACTATTCAATGAAACGGAACCTACAAAATATTCCTTTCAGGTATAGAGAATTTGGTTAATGGACACATGAATAGATGTAAAATGAAAGTAGCATATTTGATTTATGCAAATGACAAGCTTAAAAGGGAGACAAAAGGCATGGAGCAGAGACAAGTAGCTTGAATTAGACCTAAGAATTAGATATTGAAAGACACGTGAGAAACTACTTTACATTTGCATTAATCAAGAGAAAACATAAAAAGAGACTGAACTGGGTGAAAGTAATTGGGTAAAACAAAGATTTCAGTTGTTAAAAGGAATGAGGGTGTAATTTAGAAATGTCCAAAGTTTCACTGACCCAAATCTCATGGTAGAAATGGCCTAAGATAGAACAATATAGATAGAAAAAGTTATTCATGTGTTTTTTTTTCCATGTCTGCATCAGAGACAACATGACACAGTGGAGTCCATCGGGTGATTCAAAAGCAACCCAGTAGGGTAGGATGCCTTGCTCTGCATATAAATGCTCATTAGCCTTTAGGCATCTCAGCTACTCCCTTGTGCCTCATTTTGTCATCTGTAAGAATGAAGATAATTATGCTATATAGCTCAGAGAGTTGTGGAAGCAATTGATTTAATCCAAAATGCTTAGACAATAACTGGCACCTAAAAACTATCTATATGTAAAAGCCCAATATGTAAATTGTTCCCTCAGGAGTTTGACAGGGAGACTAGGAGTTCCATCATTTGCTGTGATGTGTGTGGACCACTAGGGGGCAATGTGGAACAAAGAAAGGTCCCAGCCAGCAGAAGGCAGACAGGAAGAGAGGTCCAGTCCAACAGTCAGGAGGCCCCAATCATCCCTGATTGCTGGCCAGGCAGAGGGACCTTACCCATACAGGAATTTCATGCACTGGGCCTCTAGTACAAATAACAGTCATAGAAATACAAAGGCTTGTTAGGCAGCTTTTGAGTAATCCAGACCTCTCTCCCCACAAAATGTGTTAGAGTGGAAGAGTAAACATGTTGAGAAGTGATTCCTAATGACAAAGAAAGGTTAAACAATAAAAAGAAAATTTCAAGTTAACCATTATTCAAAATTACTATATCTTAAAATAGGAGAATATTGGGTAGGCTTTTTGTGTGTGCTCTCAGGACATCATGAATATCAGTGTGGTGAGATACTGCATGCAGGATGCTTTGTAAGAGATAGGAATTGTGAATGGCCATGGTTATGACTTGAGACTTATTTTACACAAAATTTCAAGCCAAATATTTATGAGCAGGTTACTGGCTTAACTCCTATAGATCAATAGTGGAAATACTGGTGAAATGCAAACAAATTCTGGATGTTAGTTAATAAGCAATAGGCCTTTGCTTATTTCTTAGTTTTTACAGTGATAGCATTGTTTTGGTGGTAGGAGAATAATGACCATCCCCAAAGATATCTAGATTCTAATCTTTAGGGCCTGTCAATATGTTACTTTGGCTGAGATTGGTTTGGATCAGTGGATAGAGCGTCGGCCTGCAGACTGGAGGGTCCCGGGTTCGATTCCGGACAAGGGTGTATACATTGGTTGCGGGCACATCCCCAGTGGGAGGTGTGCAAGAGGCAACTGGTCGATGCTTCTCTTTCATCGATGTTTCTGACTCTCTATCCCCCTCTCTTGCTCTCTGTAAAAAATTAATAAAATATATATTTTTAAAAATATGTTACTTTGCATGGCAGAAGAAAACAAAGGTTACAGGTGGCATTCTGGTTTGAAAATAAACTGACCTTGAATTAGGTGGAGTGGCCTGGATTAATCAGGTGAACCCAATAAGAGTAAAACTTCCATACATGTAGAAAGAGAATGCAGAAAACTCAGTATCAGAATAATGGGATATTGGGAAAGGCTAAGCTGGCTATTGCTGTCTCTAAAGATGGAATGCCACTAGAAGTTTGCCACTAGAAGTTAGACAAAGGGAGAACACGGATTTTCCCCTAAATCTCCTGAAAGGATAGAAACTTCTGGCACCTTGAGATGAATGTTGGACTGCTGAGCTCCAGAACTGTAAGTTGATAAATTTGTGTTGTGTTAAGCCACTGATTTTATGGTAACTTGCTATTAAATTAATAGGAAACTAATACAAACATGTTTGAAAACGTAGTTCTCTATCTCTTTCTCTCTCCCTGGCTCCCTTCCCCCCATCTTATCACTTCCTAAGTAGGTTTTGCTCTGACTTTATACTTAACCATGAATGGGGCCATGCCAATACTGCATATCATTAGATTATTTTTTATTTTCTTAAATGTAAAAGTTTATAGAATTTATTTAGGTAACATTGTTTAATAAAATTATGTAGATTTCAGATGTATATTGTATCACACCACCCCAAGTCATGTCTCCTTCTACTCTGGTAATCACTGTGCTGTTGTGTGTGTCTATGAAGTTTTGTTTGTTTGTTTGTCTGTTTGTTGTTTATTTGCTTAATCCCTTCATCTTTTTCACCCAGCCCAAGATCCTCCTCCCCTATGATAGCTGTAAGTCTGTCCTCTGTATCTGTGAATCTGTTTCTGTTTGGTTTGTCAGTTTATTTTGTTCATTAGATTCCATATATAAATGAAGTCATATGGTATTTGTCTTTCTCTGACAAGAATACTTCATTTAGCACGATACTCACTAGGTCCATCCACTCTGTCACAAAAGGTAAACTTTTCTTTTTGTATGGCTGAGCAATATACCATTGTGTACATAAATATATCATTAGCTTCTTATGTTCATATTCTTATAATCTTAAATGTGTTTCCAACCAACTTCCATACTTCCTCTAGCACTCCCAATATTTTAATCTGTATTTTCTAAAATAGACAAGTGAATAGATGTAAAATATAAGTAATTTATATTTATCTAATATAAATTACCTAACCTCCACTTTCTACAAATCACTATCCAACTGGGGAATACTTTCTCTCATGTGTCCTAAGTATCACAATCCTAATAATTATTCCAAAAATTATCATATCAATTATCTTTTCTTTATTCTTATACTTTACCTAATAATTATTACTAGAGACCCTAGGCCATTTATTTGCTTTCTATATCTCTGCACAACTCTGTATTCTCTTTATCACTGCCAATGCTGCCATTTAATCCTATCTAATAAAATAGTAATATGCAAATTGACCATCACTATAACACACAGGATGACCGCCCCCATGTGGTCAAAGATGGCCACAACAAGATGGCCAGCAATGGAAGATAGTTGTGGGTGATCAGGCCTGCAGGGGAGGACATTTGGGAGGGACCTAGGCCTGCAGGGGAGGGCAGTTGGAGGTGACCAGGCAAGCAGGGGAGGGCAGTTGCAGGGGGCAGGCAAGCAGAGGAGGGAAGTTAGGGTGGACCAGACCTGCAGGGGAGGGCAGTTGGGGGTGACCAGGCCAGGAGGGGAGGGCTGTTAGGAGCAATTGAGCTGGCAGGGGAACAATTAAGCATTGATCAGGCTGGCAGGGAAGTGGTTATGGGGTGATTAGGCTGGCAGGCAGAAGTGGTTAGGGGAAATAAGGTAGGCAGGTGAGTGGTTGGGAGCCAGCAATCCTGAATTGTGAGAGGGATGTCCTAGATTAGAGAGAGTGCAAATTGGGCTGAGAGACACATCCCTGCCCCCCATGCATTAATTTTGTGCACTAGGCCTCTACTATATATATATATATATATATATATATATATATATATATATATATATATATGTATATAATTGTTCATGATATTCTATTACATTAATCTGTAATGATATCACTCTACCAATATTCAGGGTACTCTTGCTTTTTATATATTTGTAACCCAAACTCTAGACACTTTGAATTCATCTGCCTCCTTGAATACTGCCTAATGCTTAGCATACAGTTTTGTAACTTACAATATATTTACCATCCCTGCATTGTGTTGTTGTTAAAGTAAAAATGGTTATGATGATGATGAATTGTCCTTTCTATGTTTTTTGATGGATGATTTTATTTTCTGTGACCTTAAAGAATAAGATCAAATCAGTTATCCATATTTAAGTATCTTGGTGCACAGTTATATGCCAGGAGACGTCACTTTGTATTTTGATTGTGTATGTGCATGCTCACCATTCATCTCTATATGCCTCAAAGTAGAGACCATTTCTTGTTTATCATTTCATTTCTTTTTTTAAAAATTAATCTTTATTGTTGAAAGTTTTACAGATATCTTTCCCCCCCATTGAGCCCCTCCACCTGCACCCTTACCCCCAAGCATTTACCACACTATTGTAAGTGTCCAGGGTTATGTACATATGCATATAAGTTCTTTGGTTACTAATGGCAGCAAATAAACTCAATCACCAGCTGTGTGTAGGGTTCACTAAAGGGAGAAAAACTGGCCCAAAGAAAATTCATTTAAAGCTTGTGATGGACTGATCCTCTCTGTTGATCTACACATGTTACAGAGTCACCATTTACATAAAATATTGCTTAGAATATGGCCACATGATTCCATAGTTTACTAACCTTATGATACAAGAGCTGGACCTCACAAAAAGCATGTCTCTGTTATAACAATGCCTGCTATCCTCCATGTCTAAGGGGTCTTTAAATGAAGGGTTCAACCTTTTCCTACTTTTTCCTTGGGCCTATTCAAGGCACAGGTGGTATCTGTTATCTTACCAGGACACAACTGAACACAGCCAAGCTAACAAGACACATTTAGATAACAAGGTGCACATTTAGACAACAGGATACACAGGAACTTAGCAAAATGCATCTGTAACTTACTTATACCTCTTGATGACTTTCCTGAATTCCCACCACAGAGGCTTATGTTCTAATAGTAGCATAGAGCAGTAATGTGAGCGAAATGAAAGCAGTGGGAATTGAAAGTTTGGAACTAATTCAGTTGGTGTTGGTGGTATAATTGAGGGGAAACTGAGTATGAACAGTGTTAGTGAAGGAATCATCGGAGACTTTCAGCTTGAATGACTAAGAGGATAATCCTGTTATTGCCAAAGAATATTTGTCATTAATATATCTAAGTTTTATTTGCTTCCGTCTTTTGTTGTACTCAAAACTCTACTTTGTGCTAATATGAAAATCCTGCGTGGTACTAAAAAAAACTATAAGATTGCTCATTTTGTTATAAAGTAGATGAGATGCAATGAGGCAACAAATATACTAAAAAGAACAAATCATGGGGAAAAAAGAAAAGGTGGATTTAATTTTGCTTTCTAATTGCCCTGTGTATAATTTGGGGAAAGAATCTTTGCCAAGAACAGTTTCTTTAATTATAGCTTTATAAATACTTATGATTTCATGTTGTAGTTAATTTGTGTATTAATATCACAATCATGAATATATATATGTATTAACACATATTTCATGAATTGTATATAAAAATCTCTAAACCACAACCTGAAAAGATTTGGCATTACTATTACTAAAGAAATTTAAAAATTACTGTTATCTTCCTTTTATACACAGGGGACTCTAAATGTTGCTTGCATGCTAATTTACTTTGTCTTTTTGACTGAAGTTTAGAATCACTGATATAAAAACTTAATCTCTTTTTCAATAATATTTACCTACAATAATAATGATATTATATTAAAAGTGTTGCCATTTTTTATTATATAAAAAGTGATGCATACATATAAACTGGAAAAAAAACACACACAAAGCAATATTGGATTAATATTATACACAGATTGTATGTCTTTTTAATGGTTGGTCATTAGTTGATAGATTTTTAAGCTCACAGAACATCTTGAAATGTTATACTTGGAGACATTAGTTTATTCAATAGAAGATTAAACAGCATCAGTCTTTAGGAACAAATCCAGCTCATCCTATTTAGTAGATGCATTCTTAGCATAGAAAATATATTACCCTCAAGTCTTTTTATCATGATATTGTGTTCATGGCTCATGCCCAGTGGATATTAAGGGAAAAGAAAACACAATTATGCCCTTGCCAAGTGGTTCATTTGTTTGGAGAGTCACCCTGTGCACCAAAATTTTGCTGGTTAGATTCCTAGTGGGGGCATGTAGGGGAGGCAACAATCAATGTTTTTCTCTCTCTTGTCTCTCTCCCTTCATCTCATTCTAAATATCAATAAAAACATATCCTGAGGTGAGGATCAGAAAAAGCAAACATAATTCTTGGGTTATGGCATTTTGTATGCAAATTGTTTTAAACTGAATTCTTCAAGGAAACCTGCTTTGGAAGGGAAAGGAAGGAAAGAGAAAGATAGTTTTGTTTTGTTTTGTTTTAATTTTTAACAACAGAATAAATTAAAAACCAGAAATGGGAGTGAAAGAAAAAGTATGGTGAATACGAGAATGGTTTTTGTTATATTTGTATAATTCAAACTGTTTGGTTTCATTTTATCAACTTTGACAATAAGAGGTTTGGATTAGAACATTATATACTTTGAGTACTTGATTTTTCTACATTCTGTGCTTTTATATCACCTTCTTAAAGTTTTAACTTTGTTATGCCTGCTCTTCCTGCCTCATTTAATGGTTGATATGTAAACATGTGGAGATAAAAAAAAATGTCAGATTGCAAAATGAAAATAATATTTGTTAACTATTCATCTTGAATTGTTGGGGCAAGAAATCAGGGGCACGGGTCAGGTTAGGTATTTAATTCTTGGTATTGGAAAGGAATTTTAGGGGGATATAGGCAGGTTTAGGAAATTTTAAAAATTAAGGGGTGCCATGAAAAACACACAGGGCTACTGAGCTGGGAGAAGGTACATTTCCACAACACAAGGGAGCCAGGTGCAGTTACATTTCCATAACACAAGGGAACTGGGAGTAGCAAAAGGTCTATATTTACAAAATAAAGAAGGAGGAAGAAAACCTAGAGAGAACAGGGGGAAAATGAGAAATGAGGGCCTCATTTGCCCCATGTGAAGTTTGACCATTGAGTTCAGGAGTTACTATAGTAACCAATCCAAGAGGAAATATTGACCAATCAGAGGGGAAATCAGGACACAGGAACTGCAGCCTTGATAAACAGGGAAAAAAGGAACTTGGTGGAACTCTTTCCCCCTCTCCACGTGGGAGTCTGTACTTATTCTTCAATAGATCTCCACCTTTGCTATACCACCTTCCGTCTGTGGATTCACTCTTAGACTCTGACAGACAAAGAATCTGGGGAACCATTCTGCCCAGGGAAACAACCTGTGTTCTAGTCCCCAAATCCTGCATCAGTGGTGAAATATTAGTCTTTATCCCAGTTAACTCTTTTGTATGAAACTACAGTTGTCTCTTGACTCTTGTTTTGTGTTTGTTTGTTTTATTATTTTTCTCCTTATTTTTTGTTTCTAATATAACTGAAAGTGGTGCATGGCTAACCATGTCAAAGAATGAAGGATGATTTATAGGTTCAAAAACTAAACAAAAACAAACACCCATGCTTTCAAACAGTTGCATTGACTAGGATAGATTATCTAGGGTAAGCTACAAAAGGAAGATAAATACCTTCTTAATTGCTAGCATGCTAAAAATCCATGTCTTAAGTTAAAATAACAATAAGAAAATTATTATTTAAAACTACGTTGTTGTTTTATGTTAAGATGGGTTAGCTTATTTAGCACAAATGATACCTAAACCTTCATTACAGTCCCTTGTGTCTCTCCTCCCCTTATTCCTCCCCCTTTGTCCCCTTATCTTCTTTCCCTTTTGTTGTCTATCTACCATCCTAACATACCCTCTTCTGCCTATTGGAATTCAAAAATGTGACCCCTCTCTATAGGACCTCTAATCATTCAAGAAAATCCCTGCAGAATTTTAAAAAAAGCTTGAGACTATTATTATTGAAAGAAAACTGTCTGATACTTAAATCCTAGCCATCTGTATTTGTTGATTATATAATTTGCTTTATCCTATATAATAAAAGGCTAATATGCAACTTGATGCACACTGACCACCAGGGGGCAGATGCTCAATGCCACTTAGTCAGAAGGCTGGTAAGCATAGTAGCAGTGGCAGGCCCCTTCTGTGGGAAGGGAGCCTAAGCTGTCAGTTGGACATCCCTGAGGGCTCCTGAACTGTGAGAGGGTATAGGCCAGGCTGAAGGACCCCTCCCACACACAGACACATGCACAAATCTCATGCACTGAGCCTCTAGTTAAAATATAAGCATTTTATTTTGAGAAACTGTCAAAGATATTTCTTTCTTTCAAGATGTGTTATCGCCATGGTGATGATGCAAGCACCCCGCCCCCATCACTCAGTGGCTGAGTGTGCAAATTAGCTATCATCTTTATTTGGTTAATTTACATATTACTCCTGATTGGCTGGTTGTGTAGTGAAGATACAGTCAATTTACATGATTGTCTATTATTAGGTAAGATGGGAAGAGTAAATCAGATTTAGGAAAAGAATGTACTCATTATGTTTATGATATTTAATATATTATTTGGAAACTATTAAAATCTGTATTAGTGGAAGCATAACTCTAATAAGATTTAACTCCTAAATATAATATATTGTTTTTGTCTTGTTCTTGTATACTACATTCAAACATGTTGTAGAAGGAAATAAGAAAAATGTAAATGTTGTTACTTTTATTACTTCAAAGTCAATACTGACAGTAATAGTCTATGAATCAGTATGAATCTTTACTTACAAAACCTATTAGAACTAAAGCCTCCCTAAAAGGAAAGAACATCAAAATATCAGCAAGCCACTCAATTCAGTGTTCATTTGGGAAAATAATCATGCTTAGGTTGTATAAGATGTGGAAGGCATTACAAATTCAAATAAAAATATTTACTCACCTTGGTTGCATTGGGATATTGTGGTAAATACATCATATATAATAAAGAGGTAAAATGCAAATTAACTCTAATGCCCCACAAGATGGCTTCCTATGACCAGGCTGGCAGGGGTTTAGTGAGGGTTGACCAAACAACTGAACAACAGGCTGCTTGGTGTGACCAGGCCAGCAGGAAGATTGGAGAGGGATGACCAAATGACTGACCAAGCAGGCTGTGTGGGGTGACAGGCTGGCAGGGAGGATGAGAGGGGCAATCAGGCCAGCAGGGAGGGCAGTTGTGGGTGACCTGGATGGCAGAGGTGGGCAATTGAGGGCAACCAGGTCAGGAGGAGGGACAGTAATAGCCGACCAGGCCAGCGAGGGGGGAGTTCAGTTGGGGACAACCAGGCCTGCAGGGGGGCAGGAGGGGGTTGGAGGCAATTAGTCTGGCAGGGTGTGGCAGGTAGGTGCTACCAGGCTGGCAGAGGGGGTCAGTTAGAGGCAACCAGGCAGGCAGGCAGGTGAATGATTAGGAGCCAGCTATCCAGGATTATGAGAGGTATGTCTGAATGCCAGTTTTGGGCCTATCCTGAGGGATCCCAGATTGGAGAGGATGCAAACTGAGCACAGATTTTGTGCACCGGACATCTAGTATGACATAAAATACATCCCTTTTTGTCTACCTTATGTTACTTAGTATATCTCTTCAAGGTTCATATTGTGTGTCAGAATTTCATTTCTATTCAAGGCGGAAAAATATTCTTAATATGTGTATACCACTTTTATTTATCCACTTATCCATTAATAGATATTGGGTTGTTTCTAGCTGTTGGTCAGTGTGACTTAGTTGCTATGAAAATGGTGTGCAACTCTGAGTCCCTGCTTTCAATCTTTTTAGTATGTACACAGAAGTAGAATTGCTGGCTTAAAATACTTTTTCTTAAATTATTTTATTGAATTATTTGGACTAACATAATTTCTTAAAATTATATAGGTTTCAGGGATATAATTCTATAATACATCATAAATACATAACACTTCACTTATTGTATTGTGTTGTTGGGCAAGTCTAGTCTCCTTCTATCACCATTTACCCCCCTTTACCTTCTTCTACCTTCCCCAGTGCACCTTTACCCTACCAATCACAATACTGATATCTGTGTCCATGAATCTTTCTTTTTTTAAAATCCATTTACTCTTTTTTTTAAAAAAAATATATATTTTATTGATTCTTTTACAGAGAGGAAGAGAGAGGGACAGAGAGTTAGAAACATCGATGAGAGAGAATCATTGATCAGCTGCCTCTTGCACACCCCCTACTGGGGATCTGCCCGCAACTAAGGTACATGCCCTTGACCGGAATCGAACCTGGGACCTTTCTGTCCACAGGCCGACGCTCTATCCACTAAGCCAAACCAGTCTCAGCTCCATTTACTCTTATTACCAGATCCTACCCCCTTTCCTCTGATAGCCATCAGTCTGTTCTGTCTGTCTTCACTTTTTCTTTGTTTAATTTTTTACATTCGATTCCACATGTGAAAAATCTTATGGTACTTGTCTTTCTCTGATATGATATGATTTAACTTTATAGATTGAATATAATTAAAAATAACTTTTTTTGAGTAACTGTCATAACTGATAATAAAATTATCTCATTTTCTGCTGTGGAGCAATTTTACTTACTATCAGTAATTTTCCTAAATTTGTATTATATGGTAGTTATATAACTAATATAAAACTTAGTATATATAATTTTATAAATTTACACAGTTATATAGTTCTACAATTAAAATAGTTATATAGTTAAATTTTAACTATATATTAATTTGTTAAAAGGAGAGAAAGTTGTGCCTCTTAATGGCTAATATGTGTGTACTAGTACATCAGGGGAAACGGGTAAAGCATTACCTGTGTTTGTTAATTTCATAATAATACAGTGAAAATGATTACTACTTCACTCATTGATGTGGATATTAGTTAAGTATTGGAGATAGCGTGGCAGAGGACTGACCCAATTCTTCACCCAAAACTGGTTTGAAAATCTATACTACTGATGCCACCCATCCATCAAGAGGGTTAAAAAGTTTTATTACCATGTAAAGCGATTCCTGGGGATGGGAGGACTGGTACCCAAGCCAGTTTGGAATGGCTTGAACAAGGAAATTAGAGTTTATAGTGGTTATCGGGTGGGGTTGGACAAGGGCCAAGCCTTTCATGGTTTGTTTGTTTTTACTAGTCCAAGGGAGTTTCTACCAGTGTAAGGGAGCAAGTGGGGCCTCTTATCTTATCCAGACATGGGCAATGGAGAGAAGTGGGAACTACTAGTAAAAGCCATCAGTAAAAATAAACAAACAAACAAACAAACAAACAAACAAATAAATAAGTCAGACTCTATTACAGTGTGATTAGAATTTTAGCCTAGTTCCAAAATGTACTGGTTATGTGATGGTACTTAAGAGGGTTTTAAGAAGACATTTGAAGGTAGAGATCTTATGATGTATCACAATAGTTGGCACCAGGCAAAGTCTGTGCCCCAGAATCTATGTGCTAAAATTAAGTGTGCTGCCTACAGCAAGTATTCTGCTTAGACACATAGAAGCCTGGGGCCCTTCCTTTTTTGTGTGATCTTGATCAGCTTTGTTCCTGAGCCTCCATGTCCTTAAACTGAGAATATTCTCCTAAAACTGAGAATAGTCAGACACTGCCTCATAGAGTTAGTGTGAAGATTCAATTAATTACAGTGTATGCACAACACTTAGAACAGTGCTCACATATGGTGAGCAACTTACATGTCATAGATATTTATTTGTAGTGATGCCAAGAAAACACCCCCCCCACACACACACACCAGTGTTCATTTTTATAAAGATATCTTCTTAGGAACAAAGTAAATATCTGTGTTTGCATTCTCTCAGAGAAGCAGTTCTTTAGTTCAGTTTTATCTATATTTTCTTCATCTTATTTTATAATTCATTTAGGTAAACTTAACTAAAGGGGAAAATAAAGATCTTTAAGGGAAAACTTCGAGCATCTTTTTTATTCTTTTTGAAAATAAATAATTCATCAAAAGGATTCTATTGATTCTCTTCATAAATATCACTTATTATTCCACCCCCTGTTGTTCCGAAGTTGACAGCAGGTTCTTTAAACCTAGCAAATCTCCGTCAAGGTAATAATTACAGGAAAACTGCTTCAATAGTAATTTTAATAGATGGGAGTCATAGGCCCATTTTTAAAAAATGTGAATAACAGATATTTGCCTGGGAGTTACCTAAATTATTACTATAACTCGATATATGGCCCTAGTGTTATTGAGGCAAAGTCTGTTCCTCACTTCACAGCTCACATATGCATTTTCACACCATAGCAATCAACACAGAGTTTCTCTCTCTTTTTATTTAATTTCTTTATTGATTAAGGTATTACATATGTGTCCTTATCCTCCCATTGTCCTCCACTACCCTCACATCCTCATCCCCCTCCCCCTGGTGTGTATGTCCATTGGTTAGGCCTATATTCATGCATACAAGTCCTTTAGTTGATCTTTCCCCCTTACTCCCACCCTCCCCTACCTTCTCTCTGAGCTTTGACAGTCTGATTGATGCTTCTCTGTCTCTGGATATGATTTGTTCATAAGTTTATATTGTTCACTATATTCCATAAATGAGTGAGATCATGTGCTATTTATCTTTCTTATAAGCTTTGAATTTGTCTTTGGGAGATGTTTGTGGGGTTTTTGTTTTGTTTTATTTTGTGTGGTTTTTTTTTTTTTTTTGTTAGTTTTGTATTTTTTTTTTTTTACTGTGTATTAGTGACTCACTTTTCTTTTTCTTTTTAAAATACATTTTATTGATTTTTTTTTTACAGAGAGAGGAAGAGAGAGGGATAGAGAGTCAGAAACATCGATGAGATAGAAACATTAATCAGCTGCCTCCTGCACACCCCCTATTGGGTATGTGCCCGCAACCAAGGTACATGCCCTTGACTGAAATCGAACCTGGGATCCTTCAGTCCATAGGCCAACACTCTATCCATTGAGCCATGCCTCCTAGGGTAGTGACTCATTTTTCTTTCATTGTTACTTACCTATCACTAAGATGTATCTTTGCTTGGATTTAAGAGTGAAAAGGAGCTGAAACCAGTTTGGCTCAGTGGATACAGAATCAGTCTGGTCGATGTTTCTCTCTCATCAATATTTCTAGCTTTCTATCCCTTTCCCTTTCCCTCTGTAAAAAATCAATAAAGTATATATATTTTTTAAAGAGTGAAAAGGAGATACAACAGAACTCTGAGAATTCAAAGGGCACATCTATGCTTGTTTATATTACTACTAAAGGTGTGGTGCAAAAAATTCGTGCAAGGGGGTGGTGGTCTGTCAGCCCAGCCTGCACCCTCTTCATCTGGGATTCCTGGAGAGATGTCTGACTGCCTATATAGGCCCGATTAAATGGGCAGTCAGCCATTGCTCTCAAAATCCAGCTAGCTAGTCTGCCTGATTGCTTCTAACTGCTTCTGCCTGCCAGCCTGATCACCCTCTAACCACACTCCTGCAAGCTTGATTGATGCCTAACTGCTCTGCTGCCAGCCTGTTTGCCCCTAACTTCCATCCCCTGCAGGCCTGGTGACCCCTAACTGCCCTCCCCTGCAGGCCTGGTCCCCTCCAACTGCTCTCCCCTGCAGTCCCCCAACTGACCTTCTCTGTAGGTCCAGTCAGCCCCAACTTCCTTCCTCTGTCAGCCCAGTCACCCCTAACTGCCCTCCCCTGCAGGGTTGATCACCCACAGCTGCCCTCCCTTGCAGGCCTGGTCCCTCCCAAATGCTCACTCCTGCTGGCCATCCTGTGGTGGCCATCTGTGTCCACATGGGGGCTGGATCTTTGACCTCATGGGGGAAACCATATTGTGTGTTGGAATGATGGTCAATCTGCATATTATTCTTTTATTAGAAAGGATAGAGGCCTGGTGCATGGTTGGGGGCCAGCTGGTTTGCCCTGAAGGGTGTCCTGGTTAGGTTGGGGGTTCCTTTGGGGCATGGGGTAGCCTGGGTGAGGGGCCTGTGGTGGTTTGCAGGCTGGCCACACCCCCAGGCTACCCAAGCAGAGGCCCTGGTATCTGGGATTTATTTATCTTCTACAATTGAAACTTTGTAGTCTGGAGCAGAGCCAAGCCTTCTGCTTGCTCTGTGGTGGCGACCATTTCTATTGGGATTTATGTGTCTTCAACAATTAAAACTTTGAAGCCTGGAGTGGAGGGTGTGCGAAAAGCTTGGCTTCCTCCATTGCTGGAGGAAACCCTAACCTCCTGCTCTCTCCAGTTCTGTGGCTTCCTCCATTTTTGTTGGGATTTATTTATCTTCTATAATTGAAACTTTGTAGCATGGAGTGGAGGCCAGGGCTGGCCAGGGTGTACGGAAAGCCTGGCTTCCTCCATTGCCAGGGAAACCCAAGCCTCCCTCCTCTCTCTGTGGCCATAGCCATCTTGATTGGGTTTATTTGCATATTTGTTCCTGATTGGCTGGTGGGCATGGCTTGTGGGTGTAGTGCAGGTACAGTCAATTTGCATATTACTCATTTATTAGATAGGATAGTTACAAACCAGTTTCTTCATGTCATGTGATATAGGAGGTTTCTTTTGAGTATCATTTAAATTTTCTGCCCTTGTTCTCGCTCCTTACCAGTTTCACTGCTAATCTTGGAGATATCCTTCTACCATTTCTCTCAAACTCCTCATCTGTAAACTGGCTCAATCTATAAAAGTGGGTTAGAAAACTCTTGAGGAATAAGGTGACATAAAATGTGGGAGGACATAAGCTATCTGGGCAGATACCATGATTTGCCATATTCTCCATCCATGGTCATGATGATGGAAACCTTACACATAATGAAAAATGTAGTATGGGTCTCTGAGAGAGGGCATGCCAAAGAAAACTGCTACTTACCTGAGATTGGCTAGTAGCATGGAAAATCAGTTGTAGTTCTCAAGCTATTGAGAATGTTCATGTATATTTTATGTACTATAACTCTGTCTAACCTGACTGAAAGATCATTTTTTAAAGTATTTATATATAATTATAATGTTTTTTCTTCTCTTCCTCAGGTTAAGTAATTCTAATATCTTCAACTTTTACCTGTTTTAATGTTGTCTAATCTGATAATGTTTTCTAATTCAGTGGCATTCAAACCTTTGAATCACCGATCATTCCTGGCTCGCTTATATATCACTCGCAAAATTTTCTTCTTTGGATTTATTATGATTATTTACAAGGTGATGATTAAGTTTGGTGTTTTTATTTGTGAACACAATTACATGGAGATAAAGAAAGAGATACATAACATGAAACTGTCTATTTTTTTTCCTCTCTTTAAATGAGTATCCATAAAACTCAACCATATATTATTGCTTACAGATTTTAGGGACTAGTAATTTCCTCAGTATATGCATCAATCCTGAAACAAATAAAAACATGAACCATTTAAAACTTTGGCTAATTTCTAAAATAAAATTTCATATTATACTCTGTTGCTGAAGTCATAACTATGCATGTAAAACACATTAAATAATAAGAGGATCATAATATAGTCAAGTGATGGGGTCACAAATGAAACAGATTGAACTCTCTTCCAACAATTTTCTTAAAGAGTAACATTGAAGTAGGTCCTTGACTTTTAAAAATTAAAACCATTACAAAATTAAGAACTGACCCTTAGTCTACTTTCAAGCTTTGATAGGTTAATGAACTCTTAGTAAGTTTTCGAAGGGCAGCCTGATTTTCCACTGAGGAGACTGAACAGAATTAACCTCCACTCTAGACTTGAACATGACATGAATGAAATGAAAACCGTTCCAGGAGTATTTTCTCTTCATCATGTAAAGGAAGTATGCAATTAATAACCAAGTCTAACTTTTACTAGAAATGTGCCAATGTGACCAGATGATCTCTATGAACCTGCAGACATAAAAATCCATGAATATTGAATAATGTGTAGAATATATTTTCGAAAATCAGTTGCCATGGAGGTGGAGTGAAAATGTGGTACTCTAACAGATTCAAACAGAAGAATTTTACTGTTTCAAATTCTAGAGGCAGAAGGGGTATGGTGAGTTGATGTGTTTTCTGGGAGTATACTACAGATGCCAGTGATGGTGAGTGCTTATATTTTGGTTATTAAAAAAAGAGATCACAAATATGTTCAATAGGCTACCCTTAGATCCTTTACATAAGAGAATGAATTATACACGTTAGAATATCTGTTCCCAAATATGATGGCACTAGCTTAATTCTTTATTACTTTCTCAAGCATAATTTATTCTAATTTTGTATAAAGGAGGTAAAATCAAACCCTTCCCTAAAAAGTAGAATTTTAGTCTCACATACTCCTCAATAAATGTAGTTTAGTGTCTGATTTACATATTTTCCCTTCCTTTTCTGCCCCCTCCCTTCAATGGGGAATCAATCCCATAAGCTAAAAACTGTGGAGAAATGGTTCTTCCATATCTTCTGTCTCTAGACCTAAGTACAAAGGCAATCAATACCACGATGTTTCTACTGTCCATCACCAGTGGGCAGTGTGACAGAAGAACAGCACAAAAGGTAACAGAAAAAGTTACAAAAATTAATATACATTTTTATTTAATAAAAGTTATACATTTTAAAAGATCCATTTTCTTCTATACTCACATGTAAATGCAAATGATATGCATTATTATGGTGGCTTAATTCAACTGCTAAACATCAGTGTAAATAAGTGATAGGGTAAAACGTCCTTTACCAGGTGGTTGAAATTTTTTGACAATAGTTTTTAGTTTATATTCCTGAAAATATAAAAGAAATAAGCCAGTACTTTCATTAAAATATACAAAAGGGCAAGGTACTAACTTAGAAAGTAACAGGGAATTTATTTTATTTTTTGTAAATACCCTGTTTCCCTGAAAATAAGACAGTGTCTTATATTAATTTTTGCTCCCAAAGATGCGCTAGGTCTTATTTTCAGGGGGTGTATTATGTTTCCATGAAGTCGGTCTTATTTTTGGAGGATGTCTTATTTTCAGGGAAACACGGGTAGTAATGAGGATAACTAATCAGTGAAATGATTGTGTATTTGCATCTGTACTTGCAGTATACTTTGGCAATTTTTGTTGTTTAATTTTGAATTGCAAGTAGCATAGTCATACTATTAGTTCTCTGGTATACTTACCTAGTTTTCTATCTTTTTGTCTTTAAATTTGGAAATTTTTAGGATTATGGCTTCAATATTAGTCAGGTGACCAATGCATAAGGTCAAAAGATTAGGGCATTTTGTCCTTTGTCTCTTTTGGATAGTTCAGCACAAATAAAAGAGGAAATCGCAAGGGAATAAATTGTTTCTAGAACATCTGTCCTAGGGAAAACATTGTAGAGACTAGCTAAGCATATGCCATCTGTGAAGGAGTGTGCTCAGTAGAATCAATAATCTTGTATTTAATAAAATTCTAGTAACTATTTTTTTTCTTGTAGGTATAATATTTCAAATTGCTATATTTCTAGGATTCTGATTTGATCTCACTTGCTGTATTATGAATCATTATTTTGACAAACCCTTATTTTACATCTACTAGTAATATGAAGAGTGATTTGGTGATTTGTCTTATTGGAAATGTCTATACACAAACAGATGGTAGCACAAGGTTAGTGCACATTGGATAATATGTTTATTAGTTTAATCAATAACAATAAGGTATGCAAAACAGATCCCTGTCCTGCTAACACAATGCCACAGACACACACACACACACACACACACACACACACACACAAAGTAACAAATTGTGCATAACATTAAAAAAAAAATTTTGCCTATTGAGAACAAAACCTCCCCCAAATGATGAATTTTCTAATTGGTAATTTTTAGTTTCATCATCATTTTTATCTATTTAAAATTACTGATATGAAACATGATCAAATCTAAAATAACTGTTTTTAAAATTTAAATGTAATTTAATAGCAATGCATTTTTAATAAATTATAACTGGGTAATAATGAATTTTATGTAAGTATTTTGCAGATAGACAGAAAATGCAATCATTTGATTTTATGGCATATTTTACCAAATGAGTTGATGGACTGTTATCAGGATAAAGAAAGTGTATCTCAAGTACTTTTGGACTATTTTATTTTGAAATAATTTTAAACATGTTGAATATTTACAAAAATAACTTAGTGTTCACATACTCTCTTTCTCCATCTTCCCCTAATGTTAACAATATACATAAGCATAGTATAATCATCAAGTCTAGCATATTAACATTGGTATAATAATATCAAATAAATTATATATTTTATTTTATTTTGTGAGATTTCCTCCTAATTACCTTTTCCTGTTCCAGAATCCAATGAAAAATTTCATGTTGTCTTCACTTGGAAAGGTCTTTTACTTTTCACTCATTCTGACATCTTCCTAGAATCCTCAACATTTAAACAATTCATCTCTCACATCAATGCCTGATTATCTTTAGAGCAAAATTCAATCATGTTATTTAGTGCTAAAAAAACATTAAATATTTCCCTGTTGCCTGGCAAGCTAAATCAAAATGTCACTACTTGATTCTAAATCTTCTACTCCAGTCTGATATTTTTAGTCTGGGGTAGATAAGTCCTGCCAACAAAATCTGCAGACATCTTAGCATAGCTTACCACTGTTTTCCCAATATGTGCCAATGGCCATTGCACCATAAAGGACTTGCACCAGGATTCATACTGTTTATCTGCCTTAATCGCCATCCATGATCCTTCCCAAGTTGGGAGTGGGTGGGTGGGAGGTAAAACTCTACTGTATTTTAACTATTATATGACAAAAAATAAGACAGTCCATAATTAGGGTCTAGCTAAACATGACTTTCTATAAATACAAAGGAATACAAATACTGCAAAACAATTAAAATGTGAATAATATGGTTCTCCCCATAGTTCCATCTCTGCACTATATCATACTCTCAAGAGACCTTTCTCAGCAACGCTAACATGAAACTTCTGCCCCCAGGGCCCACTGCTATCTTTCTCCTTCCCAGAGTTTTATTCATTTTGCATTCTGTTCTGGGGAATTCATTTATTTACTGTTTATTGCCTGTGTCTCAAGTATTGAAATGTGAATTTCACGGGAGCAGAACATTTGTCTCATCAATGCTGTATTTTTGGTATCAGGAACAATGCCTGGCATATCCAAGAGCTAAATAAATATTTGCAGAATAAATAGTGCCTAATTATATAGGCAGATACTAATTCGCAAAATATTGTATAACACAAAGGAAATATACAAAGTGCCATAACTATACCATGAAATTGAAATATTTATCACTTTTGCTTACTTTATATACATAGACATACACATTTTTCTTTAAAAACAACAAATATCTTTCAAAGAAAGGAGGCTGAATATATTCTTTCATCTTGTTAAATTATTAATGATGTGATCCAAATCCATAGGGCATTGTTGTTTCCTTAGGATTCCTAGAATTTTCCCCTCATGCTCTTTGAATGTGTTCCCCTATCCTAGCCGAGAGTGGAGGGACAGACAGACAGTGGCCATGCCCGGGCTGTCCCCAGGATCTGTGGCATCACTGCTTTTGTTTCTCATTCCTCTTTCTCTGGACTTGAAAAATGGGGTATCCCCTCACATGGTTTGTACAAGCCTAGAACTATTTTGTTTGTTTGTGCTAGGTCTGCTTTGGGTTATGTAATTTTAGAACTTTTACTCTCCTGCACAGGAAAACAAAACAAAACAAAAAAACCAAAAACCTCACTTTTCCTAATTCAATGTTGCATCCAGAAATATCATATGGAATCAGACACCATACCCAGCAGGATCAGTGTGATGGACCTGTTATTTTCTGGTTTTACTACTTGTATATTGTTCCATCATAGAGCTATCAGGAGGGCAGTGTTTCTAATGTGTGTGTGTCTTGGCAAAATTCTATAATAATAACAAATCTTATACTGACAGTCACTTGTTACATCATCCTCGTTCAATAAGGAAAAAAAAGCCTCAATCATTAAAAAAAAATGTATCTTTTAGGCCTGGCCAGAATTACTCAGGGATTAGAGTGTCATCCTGTGCACAGAAAGGTCTAGAATCAATTCCCCGTCAGGAACCCATACCTGGGTACAAGTTCATCTCCTCCTCGGGTCGGGGAGTGTGCAGATGGCAACCAATCCCATTAAGACGTGCATCTAACCTGGGTGTGTGTCTCCCTCCTTCTTCCTTCCACTCTCTCTAAAAAGCAATGGAAAAAATATCCTCAGCTGAGGATTAACACTAAATAAATAAATAATAAATATATATTTTTTTATTTTAGCAACATATCATATCAAATACTTAGTTTGCTAAATGTTCTTATTTATATCAAGTCATTTCTCATGAGGAAGCTTTAATTTATTGTTATAGAAGATATAGAAGAAGTGATGAATAAGTTTGTTTATAGATACAGATAGAGGTAGGAGCTTGTGTATTTTTTCAACTATAGGCCCAGTGCACAAAATTCATGCACAGGGGTGAGGGGGTGATGGTGTCCCTCAGCCTCAGCCCCCTGCCTGCACCCTCTCTAATCTGGGACATCCCTCTCACAATCCAGAACTGCTGGCTCCCAACTGCTCACCTGCCTGCCTTCCTGATTTCCCTTAACCGCTTCTGCCTGCCAGCCTGATCACCCCCTAACCACTCCCATGCCAGCCTGATTGATGTCTAACTCTTCCCCTGCCAGCCTGTTTGCCCCCAACTTCCCTCCTCTGCTGGCCTGGTCACCCCCAACTGCCCTCCCCTGCAGGGTTGATCACTCCTAACATCCTCCCTTGCAGGCATGGTGCCTCCCAAATGCCCTCCCCTGAAGGCTATCTTGTGGTGGCTATCTTGTGTCCACATCGGGGCTGGATCTTTGACCACATGAGGGCTCCATCTTGTATGTTGGAGTGATGGTAAATCAGCATATTACTCTTTTATTAGATAGAATAGAGGTCTGGTGCCCCGGTGGGGGCCAGATGCTTTGCCCTGAAGGGTGTCCCAGATCTGGATGGGGGTTCTCTTGGGGCATGGGGTGGTTTGCAGGCCAGCTACACCTCAGGCTACCAAAGCAGAGGCCCTGGTATCTGGAATTTATTTACCTTCTACAATTGAAACTTTTGTAGCCTGGAGCAGAGCCAAGCCTTTTGCTTGCTCCAAAGTGGTGGCCATTTCTGTTTGGATTTGTTTACCTTCTATAATTAAAACTTTGTGGCCTTGAGTGGAGGCCTAGGCTAGGAAGGGCAGGCAAAAATCTTGGCTTCCTCTGTTGTCCGAGAAACCCAAGCCTCCCTCCTGCTCTTTGTGGGCGCAGCCATCTTGTTTGAGGTTAATTTGCATACTCACTCTGGTTGGCTAGTGGGATGAGTATAGTGGAGGTATGGTCAATTTGCATATTACTCTTTTATTAGATAAGATAATTGTATTCATTATATACACACTGTGCAACAAGAATAAGTGGGGTAAAGATTTGCATCACAAAATTGGGCACATTTGCAGAAAATTTGAAAGCCATGAAAATCACTGCATTGTCCAACACCCACTGGCCATGTCATAATTTACCTAAAACCAGGCTTAATTATAAGACCCTTTCCACTTTAATCTATATATAAAAAGCTTAAGCAACCCAATGATTGAGCGATCCAACAATGGGTTGACAGGTTACTATGATGTGAACTGATCACCAGCAGCAGATGCTCAATGCAGGAGCTGACTCCTGGTGGTCAGTGCACTCCCACAGCCAATCTGCTGTGGTCCCTCCCCCTGCTGGCCAGCCCCAATCAGCCTCTCCTCTCCAGCCAGCCAGTCAACCTCTTTTGGTTTCCCCCCCCTAACAAGCAGACTGACAGGGACTGGGTGAGATGGCCAGCCAGGCTGAGGGACCCTGCCCGTGCATGAATTTGTGCACCAGGTCTCTAATACATAGATATTAATATAAAATATTTTAATAAGGTAATTAGGTTAATAAAAATCTATCCATTTAACTTGAAATTTAACCAATAAATGATTATATAAAACCCATTATCAAAAGTTCACCTTGAAAACCATGGTGTTCATTAATCCTGGTTCAAAATTATTATTGCTAAAAAGTACTAAGATTTGTTGCATAGTAGCACATTCGATTTTTGTTACAGAAATCCATCGTGAGATAAAAATTTATTTTCCTTTGGAGAATGTCACCATCAGTCTCATGAAGATGTTAAAACTTATGTTTAGATTTTTAAGATGGAAATTACTTGTTTGAAAGTTGCACCACCTGGAGGTATTGGTTACCACTTGGAAGACATCTCTATTTGAGTGTCTTATTAGAGTCATGCCTGACAGATACTTGTCTGCAAATGAAATGCTAGTGTGAAATGTTAGTTAGGAACCTCATAGCCATTACCTGGAAACTTCTTAAGCAAAGAAAAAAGAGATAACTGTCAGCACAGCCATCATTTTTAGAGAACAAAATATTGAAAACATGAAGCAAATAGGCTTGCAGGAATACAAAAATTCCTGAGGTGCACCAGAGTAGGGAAATCTTTCTTCCAAAGATTGCAATAACTTACACTGCAAACTAATATATTTTATTACTGGAAATACTTTACTTTCAAGTGTAATTGATACGGCTCATGGTTTACTGCCAGGCACACTTTCACTGTGTCATAGCTGTTGCGTATAATGACATTCTGCAAGGATGCCACTGACACCAGTACTTTGTCTTCCAGAACAGCACTCCGGGCCATATTTTTAATACAGGATGAGTCAGGGAATCACATGCAAATGTTGAGAATGTGATGCTAAAAATTGATTCTACCGGGTTCGAACTAGATGTTTTCTCATTCATAATACGGAATAATTTATTTCAAAATGTCATTCAGATTTATAAACTGATTATTATTTTTGTTGAATCATAAGTTAACATGACTATATAAGATAGGTAAGCTTAGAAAGATAAGTCATTCTTCCAGATCCTACAAGGAATTAAAACAGTAAAACAAAAAGTATATATTAATGAGTAGATAAGACATACAATTATACTGGAGCAATTAGAGGGATGATACATATAAGATAATATACAAGAAAAAAGACTTAAAAGTAGAGAAAAGTCCTCTCAAGAAAGATCCTGGCAAGAATAAACTTGAACTATGACTGCGATGAATATATGAGACAATTGGACCTTTGCTTTTGCAGAGAGTGAAAAATACAATTCAACATGAATAGGTAGCAAGATATACACTAGACTTGAATTTCCAGGGTATCTAAAGCATTATTTTTTTTGTGCAAACTGGGAATGTTAAAGTAGCTACTTTAATGCCATGAACTAATGTGGAGTATAATATTTAGCCATAGGCTAATTACTGGCTGCATAATTTGAGATAAATTGGAAATCTATTTATTTGTTTAAAATATACTCACTGTACACCTGCAAGCTACCACACACTTGATTAGGCATAAATGTTTCAGAACAAAACACAGTCATGTCTAATGTTATGTAGGTGAACTTCAATAAATTCTATTTTAGTGGAAATAGACAAAGGAAAATGAAAATAGGTATAATGGAATATTGGAGGGTGATGTGTGCTATGAAAAAAGCCAGGTAAGGTTCAAAAGTATATAAACTAGTCAAGAAAGAAGCACTATGGAGGAGAGAGGTATGGGAATGTGTCAATATTAAACCAGGCAGTTAGGGTACACTTCTCAAAAAAAAAAAAAAAAGGAGAGAGAGAGAGGCGCGGGGGGGAGGGGGAGGTAGATGGGATTGTTGACCATATTGATATCTGTGGAAAGAGTGGCCCATGAAGAGGGAATAGCTAGGCAAAGTCCCTTAGGCATGCCCCAGCCTGATATGTGCCAGGAGCACCAAGGAAGCTATGTTTGTACACAGGGCAGAGGGAGGGAGAGGTGATGAGAAAGCAAGGGCCTTGCTGGGTAGGGCCCAACAAGCAAATGGGGAGCCACTTCAGGATTTTGAATGAAAGAGCAACACCCATGGCTTGCATTTCAAAAGATCATTTGTCTGGTTCATAAATAGGAGGTAGGAACACTGGTAGAAGCAGGAACTCTCTTTGAAAATGACGTTAGTAATCCCTCTGGGAAGGTGAGTGGTAGCAGTGGAAGTGCTGGAAGTGTCAGTTCCTGGTTAGGAGAATTTTTAGGTTTAAGCAAGCTGTTTGTTTTTGTTGTTTTGTTTTGTTTTGTTTTCTGAGACTGAATGAGCAGTATGAGGGAAAGAATGGAGCCACAGATGATATCAATTTCAGCTTAAGCAACTGGAGGTATTGCCATTATCTGAAGTGAGACAGATCAAAAGTGGAGGGAGTCTGGCAAAGAAAGCAGGCCTTCAGACTGGGCACACAGAGTTTGAAATGTCCAGTAGACATGTGAGTAGAAAACAGAGAATATGAAGCTTCAATTGAAATCTGGGTTTGGGGAGCAAAATGTGGACTCGCTGTATAAATTAAAGTGTGGTCAGCACATGGGTTAATTCTTGCGTTTAATTCCAGGAGATTGGATGAGATCACTCAGGGAGAGATCCAAATAGAGACAGAGATAAAAGGTCCAAGGGCATCATGTGGTATTTCCACACCACTGTGCCATTTCATGTATTTCTGGGTTACACGCTATTTAGAAATCCAGGTAAATGTTGATGGAGAGATGTTATCTGATTATACTAAAAAAAAAATATCCCTGATATGAATACATGATACTGCCATTCCATATGAAAAGTGTTGTACAAAAGTCAACTCTAGCACTAAATTCAATAATTCAAGAAGCATAATATTGAGATTAGCTAAAAAATATCAGAAGTAAAGTAAGATCATTTTAGGAATACAATATAATTGACTATGTTGGAGCAGAATGCTGCTTTAAATTTTAAAGAACATTGTAGAAAAAGAGAGGTCTTTAGAACGAGAGTTATAATTACCTAAAATAAAATATAACCATTGTATTATAGCACAAATAATAAATATAAAGATAGTAAATGCTAAAAGTTACTATTATATAGAATAATTAGTTCTCATTTTCATACTCAATTCACAATTAAACCCAATAGAAATACCAACAAATCCTTTTTAATAAAAGGCTAATATGCAAATCAAACTAACGGTGGAATGACCATTCACTAAAACACACACTGACCACTAGGGGACAGACGCTCAATGCAGGAGCTATCCCTGCTGGTCAGTGTGCTCCCACAAGGGGAGTGCTGCTCAGCCAGAAGCCCTGAGCTAAGCTCAAGGCTGGCGATCACAATGGCAGTGGCGGGAGCTTCTCCCACCTCCTTGGCAGCCTGGATTAGGTCCACTCCCTGGGAGGGCTCCCAGACTGTATGTAAGAGGACACAGCCCAGGCTGAGGGGATGCGCCTCCCCAAGTGCACAAATGTTGTGCACTGGGCCTCTAGTATGTTAATAAAATAAAACATGACTATTAACTGAATCAATATAGACTACATTTCCATGCCTTGGTTATAGCTTTTAAATTGAAAAATTCAACTGCTTTTCTCTAAATTCAGGAGAGCAGGGGAGCAGCTTTATAGAACAAAGCATTCTGCACTTGACTTGTGGCATTGAATGTTTGTGTTAAGTGGATATTCAGTGCTGCAGCTGGCACAGGTATTGAGGGAAGCACTCATTTCAGTATCTACTGGCCTGGGCATTTGTTTCAGTACTCTACACTATTTGTGTAACATCCAAGTGAATTGCCAACATTGGCCAAAAGGATAAAAGACTTCCTTTTCATCAAAGTTACATCCAGAATATAAAAAGAATTGAAATCAGAAATATTCTAGTCCCTATGAACTTTTTTGTTAGCTAGGGGAAAATGTCTTTATGTTTTAGTATTACATTTGACTTATCAGAGTATTTAAATAAACGTTTTAACCCCCAATTGTTAGATCATCTATGGTATTTTACTCTACTTCCTAAACTATTAATATAGAAATACCTTGAATTTATTACTCAAGAAACATGTATTTATCTCTTCATAAGAATGTTGTCTTATCCTACTAGCAATTAAAAAGATGCATTTGCTATAAGGCACAAAGATTATAATTGCGATACATGTGGTGGGAAACCAGGTGCAGAATAAACATCAGCCGTGGCTGTCAAGTAATACAAAGTAGAAGAACAATTAGCTATTACAGGAGACCTTTAGGGAAACTTTTCAAATAAAAACCCAGTGCCTGAATAACTTAATTAACTTCCTGTGGGATCAAATCCATCACTGTTAAGCACCTGTCACATATAAGCATTGCCTATAGTGAGGCTCAATAAATGTTTTGTATTAATGCCAAAATTATTTGTGTCTCTATATTATGATATCTGGAGAAATAAAGCATATTTGCTATATTAAAAAGGCACTTTTGTAATTGAGCCAGTGCTACTGTTATATTAAAAGAAAACTAATATTGAAAGTGAACAATGGCGGAGACGAATTGAATACTTTTTTAGAGGCTAGAAACAGAGACTTTTTTCTACGAAACTTGTTATCTCCATATATCATCACTATGCCATGGAAAATTCTGTCACATTTCATAAATGCCTACACAAACATATCATGATTATGCTTCAAGCTATGCCTGAAACACACACACACACACACACACACACACACACACACACACACACAAACCAACCACATGGAGAATAGTTGTTTCACAGTTATTCGTGAAATACATTCACTTATTCATTGAATAAGAATTGGATTTCTATAATGTCCTACAGTTTCATGGCCAGATAGGTGTCCCCACCCTGTCTTTTGTGGTGAAGTGTGTAAATTTTGTCTTTAAAACTAAATAGATACAATGTATTAAAGTAATAATAAAAACCCAGGTCTTTTACTCCAAGCTCCATACTCTTCAACACTGCATTTTAATGTGAATTAAAAATGGAAAGTGATGATTTTGTATTCTAAGAGTGTATTCAGGTCTGATAGCTTAAATTACTGACTTAATAGATAATTAGGGAGTTTTTTAGAATGATAAAATCCAAAATTAGGAATTACAAGAGAGTCACTACGGTGGTAATTCACCATAAAAATCCATTTTTTTCTAAACTGTACTAAAACAATAACTTGATACAACTAGAGAAATGTTGGCAAAATTGTGCTAATGAGGAACTTAACTGCCATTTCTACTGTCTTTTGGAAAGTGGGCATTCTATGTTCATAAACAGAAGTCCGGGGCTCTCTGGACAAATGCGTAAGTTCATTGGTTGTATAAGTTAAGCGTCCCATTTTTGGTAGTTTGTGTTTTTATTACTTTATCCCAATTGTTTTACAAACAGTTAAAAAAAGAATAATTAAGGAATATTTACCACTCAGATTTCTCAGCACCTAAAATGTACCTATGTTTTAGGTCTATTTCAAATAATAATCAAAACATACCTAGGCATCTTTATCTCAATATTAATTTAAAAAGCAGATATTAAAGTTGATATTAAATTGCTCAGGCCACATTTGTGCTCAATAGTAGACTCAAAGTCAAACCCTTATTTATATGGCTCAAAAAGGAATCACTTAATCTACTCAACAGATGAAGTTAGCAAACTTCACTTCTCTAAATCTGATATACATTTCTGATAATGAAAATGAACTGCAGCGGCGTGGAGTTTAGTTGCTCTTTAGGACATTCTTCCTCACTAAAAATTTATATTATGGAGTTCTCTGGTGAAGTTTATTTTAAATGGATGTGTATTTGGCACCTCACATTTTATTAGTTTCAGGCATGCAATGTAATAATTAAATATTAATATACATTGAAATATGATAACCACACTCATCCATTGGTGAACACATACGTTGTTTTTTTTTCATATTGTAAATAATGCTGCAGTGAACATAAGGACACACATATTTTCAAGTTAGTATTTTTGTTTATTTTTTAGGATGAATACCAGAAGTGGAATTACTGAATCATAGGGCAGTTCTTTTTTTATTCTTTTGAGGAGCCTCCATAGTGTTTTCTATAGTGGCAGCACCAATAACCCATTCCCAATAACTGTGCACAAGTGTTCTTTCTCCATATCCTCATTGACATTTATATCTCAACTTGTTTTTAATAATAATTCAAACAGGTGTGAGGAAATGTCTCATTATGGTTTGATATGCATTTCCCTGATGTTCAGTGACTTAAGGACTTTTCATGTACCTGTCGTCAATTGTGTTTTCTTTGGAAAAACATCTATGTAGGTCTTTTATTCATTTTTAAAATGAATTGTTTTTGTGTCTTTATTTTATTTTAATTTTATTTTATTGCTGTTGGGTTGTATGAGTTATGTATATATTTTGAATATTGATCCCTTACACATACATAATTGGTGAACATTTTCTCGTATCAAGTATGTTGCTCTTTCATTTTTAAAAATACATTTTTATTGATTCCAGAGAGGAAGGGAGAGGGAGAGTAAATAGAAATGTCAATGATGAGAGAGAATCATTGATTGGTTGCCTCCTGCATGCCCCACACTGGGGATCGAGCTGGAAACCCAGGTGTATGCGTGTGTGTGTGCCTTTTTTTTTGTCCTCTCTCTTTTCTTCTTGGTGAGACTGTCTAGAGGTTCATCAATCTTATTTATTCTTTCAAGGAACTAGCTTTGGTTTCATTTTTTTTTTGCATTATTTTTTTATTTGTTTGTTTTTGTATCTATGTCATTTATTTCCATTCTGATCTTTATTACTTCCTTCCTTCTGCTCATTCTGGGCTTTTCTTTTTTCTTTTTTCTAATTCTTTAAATTTTTGAGTTAGATAGTTTATTACCAGTTGTTGTTGTTGTTTTTGTTTTCGGTGGTTTTTGTTTGTTTGTTTGTTTGTTTTGTGTGTGTATGTATGTATGTGTGTGTGTTTTGTTTGTTTTTGGTAGGCCTGTAATGCTATGAATGTTCCTCTCAGGATTGCTTTCACTGTGTCCCATAGATTTGGATTGTTGTGTTTTCCATTGTCATTTGTTTCCAGGATGTTCTTAGTTTATTCTTTCATCTCTTTGGTAACACAATCATTGTTTAATAACATGCTATTTAACCTCCAAATATTTTATTATCTTATTGATTTATAGTAGTTGTTTTCTAATATTATACTATTGTGATATAAAAAGATGCTTGATATGATTTCAATTTTCTTGAATTTGAAGAGACTTTGGCTGTGTCATAATATGTGGTCTTTCTTTGAAAATGTCCCATGTGCATTTGAGAAGAATATATATTTCCGTAGCTTTGGGAGGTGAAATGTTCTGAAGATGTTGATTAAGTCCATCTGATCTAGTGAGTCCCTTAGGATTGCTGTTTCTTTGTTGATTTTTAAAAAAATATATATTTTTATTGATTTTTCACAGAAAGGAAGAGAGAGGGATAGAGAGTTAGAAACATCTATGAGAGAGAATCATCGATCAGCTGCCTCTTGCACACCCCCCACTGGGGAATGTGCCCACAACCAAGGTACATGCCCTTGACCAGAATCGAACCCGGGACCTTCCAGTCAGCAGGCCGACGCTCTATCCACTGAGCCAAACTGGTTTCGGCTGATTTTTTTGTATAGAGGATTTATCCAGTGTTGTGAATGGAGTATTAAAGTCCTCTACTATGATTTTATTGCTATCAATCTCTCCCTTGATATCTTCTAGAAGTTTTTATTTTATTTTTTAATGTATTTGGGTGCTCCTGCATTGGGTGCATATAGTTTACCAGAGTTACATCCTCTTGTTGTGTTGATCCCTTTAGTGTTATGAAGTGGCCTTCCTTGTCTATTGTATGGCCTTCACTCTGAGGTCTATTTTGTTAGATATAAGTATTGCTACCCCAGCTTTATTTCTTTCCCATTTGACTAAAATATATTTTTCTATCCCTTCACTTTCAGTCTGTTCTGTGGAGGGTCTCATATACAGCATATATATGGGTCATGTTTTGGTATTCATTCAGCCACCCAGTGTCTTTTTATTAGAAAATTTTTTTTAATATATTATTGATATTTTACAGAGAGGAAGAGAGATAGAGAGCCAGAAATGTCGATGAGAGAGAAACATCGACCAGCTGCCTCCTGCACCCCCCCCCACCGGGGATGTGCCCGCAACCAATGTACATGCCCTTGGCCGGAATCAAACCCGGGACCTTTCAGTCCGCAGACCGATGCTCTACCACTGAGCCAAACTGACCTTGGCTTGATTAGAAAATTTAATCAAGTTACATTTAAGGTTGTTATTGATAGGTACTTATTTACTTGTTTATAGCCATTTTTATTCTTTATGCCTGTGTTCCTTCTTCCCTTTATTTTTCTGCTTTTTACAATAGTCCGGCTTTTTTTGTTGTTGTTGTCTGTGAAGCTCCTGACTTCCCCTTCAATTTTGAATGATAGCCTTGTTGGATAGAGTATTTTGGGTTCAGTCCCTTGTTTTGAATCTCTTTGTATACTTCATTCTATTCTCTTCTGGCCTGATGTGTTATTGTTGATAAATCATTTAATAATTTAATGGGAGATCCCTTGTAAGTAACTCTCTGTCTCTCTTGCAGCCTTTAAGATTCTCTTTGTTGTTAAAGTTTGCTTTTGTAATTGCAATGTGTCTTAGTGTTAGTCTTTTTGGCTTTATCTTATTTTGGACTCTCTGTGTTTGTATGACTTTTTTCTTGTCCAAAGTCACTTCAGGGAAGTTTTCTGTCATTATTTCCTCAAATAGGTTTTCTAATCCTTGCTCCTCTCCTTTTCCTTCTGGCACTCCTATTATACTTATGTTACTTCATTTCATGTTGTCTTAAATCTCTATTAAGCCTTCCTCCTGCTTCCTATTTTTTCCTCCAGTTTCTATTTAGATTGAGTGTATTTTTCTGCCCTGTTCTCTCTTTTGCATCAATGTATTTCTGTCAGAGCATGTAACAGGAGCTTTACATGAGCTCTGGTGCTTTACGTTGTTCTGAGTCTTGGCAGACCATGGCAGGATGTCTTGGGAGATGGAAAAGGAAATGGAGAAGTTGTAGGTATATAATGATAAGTTATGCTGAAGCCAGTGGCCATATAGCCATTAGAAAAGAACAGTAAAATCCATATGCCCCTGGACACCAGATGGTGAATGTGTATCTCTTTCCTATAATGTAGCACAAGTCTCTGTACTCACAGTTATTATCTGAGCAGCCACACTCTGCCTCCTAGACTCACCCTCTCATATCATAGTGGTATCTGAGCTATTTGGCTCAGCAGTTTCTCCTGTCTCTCCTGCCTAGCTG
Source organism: Vespertilio murinus (assembly GCA_963924515.1). Lineage (NCBI taxonomy): Eukaryota > Metazoa > Chordata > Mammalia > Chiroptera > Vespertilionidae > Vespertilio > Vespertilio murinus. The sequence goes on from OZ004707.1 coordinate 48,821,875, forward strand.
CTCTCTCTAACAGACTTCTTCACACACCAATTCCAGCCAACTAGCTGGTCAGTAACCTACTTTAACCTATTTAGACAAAGAAGGCTTTATGCCAACAGTGACTTCAATCATATTTGCTACTGAAGTGCACAGTGTACCCTGTGTCCTTATACCTGTTCATGGTATCTTAGCCTGATTAGGATTTCTAGGCTCAGAGTCCTTGAACATTCCTTTTAGGTTCATGCCAAGAGTGACCTTAGGCCATTCTGGTATATAGATAACAAGTCCTCACCCTGACCAGTTTGGCTCAGTGGATAGAGCATTGGCCTATGGACCGAAGGATCCCAGGTTTGATTTCAGTCAAGGACATTACCATGATTGCGGGCACATCCCCAGGATGTTCAGGAAGCAGCTGATCAATGTTTTTATCTCATCGATGTTTCTAACTTTCTGTCACTCTCTGTAAATAAACATTATATATATATATATATATATATATATATATATATATATATATATATATATACCTCTGTGCTTCCACCAGCCTTGACTATCAGGAGACCTGGCATGATTCCCACAATCTCTCTCTCCTTCTCCCTTCCACTCTTTATAAAATAAATAAGAACATATTTTTTAAAATTATGGTATGGTGAAAAATTTTTACTAATTTGTTACAGAATACTGATTTAATTTTATTCATAATTATTTATTTTTCACTTCTTTGCAAAATATAAACTATGATTAGTTAAATTATAATCACTATATCCAAATTAAATTATTGTAAATAACTAGGGCAGATAGGAACAATTTTATATACAAAATATATGAGAAGCATAGGACGTATTTTTGTTAAGGTAAAAAGAGTTATATCTTAATGTTTGTGGTTGTTTCTCAATGAGAAGAAAGAATATATAGGACAAAACCTAAATAGGGAAGGTAATAAATTTGCAGTAATGGAATATTTTTGTTTGTATTTAAAGCTAGTTAAGATTGAATAGATTAAATTATTCTTTAAAATGACCTTCAATATCAATACTATACTGATGCAAAACTAGTTTGGTTTTCCCTCTGTTAAAATGACATGTGCTTGGATCATTAATTTACTCTTCATAAGAGATTGTAAAAAGATATTTATTTTCCTTCTGAGTTTTTACAAGGGTATATAGATTGTGTGTTCTATCAGAATAACTTTCTGTTGACTTTATCAGGTATTTTATTATTTTATTGAACAACATTTCAGCTTTAAAAGAAATAGAGTTGTTGCTTCAAGTAAATACTACCTATATTCCTAAATTTTTGACACTGGTCAATCTGGTAGCCAAATATTATTTATTAGTGACCCATGATCATTTTTAGCTGTGTCTAAATTTTTGACATTATTTATAATTTTTTATATTTTTCCCTCCCAAAAAATGAAATTTTAAAAAAATCTCAAAGTAACTTTGGAATTCTCAAAGGGTCTCAGGAAAATAACAACACAAATAAAACATTTTAAATGTTATTTTACCTTGTAAAAAGAGAAGTATTAAAATCGCTAGGTTAACTTGATATATTGAGTTGCATTAAAAGCACTGTCAAATAAAAAGAAGTTTAAACTTCCCTAGGTTATTTGTATGGGCAAAACATCATTAACATAAGTATTTCAGAAATCTTAATGTTCCTAGAAATTTGTCAATGCTCTTGCTGTCCATAATATATTCTGTCTCTACTTTGCTGGTATTAAACAATAATATGCTATTGTTACTCGTAATTTATAAATTATTTAATGATAAATCATTAATACTATCCTCCACACTCTTTGGGAGGTAGGGCCTAATTCTGATAAGTGCTAATTAACCAACACAAATGACATGATAACATTGACTAACCTCCTCCATTGCCCACTAATACTTTTCCACTAGCTGAGCCCTGTGCTTAAAAACTCTCCTATCTTTAGCTTCAGCAGAATTGAATTCAATTCCTATTTCCTGTTTCAATAGTCTTAAATGAACTCTTCCTTGCCTATTTCACTTTTGGTACAATTGGTCAATGACAAAACCAAATATCATATAGTCAATACACATTGCTTTTCTTACCTCCTTGCTAGATGATTTACAAACATTATTTAATTTAATTTTGATAGCAACTTTCAAGAGATTACTATTATTCCTACTTTGGTATTTATGGTTCAGTATTTATGGTTCTGTACTTTTTCTTGAAAGAGAAGTTCTAAGATTGTATGAGGCATCATAGGGCCTGGGCCTGCCCCCACAAGGTGGATGAGAGTTAAATTCAGAATTTGAGCCTGGGAATGGCTGATTTCAATGCCTCTTTGCTTCTGACATTGTGATTATTTTCCAGACATGCCTTGCAGTCCTGAGTATTTAGTAGAATTAGCACAGAGGCATCTCTGTAGAACTGTGTACAATGGGAGAAGCTGAATTCTGGTACTTTCACTCCAATTACATCCAGACCAACCCTGCATCTCTCTTTCTCTGTCCATCTATTTTTCTGTCTTAGGAATTAGATATATTTTTACTAGATGATTCCATGGCTAAAATGGTTTTAAAATATTGACATAATGCCATGTTTTTAGACCCTTTTTATTCAATAAATGTTAATGTAGGCTAGTAACTATACAAAGTTAATTATACTAAATGTGTTTAATATATTTTGAACTGAAAAAACCTGAAAATTTTTCAAGAGCAATTTTTGCTTTTAAAGAAGAGACAGATGGGTCACAGAAAAGAAAGTAATTTACCTAAGGTCAAAGACTGGTTCAGTATAGAATTGCAATTATTAAACTCTCATCATGCATTATGTCACTAACTTATTTTAAGGATACTTTAAGAAATTGGCTAATGAAACTTGTCATTATATTTACTATTGTGATTTTTGGAGGTCATTTTTCACCACATACTGTTTTATTCTTTTTATGGGTGAGCATAAAATGTATTTAACTTCAGTCAAAATAAAAATCAGTACTGGACACTTTTTGTTTTTGTTTCATGTGTTTTAAATAATCACAAATATATAAGTGATTGGATTGCCTTCTTTGGTCAGCATCTAGAACTATCACTAATATTCTTGATGCTATGGTCTGAAAATGTTGGTTCCTCCCAAGAATTGTATGTTTAAGCCTTAATTCCTAATGTGATGGTAGTTGGAGAAGAGGCTTTGGGAGAGGAATCAGGGTGTTATAGAGTTATGAGACTGTTAATCTCATGATGGAATAGTAATTAAGAGACATGCAAGCTCTCTTTCCATGAGTTCATGGCAAGGAAAGGCCGTGTGAGCACACAAGGGAAAAATGTCATCCAAAAGCCAAGGAGCCCTCACCAAGAACTAAATTTGCTGACACCTCAATCTTAGACGCCAGCTTCTAAAACTGATAAATAGCTTTAGCCACACAACATAGGATATGTTGTTATAGAAACATGAGGTAAGACATTTAAAGTATCTATAATAATAAAAAGGTAATTAGAGCAGGTGCCTCCCGGACGTCATTCCAGACGTCCTTCCTGATGAAGCCTGGCATGGTTCCCTCAGACTGGAGGGAAGCCAACCCGGGGACCGGGGCAGGAGGAAAGCTGGTGCTGGCAGCCAAGGGAAGGAAGGCCTATTCTTGCACAAATTTTCATGCATCAGGCCTCTAGTATCTACATAAAGAACACAGATTTCCACTTTGCAGCCTCTATACCAAACTTATTCCTCCTTGTTGTCATTATTTGTTATTTTCCAACTGTTTTAACTTCTTTACTTTATATTGTTAGCCTGATAATACATTTTGGTAAACTGTTATAGTTTGTTTGGACTGAATCTAGACATTAAGACGGGATACAGTTATACACATATCTAATGGCTATGGTCCTTATCCCAACCGAATGCAAGTATTCCTTAATTTGTAACAGTGTCATGTATATCATAAAAATACAATAAATGTTGACTGGATGCATAAAGGATTGAAAGCAAGGGATGTAAAGTACATGTGAGTACCAAGTTCTATGAGCAATGAAAAAAACAAGAATTAAGTCTTCTGACTCTCAGATTAATTAAGGAAGTTCTTATGGTGTTTAGACTCTGGGTTGTATTCTTTGTATAAACTATCATATTTAATAGTCTTATCTGGTCAGATTATAAACCTTAAATTAAAGATGAGGAAATCAAGACTCAGGGGCGCCAAGAGTAAATTTACATTTTTTTAGCAGTTGAAATGTCAGAATTTGGATTTTTAAACCCCATTCCCTTTTTTGCTCACATTGAAGGTACTATATTTCCTAGTAAAGTTATAGAGAAAGTATAGCATTTAAATTACATATTGAAATTTGAATAAAATTTGAATTATGGTGAAAAAGTGACAAATAAATATAATCGGGCCTATTATCATTATCTGACATGAGATTGGTTCATGGCTACCATAATTAAAGTAAGTTAGGATTCTTTTTATACTCTTCCCAAGCTAAACAGTTAATTGGGTTTTGTGGGTTTTCTTCACAATTATGGAACTTAACTGACAGTCTGAATTATATAAAATAATTAGAGGTTCGATGCACTAAATCTGTGCAAGAGTAGGCCTTCTGCTGGCTACCAGCACCAGCTTCCCTCTGAAACCCAGGACCTGGGCTTCCCTCAAAGCCCAGCTTAGTCCAGAAGGACTCCAAAAGTTGTCTGATTCTAATTAGTATATTATGCTTTTATTATTATGTATAATCCAGAAGAATAGATCTAAAGCATGAATTCTTGATTTGAAACCCATACCCACTATTTATTCACCTGAACAAGTTATTTATTCTCCATGTATCTCAAGTTTCCCTCTCTAAAAAAGTTTTCCTGTGTCACATGATTCCTGTATTGTCATATAAGCTTTGAAAATCCCATAGGATAATGTCCCACTTATTTAAACTACTCTTTTTTTCTGTTTATTATAAATTACTTAGAAAAGCATACTTTGTTTATACTTTACAAATAACTATTTCATAACTAATTTGAGTCAATAAAAACATTTCCTTACAAAAGTTCTCTGGATAAAAAAAACAAAACAAGCATTTTTTTTTTAATTTTTGTAGCCTTAAAATTGGTGGTGTCTGATTCATTTGAAATATATTTTTATGCTAATTTGAGTTTTGAGCCTAACAGTGAACTGGACATGAATCTTAGATCCTGTTCAATTCTGTTTAACATGTTATCCAACATCAATGAAGAAAAGTACTGTTACTGGTAGGTTTCATTTCTATTCAATTTCCTTTTTGGTCTTCGCTTGAGGATGCAAGAAGAGATCAAGAAGCCATCATATGAATATTTTCCAATCCCCTAAGGAAATCTTAAAATTCAAAGATTTAAACATTATCAACGACTTTGAAATGGAAACCAGAAATTGGTGTATAGTAATGACTGCTTTTGAACTTCCTATGAAATAAAATATGCATACAAACCAGGATAAGTGTTCAGAGACAGTACAGGGCTGGTTATTTTTAAAGGAATAGCAAAGTCACTCAGTACTTGGAGAAGTGCACATAAAAACATCTTAACCAATTTCTTTACTGAAAAATAACACTCTAATAAAGCCAGATATTGCCTGAAGTTTGTATATGCATTATTTATAATGTTTCTCTCCTCTAAATAATTTCTTAATTAAAATAAATTTCCCAAGTGCCTACTTAGTATGTACAGAAAGCCAGATATTGTGCTGAGTGTTAGGTCATAATTCATTATAAAACATTACCCAGACCTTCAAATTAATTATAACATCATAAAAGAGAATAAAGAAAATGAACAAACAAGGTATCCTGTGGCAAGCATAAGGCTATGGGAATACAAAGAAGTGAATAGCTGTCAAATTGAAAATAAAACAAATATTTTAGATAAACATATTCTTAGTAGATTAATGGTTTGCTAATTGTGTTAACTTATATAAATGCAAATTGTGCCCGAAGAGGAGGCCCATTAATTATTTCTACTAATTTCTCCAGCTGATTGTCATATATGTCTCACTCAATCTAGTTTTTAACTAAACATTTTTAAAATTTTTGTCTAAATATTACCTAGCATTCTCTTTTTCTGTACCAACAGTGAATGCCCAACTATCTAGTCATAGGCCATTTCCCTTCCAAACTACCCAGCCAGAGTTGTGAAGTGGTTTTGATTTGCAATCCCTCATGATTAATGATGTTGAGCAGAGCATCTTTTCATGTGCTTTGGCCAAGCAAGACTGTAATAATCCTAATACTTGCTCTTAAAGTGTCAGTGCGTTTTTAAAACAGCAGATAAAGACATGCCAGACAAAGAGTACAATCTATACATGGAAAAAGGTTGTGTTATATAATGAATGTTTATTAAACTTCAAGTAAATTGGGTATACAAGGAAGAGTGGTAAGCTTAGAAAAGTAACAACTTCTAGTTCATAAAGGCTCTTAAATGGAAAGTTAGTCTATAATTTGCAGAGATCTAATGAATAATTTTAAGAAGAACACCACTATATATCTATAGACCGAATAGATATATATCTTAGTTAAAATAATCAAGAACATTCTCAAAAATAGTCAAGAGCAGAAGAAGCAAAACAAAACTTTCACTTACATATATGTAACCCAAATGTAATGGTTATCAAATCACTTAAAATTAACAATACATTTTTGCTACTGTTTGATATCCAAATCATAATTAGGTTTCCCTGATTGTCGCAGTAATGATTTTTATATAGGTTTCCTTAAATCAGGATCCATATAAGGAATGCACATTACATTTGGTCATTATAAACATGACTAGAGGCCTAGTGCATGAAATTCATGCCCAGGGGAGGGGCGTGTCCCTCAGCCCAGCCTGCACCCTCTCCATTCCAGAGCCCCTCAGGGGATGTCCAACTGCCACAGTTGGACAGTCCCCTAGAAATCTAAGACTTCTGGCTCCTAACTGCTCACCTGCCTGCCAACCTGATTGCCCCTAACTACTTTGCTTGTCTGCCTGATGTCCCTAACTGCCTCTGCCTGCCTGCCTGATAGCCCCTAACCACCTCTGCCTGCTGTCCTGGTGGGCCATACCTGCCCTTCCCTGCCAGCCTGATCTCCCCTAACCATCTCTGCCTTGGCCCCCACCACTGTGGCTTTGTCCAGAAGGATGTCCAGAAGACATCTGGTCTAAATTAGCATACGAACCTTTTATTAGTATAGATAAGTCTCTTGAATTGGAACAGTATTGCCTTCATTGTTTTTATTTTATAAATCTGATTGTTGCAAAAGTCAAGTCAATTGTCTTTTAGAATGTTCCACATTTTTTAAAAATTAAATTTATTGGGGTGATATTTGTCAACATGATCATAAAGGTTTCAGGTGTGGGTTTCTATGTTATAAGGTCTCTATATTGCATTGCATGCCCACCACCCAAAGTCAAATCTAATATTTAGATTTTTCTTTTCTTTTTTCTGGTGTTTTTTTTTTAATGTTTCCTCTATCTTCTAGTTTGCATATTAACTCTAGACGATTTCAGATTTAGCTTTTCAAAGAATAACAGTATTGTTTACTAAAAAGTAGATTGAATTCATGTACAACAGAGACAGAAACATTGAACAGACTGTTGAGCCTCAGAGAAAAGGCAAGGGAGAGAGGGGGGAGGCAGTAAGAATTCAACCAAAGGACTTGTATGCATGCATATAAGCATAATGAATGGACACAGATAGTAGGAGGGTGAGGACATGTGCTGGGGGGTGGGAGTGACAAAGGAAAGGTCAGTGGGAGTAAAAAGAGACATATGTACTAATACTTTCAACAATAAAGAATTAAAAAATGAAAACAAAAATTAATTAATAATAACTGAACAAAGGCAAAACAGTATTTATAAACCATTTTGAGGAACAATGAGATGTTGCTTTTCATTTTCTGTTTGTTTTAATTTATTGTTCTTAGGCACACTGGCTGAAAACTATCAGGAATAACAATCTTCCATAAAATAGATTGACACAGTATTAGGTAACACTTCATTGAAAATACTTCTGTTATATATAAAAAACTTAGTTTTATGATGAGAACTTAACAATGATAGAATCAATCTTAGCCTTATGTGACATCTTACAATATTATATAATTGAAATTTACAGTATTTAGATATGACATTGTTAAAGCTAAGGATGGAAATTTGGGTTGTTTCTGGCTCTCTATTCCTCTCCCTTGCTCTCTGTAAAAAATCAATAAAATATATTAAAAAAGAAAAAAGAAAATGTTTCCTAAGAAGGCAAAGCAATATTGATAATATATATTATAAGTTCCAGATAAGAAAAAACATTCATCTTTAACAAAAATTTGTATACTATTACTAAAACATATTGATAATCTCACAATTAGGATAACTGATTAAAATGAATTATAAGTTCAAATGGTTCCTAGATGATTGTCCTAAATCTTGCCCTACATTACAGTTTTCCTGAGTTATAAATACGTCAATAACTTTTTATAATTACAAAGCAAATTGTGGTCAGGTAAAATTTCTCCACCAATAATTTTTTTAAAGTTTGGATTAATTTGATTAATTTGATATTATGAGTGCTTTATTTAACCCAAGTTTTCAAAATTTGATTTTAAAGATTCTAAGTATCCAAAGATGACAAGATAATTTTGAGAAAATAAATAGCTTAACTCTTTTAGAGATGCTGACTGTTATATTTCAATAAATCCTTTTGGATTCATAAAAAGCAGGTTGAGTAACTGTAAAATATTAGCAGTGGTAAAATCAGTAAGAGCTGCTTGTTTTACAGAGTAGTCATACGGGGATTTATTTCTGCCTTCCAATTATGGTTTAATTTTAAGAGAGTAAAGTGTATAGAATGATAGATTTTTGTTTGAAACCATTTATCATGTACACTATTCCTTAAATTTGAATGTGCACACAAATCAACTCTATTAAAAATTCAAATTCCTAGACCACACTGCCAAATAATCTGATTAGGTAATTCTGAGGTGGTACCTGGAAATGTACATTTAAGCAAACATTTCTCAGCTCTAAATTGAAATTTATAATATTGGGCTCTCTGGGTTGTCAGAGGATTAGAAGTGAAAGGATTGTATGACAGTTTCATTCGCTTGAAGATCTTTACTAGATATCTTGTATTTTTAAAGAACGGGGTAAATTTATAGTCTTAACCCACTTCTAAATGATCTCAGTTGAAATAAAAATCATGAAATAGTTAAAATCCTGGGATTTAGAGCTAATTCAAACTATTAGTACTAGTTTTATAACTTACTAGTGGTTTGATGTTTTAGAGTGCTCAACCTCCATAGATACAGTTCTGACATTGATGTACTGACTACACTAGATAAATGAATTGCTACTCAGGGTAGTGAGAAAAAATTAAATGTGGGGGTTATAAAAGTATATGGCTCATAGTAACTATTCAAATATTAGCTCATTTATTATGTTCAGCACCTGCCACATTATAACAGGGACTAAACAGATAATACATTCTATTCTATTATTTTGCTTCAAGTTAACTAGATTTAACTTCTGGAGAATTCTAAATTCAAGAAAAGAAGCAACTTCTGTTTTAATAACAAACTTAAAATGTTAATTATTTTCATATGTAATGATATAGAAATGCACTTGTATTTGTTTACATAAGAACAACATTCAGAAAAGAACATCTTAACTAGTGGTCAGTATTTGCTGTTTTGGACAATTATACTTATATGAATAACTAAAAATGTAGAAAAAATGTGAAAGTGAGGTTGATCTGTGTGAGATTATTGGAAAGTTATGAACGCAGAAATGACTTGGGGAGCCATGGATTGCTGAGAGGAGGGAACTCAGAGATATGAGATGGGCATTATCTTTCTTTCATTTTGAGGCCTTTGCTAATTAAGAATTGTCAGTTAGGAGGCTTAGAAGCTAAATCAAAAGTTTGGTAGACACAAGGTCTAAGGGTCAAAAGTTGAGCACCAGGTCTGGCAATTTGAGAGGCTCCTATACACGCCAAATGCCATAGCTGTGATTTCTGCAGAGCTACACTCTAACAGTAAAAGTGACAGGAAAATAGTATAGCCCTCAGAAGCTCTAGAATTTAGCATCACATCAGCACAGATTCTCATTTGGTGAAGCCACTCTTCTTACCCTAATTTCTTTCAGTAAATTGTTTATATGAGAAGAAAATATAATATAGTACTTTAATTACTTCTATAATTCTTAATAGAAAATGTCCTATTCTTATTTAAAATACTAAGCAAAAAAAAAAAGAATTTGGTAACATCAGATTCACAGAGTGTTTAATATATCAGATATATTAGACAAATATTTTAAAACAACTGGCTAAAATAGTTAAGAATTTAAAAGCCAAGCTGAAATTTTTCAATCAAGAATTCAAAGTTTTATAATACAATCAGATGATATTAAGAATTTTAAAAAAATTAAAATATCTCAAATCAAGTAAACAATGGGTAGGTTTAATAGTTGGATATAAGTAACAAGGAAATTAACTAAAAAATAAACAACAAAGCAAAACTAAAGTAACAAAATGCATGTAATATTTTAGTATATGTCTAGAGTGAAATCTGTATCATAGGGTTTTTGTAAAGATTGAATGAAACAATAATGTATGTTAAGACTAGGTTGCAACTGGAGGTTTAGATTTAAGTACTTGACAAACACTAACTTTAATTAGTCTAGTATTGATTTGGTATGCTTTAATATATCCAAAACTACCTTCAATATCTTTCCCCAATAAATCTTCTGCTCCCCCACCAAAAAAAAAAGAGAGATTATAGGAAAAAGTAAGAAGAAACAATCAATTAAAAATCATTTTCCAACTACTAATACTTCCTGAAATATCACCTGTAAAAGGAGGAAAAATAGCTAAAGAATATTTCCAGAGCGATTCTGAGAAAATCGCTCTGGAAGGAACAAAAACATAGGGGCAGGATCTTTGACCAGATGGGGGTAGTCATCTTGTGTGTTGGAGTGATGGACAATCTGCATATTACTCTTTTATTAGATAAGATAGAAGCCTGGTGCATGGGTGGGGGCCTGCTGGTTTATTCTGAAGGGTGTCCCAGGTCAGAGTGTGGGTTTCCTTGGGACATGGGGCAACCTCAGTGAGGGTCCTGTGGTGGTTTGCAGACTGGTCACACTTCCTGGTGACCCAAGGGGATGCCCTGGTGTCTGGGATTTATTTGTCCTCTACAGTGAAACTTTGTAGCCTAGAGTGGAGCCAAGCCTTCTGCTCACTCCATGGAGGCAGCCATTTCTGTTGGGATTTATTTATCTTCTATAATTAAAACTTTGTAGCCTTAAAGAGAGGCCTGGACTGACCAGGGTTTGAAAGAAGCTTGGCCTCCTCCATTGCTAGGGAAACCTAAGCCTAAGCTTCCTTCCTGCTCTCTCTGTGGCCACAGCAATCTTGGTTGGGTTAATTTGCATACTTGCTCCTGATTGGCTAGTCGGCGTGGCTTGTGGGTGTAGTGGAGTAATGGTTAATTTACATATTACTATTTTATTAGATAGGATGGTATCATAGCCATTAAAATTGCAGGCAATGAGAGTTTGTTTTTATAACTTTAGCCCCAAAAGGACAAAATATTCAGAGAAAGCAATATAACTTTCTCTCTCCTCTCCCAAAACAAACATTGGTTCTTCCCTGAAACAAATGTAAGTACTTTTAAACCCTCTCCACTAATACTTTCCATGTAAGAGAAAACTGAATCTGGATAGAAAAATTATCCATTATTAGGTACCCACTTTTCTGAAAGTCAAATCTGTTCTCCTTCTAATAGTCTATTTATTGTCTATAGTACAACCTAAAAATCACATGCCTCCTAGAGTCCCATTTACTTTGTGCATTTATTGGACTTTCACTTACAATTCTTTTCTGCTGCTAAGTCTACTAGTATATAGACTCCTAATCTAGACTGTCCACACTTTGCCATCATCAGAAAATGCACTCAATCTTCAGCATGGATACTGTCTCCATTTTTTTCACTTTCATATTAGCAGCTGTCATAATTATCACCAGAATATGAGTTCCTAAATCCTATAGCTCCTTTAATTTATGAGAAATGTAAAAAATAACGGACAACATTTATTACAAACTCTTCTGAAAAAGAGAGATTAAACTAAAATACCAGTAAAGTCTTTAATGGCACTAAAAATTGAAAAAAAATTATTATTTTCATTATTATGCATTGATTTTTGAGTGCTTAGTGGAATACTACCCATATTTTATATCTCTATTGAAGTTTTAGTCCAGCCTCTGCCCTTGTATTCCTTTAAAATATGTATTTTATTGATTTTTTACAGAGAGGAAGGGAGATGGATAGAAAGCCAGAAACATCGATGAGAGAGAAATATTGACCAGCTGCCTCCTGCACACCCGCCACCAAGGATGTGCCCTCAACCAATGTACATGCCTTGACCAGAATCAAACCTGGGACCCTTCAGTCCACAGACCGATGCTGTATCCACTGAGCCAAACCGGTTTCGGCAAGTTCCTTCTATTCCTTTAATTTTGCATGATGCAATATGCTCTGCTATGTGACATTCCCTTTCTTGGTATTTTTACCTTTTTTTCTGAGTAACCCAGTTCCTCAAATCAGACATTGATATTTTTTTGCTGAGTTCAGGAAATATTAGTCTACTACACTGGAATATGAACATACAAGTATGTTTTTGTTTTGTTTTGTTTTTAAATACAGTTCTTGACACTCTTACCTGTGATTTCCATAGGGTATATAGCTATCCTTCAAATGTTTCACTGCACAGCACAGCAGCTGGGTGTGTGAGTGGGTAGGGTCATAATATTCTTGGATGAATACAAAGTACCCTGTTTCCCAGAAAAAAGACAGTGTCTTATATTAATTTTTGCTCTCAAAGATGTGCTAAGTCTTATTTTTAGGGGATGTCTTATTTTTTCATGAAGAAGAATACAGTACACATTTATTGTTAAATGAAAATAAAGGAAATTTATTACCTGTATATGGTACGGTAGTAAGGTAGTTGTCAACACATACCTGACAAACTGTGAATCCTACAGTATCAAGAATTTACTCATTTAATCAATGACAATCATGTCATCATCTTCTGGAACATCATCATAACAATCCAATTCCTGAATTTCTTGTTGAATTTTTGTGACTCCATTTCTTTCAGAATCAGTGGACCAAATCTCTCCTTTAGCAATAGCACAATCTTTAAATGAGTACTTCTTGTCAAGGTAGCCTGCTCGCAGTGCATTTGCAATGCAACTGTCAGTGATTTTCTCCCATGAATTCTTCACCCAAGTCACAACTTCTTGCAGTTTAGGTTTAACAAAGTTTCCACACTGATTTCTCTCATCACACAACCATGACGTCAGGACTCCGCGTAACGTCACTGGTTGCCAGACGCCAGTTGGGGTGGTCCCAAGCCACCAGTTTATGGTAAATTAATTTTCATTCTGAGACAGAGCCAGGGTGCCTTATTTTTAGGGGATGCCTTATATTCCACTCAGAAGGAAACCTGTAAATAGGTCTTATTTTTGGAGGATATCTTATTTTCGGGAAACACGGTAAGAACAGAGGAAAGGGACAGAATAATAGATAGGTAAGTAGATAGATAGATAGGTAGATAGATAGACCAATAACTTAATTATGGCTTGTTAAATAAATTGAATGAATTCTTTCTAAAATGTGTGGTATAACCGAAACTGGTTTGGCTCAGTGGATAGAACGGCAGTCTGCGCACTGAAAGGTCCCAGGTTCAATTCTGGTCAAGGGCATGTACCTTGGTTGCGGGCAAGAGTCAGCTGATCGATGATTCTCTCTCATCAATGTTTCTAACTCTCTATCCCTCTCTCTTTCTCTCTGTAAAAAAATCAATAAAAATATTTTTTAAAAATAAATAAGTAAATAAAAAATAAAATGTGTGGTATAGAAATTAAATTATTTCTTGATCTGTTTAATAAACAGAATTTTCTGAATATAAGAAGAAATCTTTTGTTGGTATGGAGAATTTTTACTTATCATTTGACCACTGAGTACCAAATATAGAAATTAAAAAATTAGGATCTTGGATATTTAGATAAGTATTTTTGGGCCCCCAAAAATAAGAAGTTAAGCTTTTTCTAGGTCTTTCTTTATCTTGTTATATTATCATCAGCAATTAAAATATTTTAAAGAATTTATGCAAATAAATGACTAACTGGAGTTAATAGAATATGTATAATAGCTTATATATTTAATTTGCAAAATAAATACGAATTACATGTATTTCTCTATTTGCATTATATAACGTCAGTATTGAATACGCAGAGTATTTGCTGTTATTGGTATCAGTATATGATTTGGTTATGATGTTTCTTCAATATCTAGAAACTGCTCTCTCCTCATACATTTGTTTAAATATTAAACAGAAGATTGAGGTATACATTTCTTTGACTACTTTAAAACAAAGATACATTTTTTACAATTTATATGTGTATAGAACAACTAAATTATGAATTACAAAACTTTTGAATTACAAGACATTTATCTGTTCATAACATATAGTTATAGCAGAATAGCTCACTTCAAGTTAACTTTGTTCTGGCAGAATTCATATATAATTTATATACAACTAGCTTCTACAGTAGCCTTTCATGACCTCTACACAATAGCGTTTTCTTGATCTCAGAAAATCTAATAGATGATGACGCTATTTAAATAAAGAAAACAAATGTTTGCAGTGTTTATAAATATCATAATCATATTATAATGATTGAGCAATGCCCTAAATATCCAATATAATAAAAGCCTAGATGGTGTTGTGCAATGTCATCACAAGATGGCTACAACAAGATGGCCTCCACAAGATGGTTACTACAAGATGGCCAGCAGGGGAGGAAAGTTGTGGGCAATCAGGCTGGGCAGGCCTGCAGGGGAGGGCAGTTGGGGGTGACCAAGTCAGAAAGGGAGAGCAGTTGGGGGAGATTGGGCCGGCAGGGGAGCAGTTAGGTGTCAATCAGGCTGGCAGGGGAGTGGTTAGGAGTGATCAGGTAGGTAGGCACGTTAGTGGTTAGGAGCTAGCAGTCCTGGATTATGAGAAGGATGTCCGACTGACAGTTTAGGCCTGATCCACAGGCATTCAGACATCCCTTAACGGGTCCCAGATTAGAGAGAATGCAGGCCGGCCTGAGGGACACACACCCCATGCATGAATTTTGTCCACCTGACCTCTAATGTATTATATAAAAACACCAAAATACAAAAATATTGACTATAAAATTGCAAAGAAATTTGTAAACCCATTATAAAATATATTTGGAAAATTAATTCAAATACTTTTATAATAAATATAATTAACAGCAATGCAAATTTTTTAAGTCCAAAGCTTTAAACATTGGGTCCCTGCCTGGCCAGTGTGACCCAGTGGTTGAGCATAGACCCATGAACCAAGAAGCCACAGGGTTAATTCCTCATCAGAATGCATGCCTCGGTTCTGAGCTCATTTTCTGGTGAGAGTCATGCACGAGGCAGCTGATCAATGTTTCTCTGTCATCAATGTTTCTATCTATTCCTCTGCCTTCTTATCTCTAAAAAAATCAATAAAAAACATATCTAAACATTGGGCCCTTTATTTGAAATTTAGAAAAAAATATTATTATATTTTCATCAAGTTGTTTGAGTAGGTATACAATTTGTTTATTCAAATAAGGAATGGAAATAACTAACATTCAATAAAGTATACTATGCATACTTGAGACATATTTACAAATTCATTAGCTTTTATATTAGATTATTACAAATGTTATTTGTAACAACTCAAACTGACAATTCAAGTTGACAGTAATTTGATAATGATGTAATTATGTTATCTTTATGTGCATTAAATAAAATTCGTAAGGCCACAAAAAATCTACTGGTTTCTCTTGATCTTTAAAAAAAATCAAAGAAAAATATATTTCTAAAAAGATATATAAAATCATAAGTAAATTATGTTTTAATTATCTAATCAACCTGGGAAATTCATATAGGTGTGCTACAATAAAGATTAGATTTAGTTAAATATTTTAAAATAGAATTCAAATAAATCTACTGGTAAGGTTAACAGTAAGTAAAATAGCTTGCTAACAGTTACCCCAATATAAACATTAAAAATAAGTTTAGGCAAATCTTATGTAACATATACGAGGAGATCTCTTCTACCCAGGATATAAATTTACTAGAGGCCTGGTACACTAATTCATGCACCAGTGGGGTCCCTCAGCATGGCCTGTGGAATTGGGCTGAAACTGGCTCTTCAACATCCCCCAAGGGGCCTCGGATTGTGAGAGGGTTCATGCAAGGCTGAGGGGCCCCACTGGTTCATGATTGGCACCAGGGAGGGATGCGGGAGGTTGGCCAGCCGGAAAGTACTGTGGGAGGGCTCCAGGGTGTGTCTGGTCCATCTTGCTCAGCCCCAATCAGCCAGACCCCTGGAGCAAGCTAACCTTACCAGTCAGAGCATCTGCCCCAGGTGGTCAGTGCACTTCATAGTGACTGGTTCATTGGCCGACTGTCTGTCCCCTGGTGGTCAGTGCATGCCATAGCAAGTGATTGAGTGACCTTAGCATATCATCAGCATATTATGCTTTAATTGGTTGAACAGAGATTGGACGACCAGACACTTAGCATAGTAGGCTTTTATTATATAGGATACCAGTATTTTCTCCTTCTTACTTCCTAAATAATGCTATATGTCCAAATTTAAAGAGAAATTTTCTTATTCTCCATTTTTTGATACATATTGCTATATTGAAAAAAAATTACATAAGAAAAGTGTTCAGTGTTTTAACATAACCACATCTATTACCATACACCTTCTCACAGTTGTAAGTAGCCATTTGATAGAAGACATCCTATCTAATAAAAGGGGACTATGCAAGTTAACTGCCACTCTGTCACAAAGATGGTGGTGCCCTTAGCCACAGATGGCGGCACCCAGTCCTCTCAGCTCCACTGGAGTTCCCAGTCCTAAGGGGGCACCAGCATGAGCGGCCTGGTAGAATGCTTGCTCTGTCATCGTGGTGATGAGGCAATCATTTCACCCTGGTAACTGAGGGCCTCTGGGCAGTGGGCATGCAGCATCCGGGGGGGTTGGGGGGACATCATTGCCCAGGCAATGAGGCAAGTGTTCCGCCTGGCTGCAGATGGGCCTCTGGACCGTGGAGAGCCTCTGGGCAGTGGGCACAAAGCAGCCAGGCCATGCAGAGAGCTACTGGAGCATGGATTCGTGCTACTAGTTAAATAATAAATTGGTGGGGGAGGGGGGTGTGTGTCCCTCTCTGAAACCTCCATCGTACATTCTGATAACATCCTCATCCCAATTACTAAACGTCTATACCTAGACATTTGGTATTTGTCTTTCTCTGATTGGCTTATCTCAGTTAGCATAGTATTCTCCAGGTTCCTCCACTGTCTCAAAGGGAAAGATACCCTTCTTTTTTACAGCTGAGAAGTATTCCATTATGTAAAGGTACCACGGCTTTTTTTATCCACTCATTGACAGATGGGCACTTAGGCTACTTGTAGATCTTGGCTAATGTAAATTATGCTTCTGTGAACGGGGTGCATACATTCTTTCTGGTTGGTGCTTTGGGATTCTTAGGATTTATTACCAGAAGTGGTATTCTTGGGACAGGAAGTTCCATTTTTAATTTTTTGAGGAAGGTCCATGCTTTCTACAGTGCCTGAACTAGACATTCCAGTCAACAGTGTATAAAGTTCTGTGATTATTATTTTTAAATGAGGTATATGGGTAATCTCAGTATCTTCTATTGATTTTGCTATGTACCTAAAATTGCTCTAAAATAATATGTTAAAAATTAGAGAAATGTATAACATTGTATTACTATTATAATTGACAATTACTATTATTTATTATAATAGTAATTATAATTGATAATACTAGTAAATGGAATAACAAATTGGTGTCTTCCTCTCTCTCTCTCTCTCCTTCCTTAGATCAATAAATAATAAGGTACAATGGCAATCTGTCACTCTATGATCTCTGAATGAGTGCATATAAACAACAGTGCCCACCAATATGTTCACAGAAAGTGCTTTTTTGTGATCAAGAAAAGATATTAATTTTTATTTGAGACATTCTACACATTTGAACTTATAGGGCAGTTAGTCTGTATTGAGTAATATTTTATACATTCATTGGTTGTTTGCTGCATGTGCTCTGACCAAGAATCAAACCCACAACCTGGGCATACTGATCAATGCTTTCACCAAATGAGCTACCAGGCTAGGGTCAAGACTGCCATTTTGAAGAGAAGCTTCCAAGATTGAAATGGACCTATAGGAAATCAATAAGTGAGGAGATCATGAATTGTCATGTTAAGGTAGCACTATTAGTCGTATTTTGTAATTCTGTACAACAGGTATCAATGAATACTCTCTGCTCACCTTAATCATATTCTAGGATTCGGTGCATATCCTCTGCATCTGAATCATGATACAGTAAAACACTTATCTACATCCCTAGTATTCCCTCAGTGTTGTGCCTCTTAATCACACATTACTTTGGTGTTGTTTTTTTTTTTTAACTAAAATGTATTTCATGATATCTAAAATTAAAACAAAAGTATTATAAGAGAATTTTATCATATTTTTCTCTATGACTCTAGGAAGCAAATTGTATAAAGATTGAGAATAATAGTATCTAATTATTAATTATAAGCTTTATATTGTTTACATTTCAACTCCCATCAATGATAACATTGTAACTTTAAAGCATTTCATTTCTATTCCAAATCATTGAAATCCTAGATAAAAATCTAAAATAAAAATGCAAAAGTCAATTCTCCAAGACGAGACCTCTGAGAATCAAAACTAAAACTAAAATAGAGAGAAGAGAGTGGAGCTGAAACCACTGCCTGCTTCACGCTTGATCTGGAAGCAGGTGGGAGTTGCAAAAGTCCTTGCACAGTAACAAGGGACAAAATAATAAAGAAAAAGGCTTCCATTCAAAACTCGAAAATGACTGGAGTTAGACCCAAGGATAGACACCAGAGGTCAAGTGTATAGTTCATATTCTCTCACCAGCTTCAAAAAGAGGATTTCATAAACCTGGTGGTGACCTTTGTCCAGAACTAGAGCTTTTATGAAACTGTAGTCTCGGAGGGTGGGAAGAGAAATTCACAAACCCCTGACCAGAGAGTAAGCCAATCACCTGCTGTTTTGAAGAATAGATTTCCTACATCCCCAAAATAAGCACAGCATCAGACCAAACCAAGATTAAAAATCTATTTTTTTTTGGACAGGAATGCACAATGGAAGAGCTAACAGAAGAAAAAACGCTGGGTGGGATAGAGGTATAGAGAGAGGCAAAGAGTAATGGAAAAATGATCAAATACAATTTCACACAAAGAAATCCAATAGTGGCTAGTATATAAAGATAAGTAAAGTAAAGCTAGACAGCCATAAAAAAACAGAATATATATACTCCCATATGAATTTCAAATACAAAATAAATATAAAATACACTTTAAGGTCACTATTTTTTGGTGTCTTTAGATAAGTAGAGGAATAACAGAAATAGAAATTAATTCCTACTACAAAAGTAGAGAAACAAATATCAGTTGACTATAAATAAGAATAATTAAAGTGTTCCACTTGAGGAAAAAAATGCTGAGAAATTAAATTGAGATGCAAAACAAAAGAGGGTAAAGTTTAAATAAATAAAGGCACAGATAAATAAATGTGATGCTAGAATGAGGTTTCTTTAAATGTTTACTAGAAATTTCTAAAAAATGCTCATAGGAACTTGGTAACTTATATCTTCAAAATGAGGTATATTTCCAGTGCTAAGCAAGGAAAAAATTAATTCTAATCTAGGTACATGAGAGTGAAAGGAAAATATTCAAGGATAAAATGAATTATGTTAAAACTAGTGCAGGGAAAATATAGAATACATATAGAGGATAGCAATTATCCGATAGCACTTACTTTAATCAAAACTGAATGCCAAAATACAATGAAAATTAACATAAAACTAATGAAGAAAAATAATTGACAGTCTTGAATTCTAAATTGAGGTAAATTATTATTCACTATTAAAGAAAAAAATCGACTTTTAGACACATTCCCTAGAAAATGTAATAATTGAAATGTTTCATAAGAAACATAAAATGTACACATGGAAGTGAGTTACAAAAAAAGAAAACCCACCAAAAACTAAGCCCATGTATTAATAAAAATGTTGGTGAATTTAACCCTTGTGGGTAAAAGAAAAAAACAAACAAATTTTAAAAAAATGTTAAAATTCTGGCTAATTGTTGTACCCTAGAAAAGGTGAAACTGAAGTTTAGTTAACTGTAACAAAGACAGAAAGGAGGAATGGAAGAAGGGATGACTTGAATAAATAAAGATAATTCTTGGATATGTTTTGTGGAATTAAAATCAATACACAAAAGCCCTGGCCTGTGTTGCTAAATGGATAGAGCTTCAGCCCCAGCACTGAAAGCTCTCAGGTTCAATTCCTGGGTAGGGTTTCCATCCCTGGCCCTGGGTAGAGCAATGCAGAAGGCAACCAAACAATCTCTCTCTCTCTCTCTCCCTCTCTCTCTCTCTCTCCACCTCTCTCTCCCTTTCTTCCACTCTCTAAAAATCAATGGGAAAAATATCATTGGTGAGGATTAACCACCACCACAATTACACTGAAGCCCTGGCAGGTTTGGCCAATGGACAGAGCATCAGCCTATGGACTGAAGGGTCCCAGGTTCAATTCTGGTCAAGGGCATGTACCTTGGTTGCGGGCACATCCCCATAAGGGGATGTGCAGGAGGCAGCTGATCGATGGTTCCCTCTCATCGATGTTTCTAACTCTCTATCCCTTTCCCTTCCTCTCCGTAAAAAAAATTAATAAGATATATTTTTTAAAAATTATACTGAAGAATGTCTGACCTCATTAGATTTCAGACCTCATTAGATTTAGTAGCAATCCTACATAATAAAAGGGCAATATGCAATTGACCATAAGGCGGAACAACAGGTCACTATGATACACACTGACCACCAGGGGCAGATGCTCAACATGGGAGCTGCCCCCTGGTGGTCAGTGTGGTCCCACAAGGGGAGCTCCACTCAGTCAGAAGCCGTGGTGGTGGTGGCGGGAGCCTCTCCTGCTTCTGCAGCAGCACTGAGGATGTCCAACTGCCAGCTGAGCCCTGCCCCCCTAAGCCATCAGATGGACATCACCTGAGGGCTCCTGGATTGTGAGAGGGTCAGGCCTGGCTGAGGGACACCCCCCCTCCCCAAGTGCACAAATTTTATGTAATGAGCTTTTAGTGTTAAGTATTTATGGACATTCAATAAATGAGTTAAAAATATATGCGGCCGTCACAGAGTAATGTAATATAGCATATAGAAAACTTTACCAATATAAAAAGTTTTCAGAGAAAAATAGAAAATTAGATTAAAGGGTGTTAAATATGTGTATGTTTTCAAGATATTGGAATTACACCCAAATATTTCCAAAATGAATAAAAAATTGTAGAACCATTAAAGCTATTTTCTTTTGAGAAATAAAACAAAATTAAAACAAAAGGTTTAAAAAACAGTATCTAGATGCTACATACCACTGAAAAGAAAGTATAATTTTTCAAAGAAAATTATAAAAGTGTACTTAAGTAAAATATTAAAAGTGATGATAAAATGAGTAATTTCATTATAAAGGAATCATTACACAAGATTAAAATATTATGAAATTTTATATATTCAAAATAAGGCCTAAAATATGATAATAATCTCAAAGAAATATTAAGTCATAATCATTATAGACAGTTTAATATTCTTCTATAAATATGTAAATTATTCAATCAAATGTATAAAAAATAAGACCCTAATAGAAATATATAGAAAGTTCTTAAGTATATGCTTGAGCTGATAATGAAGGAGAAGCCCAACTCACTCATTAAAATGCATGCCAAAATACCTACTAATATATTTAAAAAAAAAAAAAAACTGCCTACAGCCATAGAGGAGATAAAACATGGCCACAGTTAATTGCTATTCCTCTTACTCAAAGGTGGACTTGCATTCATCTCCCTTGAAAATGGCCTGGTTTTAATGTCTTGCTTGACCAATAAAGTATTGTCAAGTGATGCTAGACAGTAATTACCTAGTCTTTAACAAGGCTAAAAGCTTCTCCTTTTGTTCTTTTGGGTCCTTTAACTGCCTTATAATAAAAAGTCCACCTACTCTGAAGCCACCATTATCTGAAGAAGAACCAAGTAGAGGTGTTCTAGTGGAACTCCAAAATTTTAATTATCTCTTCCAAGGCACCAGAATGTGAATGTAATAAACCAACTTGGATTCCCAGTTTAATTCATTCATCAGCTGAATATCAACAAACGGTGTCTGTTGACAGCACCTGGAATAGTAGAATTAGTTAGGAGAATATTCTCCAAATTCTTAACCTACAAAATGTTGGAATATAGCAAACTATTTCTTATTTAATCGTGTGGGATATTTTGTTATGGAGCAATATATAACTTGAATAAGCTCTGTTTTTAATTTTTAAATATGCCAGATACTTTCTTTTTACAAACTCAAAAATCAATATTAGAAAATTGATTAATGTAGTCTAACACATTAAGAGATTAAAGAGGGACAAGTTCTTTTTTTCACCCGAATAGATTTTTAAAAAATCAATAAGATGTACCTTTAATGTATAGCATTAATAAATTGATCTGTTCAATTTGTAGGTAGAACAAATCTATATTTTAACATTTAAAATGGATTTAATGCAGCCTTTTGTATAAAACATATTTTGACTGTTAATATCAGTATTTGTGTAATCTGTTTTATTTTTTTCCAAATTTAGGTATCCAGGGGAATCTTCTCACAGTGATCCCTGAAATCTCATGAAATGAAAGATAAATGAATAAATACAGAAAATGCAATTCAGATTTTGCTGCTAAAGGGACAACAACATTTGTTAAAGATTCTAATCATCCGACATAAACAGATGGCTTCTATTCAAGCAAAGCAAAGCAGTAATTATACACATCTGTACAATACCAATAAAATCCAATGTATCCAGAAGCTATTGGCTGCCATTTCAGACACCAGTTTCTGAGAATAACATTTGTGTAATCATTTAGTCCTTTCTCATAAAAGCTGTAACGCCACCCAAATGACATTATTTTCATGTACAACACAATGGATATGTCTTCAAATTATTTCTTCTAAAAAAATTATATAAACCTTTTGTCAATAGCATATTAACCTTGTTAATTTCAGTGTCTCTGCCATTTTTCTTCCATTGTATGACATCAGACATAAGCTTCTGTTGGTATAGAAAGCTCATGTTTCCTCCGTTTTTTGAAGAAAATTGTATATTCCTATCATCAGGGCTAAGATAAATATTACACCTCCAAAAAATTGACTAAAAATATTGATCACAAACAAAGCTGGATACAGTTCTTTGGATTATAAATGTTTCTTCTCCATTTTCATACCCAGGCAGAAATGCCATCACCTGAAGGAGGCTGTTGCAGTTCCACGTGAAGGAACAGCAGCTCAGCCATCTGCTGAGATCCTCTGAAGGTTTTTATTGTCCAATTGGTGTCACTAGTTGTGTGTGGCAGCCTGTAGACACCCACATTTTCTGTCTAGGAGTGCAAATGAATGTTTGTATCTCTGGCATCTCATGTAGAATGTTGCACTCCTGATAGCCAGACTAAAATGCTTCTGGCAACCAAAATAATTTCATTAACCCAGTTAAAGTGCTCTGCATAAAATTCAGATTATAGCCTGTGAAGTCAGTTCTCATTACTAACCTTAATGAAGCCAATATGTTTGTCTATATGCAAAATGATGAGGAGTTTGGCCTATTTTAGAATCAAATAAAGATACACAAATAAATATATCTGAATATTTGTGGATGCGGTAGTTTATGATAATAGAGATGTTTTTTTCTAATTAGTAATCTTAAGGGAAATGGATGACAAACTGTTAAGAGTATTGAGAGAAATTTAACATTCAGCTCAGTTGTTTCTGTCTTCCAAATGTCTTTGCACTTCCATTAAATCTTTATTGGTCACTTGAGTTCATTGACATACACTCAAATTTGCATTGTCTAAATAGGAAATCTAAAGCGATACCTATATCAATAAAGTTAACTTTTTAAAAAATATATATTTTATTGATATTCTACAGAGAGAAAGGGAGAGAGATAGTGAGCTAGAAACATCGATGAGAGAGAACCATCGACCAGCTGCCTCTTGCACACCCCCTACCGGGGATGTGCCCGCAACCAATGTACATGCCCTTGACCGGAATCGAACCCTGGACCTTTCAGTCCGCAGACCGACGCTCTACCACTGAGCTAAACCGGTTTTGGCTAAAGTTAACTTTTTGAAAAATGGCCTTTACTATTGTGAAAAGTATTACCCATTTAGGCAAACATATTTCAACAATTATTATTTACTGTGTGGGTAATACAGAATTTTTAAAAGTCATTTCTAGAAACATTGGGTGGAGGTATAGGTAAGAAAGGAGGTAATATATTCTCAACAAATTTACCTTTCTTTTAGAAGTTGTAGAGATAAGCAAATACCAGCTAAAAATGCAATACTCACAAAGAAACAAAAAGAAGTCATAAAGTAAGGATATAAGGATATTCAGAATTCAGAAAATAAAGGAATTAATAATGGTTGAATAGATAGGCATCAACTTCATGGAGGAAATGGGACCTTTCTCAGATCCCAAAAGATGGGTAAAATGTAAATGAAATTTGGATTAGTTGTTATATGAGTAAGTGATATAATTGTGACTATTTGACTAGAGACATATGGTGATAAATTTGACATTTTACCAATGGTAAATAGTTAAAATGCTCAAACGAGATGAGGAGTGATTGTGAAATGACAGGCAGTGAGACTATCTTCACAAAAGGGAAATATGAACAAAACGTATAATTAACAGAATCTGACACCAAAAAGATGAAGTAGGTTAGTGTCATCAGAGGTATGAAATCAGAATGGAATTTTCTAATAATGAGGCAATTGTTAGCATAAGCATATTGTCTAATTCTTAAAATATTAAAATTAAATTGCTAGACTCAATATTGGGAATATCAGATGTACAAGAAAATTATGTAAATTATGCAACATAACAGCATAATAGTATAATTGAACTTAACTTCTCCCTCAGTCAGACACAGTCCTTGAGAGACAGTGAATTACAAATCAAAGATGAACTAAAATGGAAGAAAATCTGTTTTGTTATAAATTACATTAAAATTTACAATGCAACTGAAAGCATTGATTGAGGTGATCTTCTCAGGATAGATTAAAGCGTTTGTCCCAACTATACATGGCAGATATTAGTAATGCAGCTACACATGGACCCAGAGCTAACTTCTTGCAAGTAGAATATGCTTATACTTGAAAGCAAAAATATCTTCACAGGTGCTTGTTTGTTCGTTTCAAATGAAAAATTCGAACCATGACCATGTAATCCTATATAATAAAAGCCTACTATGCTACATGTCCAGTTAGCCATTCAACCAAGCAAAGTGTAATATGTTAACAACATGCTAAGGCCACTCAACTGCTCGCTATGATGTGCACCGACCACCAGGGGGCAGATGCTCAATGAAGGAGCTGCCCCCTGCTGGTCAGTGCACTCCCACCTGGGGAACTCCACTCAGCTAAAAGTGCAGCAGCAGTGGCCACAGCCTTTCCCGCCTCCACAGCAGTTGGACATCGCCCAAGGGCTCCTGGACTGTGAGAGGGGGCAGGCTGGGTTGAGGGACCCCCTCTCCCCCCCTCCCCCAAGTGCATAAATTTCATGCACCAGAGCTCTAGTTTCTGTATAAAGGAACTAAAAGTAAAAATTAGAAAGGAATAAAAATTGGTATAAATGATTTGCAGTTTAAGGCTTCAAAAACATCCTACCACATGGAATGTATAATCTCACCTTTGCCATCAACTTAGCTCATTCACTAATAATAGTAGAGTATCATGTGAAAAACACTAGGCACAGAATAAAACCCTGATCAGGTGATAACCCAATAGTCAAAACCCTAAACATTCACAAGTTAGTACATTTAGTTTTGGAGGAAAAGATAGATACCTGAGTTTTGGTTATTGCTGTTTGTCAATGTTACAGCATATGCTTGGAATGACTCCCTCTAGCATATATTTACAAAAGGTATGCATAATATTACCATGAATATATTACTATTTTTAAAAATCTTCTCTTATAGAGATGCATCCTTAAGTACACATGGATTAAATAGTATGTCTTGGATGTGCTTCAAAATACTTAAGAACGGGGGATCTAGGTTAGGACAGAGGAAACAAAATGGACAAAGTATAATTGTTGAAGCTGGGTAATGGGTACATGGAGATTCACCATACGATTTCGCTTCCTTTTATATATGCTCAAGTGTTTAATAACAAACCACTAACAAAAGAAAGAAACAGTCAAAAGACATGATTCCAACCCAGCTCCACATTTTCCCCAGGCTAAAACGGGAGAGGAAATACCAAATTTCCTATATATGAAATAACATCTTTGAAATGTGGAAATATTATTGAATGACTATTATGAGAAGCTTTTCTGCTTCATAAATCCTAGTCATTAACATCTTTTTTAAAATTTTAAGCACTGCTGAGCTACCAAAAACCAAAAATAAAGGAAATCCTCTGCAGGCAAAAGTGAAATAAAATCGGTGAGAGAAGTGGAAGCAAATCCTGAGAGCCCTGAGGACATTTGCTGGTTCTAAAACTGAAAGTCAAGGATCTTTATGGCCTATGGCCCTGTGGGTACTACAGGAGAGTAATTAAGCCTTATCCAATGCGAAGTAGGAACCGAGATTTCTACGTGGAGCCTGCATAACCTGTGAAACCACAGGCTGGCTGAGAGACAAGAAACAGAAAAAAAAATCAACTCTATACATATCTAATATGTTAAATTGTGGTGTTTTTTTTTTTTTTTTTTTTTTTTTTTGTGTGTGTGTGTGTGTGTGTGTGTGTGTGTGTGTGTGTGTGTGTTTTCAATTCTAAGTAAGACAAAAGAGTTCTATCTTATGATTTGAATGTGTAAGTATGTTCTCAGCCGACAAATTTGCTCTATACATTTTTGGTCCAACATACACTCATCCTATCTAATAAAAGGGAAATATATAAATTAACCATCACTCCATCATAAAAGATGCAGCCCCCATAGCCACAAGATGGCAGCACCCAGTCCTCTCAGCCCTGCCAGAGTCCCCTAGTCCTGGGGGGGGGGGGGGAAGACAGGGGAGCAGCCACTAAAAATGGGCAGTGTGAGCGGCCTGGCAGAATGCTTGCTTTGTGGCTGCGGATGGGCCTCTGGGCTGCAGAGAGCCTCTGGGCAGCGTGCACGGAGCAGCCAGGCCCTGCGGAGAGCTACTGGCTCACAGATTCACGCGCAGGGCTACTGCCCGTGTTTCCCTGAAAATAAAACATCCTCCAAACATAAGACCTACTTCATGGAAAAATAAGACATCCCCTGAAAATAAGACCTAGCGCATCTTTGGGAGCAAAAATTAATATAAGACACTGTCTTATGTTTGGGGAAACAGGGTAGTATGAGATATAACTTAAAGTGATTCCTGATTGGTGGAAACTAAGTGTGTCTGAAACAAGTACACGCGTTGCATAAGTAAGTCACTAAACTGAGGCACCTTAGAATTAAAAAAGACAGGAAATAAATCCTAGTGGGCTTCAGGTATAGATATTGATTATTGGTTATAAAATAGTAACATTTAAAATGTAAACTATAAAATTATGATCCAGAAATAAGACTATTAAAGGGATAAAGCAAGAATTGAAAAAATGCCACAGAGTTCCTAGAAAATGTATAGGGACTCTGTAAGACTTTTTCAGTTCTTGCTTAATAAATATATATGACGGTTTATTTTCATTTTTAATTAATTAATTAATTTGTTTGTTTTTTATATTTTATTGATTTTTTTACAGAGAGGAAGAGAGAGGGAGAGTTAGAAACATCAATGAAAGAGAATCATTGATCAGCTACCTCTTGCACACGCCCTACTGGGGATGTGCCTGCAACCAATGTACATGCCCTTGACAGGAATCAAACCTGAGACCTTTCAGTCCACAGGCTGATGATCAATCCACTGAGCCAAACCGGTTTCAGCTGGAAAAATATTTTTAGAATGATTTTTTTTTTACCTTTATTGAGTTATTTTTACATATCAAATTGACATGTCTTCATGGCAAAATATTACTGGATGTAAAAGAGATCAACACATAACAAAGTTATGAAATAACAAAACTATTAAAAACATTTTAAAATTCATTATAAAATGACAATTTCAAAAGTATGTGCACCATTTAGCATAGCTTTAAAATAAAGAAAACATAATGACCCGTTACCAGAAACAAAGGCAAAAACATAAGAATACTTGATTTATAACAAATGGGGCACTGGAGACAAATATTTTTAGAAATATCAATTCATCACAGATACTGCTAACAGCATCAAAGGTGGCATAAAACAGACTACAGAGTAATGTACGTTATTTGGAACACATTCATTCAATAAAAATTTATTACAAGAATACATCAAGAGAGCCTTCAAATTTATAAAAGTGAATTGAAAAATTTAAAACACTAATGAAAACTTAAATAAAAAATTCAAGGAGCCAATAAATATTTGAAAAAATGCTTGGTGTCATCAATCTTTAGGAAAAGAACAAGTAAAAACCATCGGGGGAAAATCCGCCCACCAGAAGGTTTGACATTGAAGGATTGGTGGTGCCAAGCATCAGTGAGGATGGCAAATAACGAGAACTCTCTGTATTACTGGTGGGATTTCAATTAGGTACAGTTATTGTTTGAGGCTAATTGGCAATGTTTATTAAATTTGAACATTTTCATAACTTATGGCCCAGTAACAACCCAACAAGCCCAACAGAAACTTTAAAGACTTTAAAGAATGTTTATATGAATGTTATACATACTAACCAAAAACTACCTTAACAACAACAAAAAATAAGTTGGGCTATATCACCGTGTTTCACTGTTTGAATAATATACAGAATTAAAAAGTGAACAGAGTATTGGTATACCACATGGTTGACTTTCACAAACGTAATGTCATATCAAGTGGCAAAAGAATATATAATCTATGATTTTCATAAAATAAGCAAATTAATCTACAAAAACATATGGAAACAAGTGAGAATTCTGATATCCACATACATAAAAAATAGTTTTAGAAGGAAATTTAAAAATATGTCTCAAAGTGCCCTAGCCAGGAGGCTCAGGTGGTTGGAACACCTTCCCTTACACCAAAAGGTTGTAGGTTCAACTCCTAGTCAGGGCACATGTATAAGATTGTAGGTTCTATCCCAGGTCAAAGCATGTCTGGATGTCTGGGAGGCAACCTATTCATCTCTCTCTCTCTCTCTCTCTCTCTCTCTCTCTCTCTCTTTCACTTGCTTCCTCCTTCTTTCCTTTCATCTCTCTCTAAAAAAATAAATAAAACATATCCTTGAGTGAAGATAAAAAAATAAATAAAATCTATCTCTGAGTAATTGATATAGTGAATACAAAACCAGTAAGTACAAAGAACAGTTGAACAATAGAATAAAAAAAGTTGGTTTGAAAGCCATATAGAGGACAATGCATACTACAATGATATCATTCACATCCATTTTAAATATACATCTTAAATTATAAGAATTAATTAACTACTAGGCAACTCTCAATAAATTTTAAAGAATCAGCCCCTATTATCTCACTGTAATCTGATTAAGGAGAATCAATAATGACAACAATAATAAAAATAGAAGCACAATATATTCAGAAAATATAAACTCACTTTTAAATGACTAGTAGGTTAAAAAAAGAAGTGATAGGTGATAATATAATTTATTAAATATTTAAGAAAAATTAAAATGAAATAACACCATAGTTTAAAATGTATTCATCAAAATTAACAGGTATGAAAATTTTTACAATATTATCAAACAAGAAAGATGTGTTCTATATTTTGTTAGGAAAGAGATTGCAATCATTAAGACATGTTCACTAACAGTCAGAAAAGGATAATATTAAGAAGCTAAGTATCAAAAGTTGTTATTTTTGTTGCCTTTTTGCATAATAAAAGCAAAAATGGAGGAGAAAAATAATTTTAATGAAATACATAACATTAAAAGATATTTGGTCTTGTTCAAAATGTTGATGAAGACTTTCTTCTACTCTAAAAGTTCCATGAGATTTAATTCTATCCCAAAACATCAACAGAGACATTTGGTCTATGATTCCTTACAGAATACAAGCACTAAACCTTGATCAAATCATATGGGTATTATTTTTTTTTCTTGAATTCATGAAGTATCTTGGATTTCAAATTGATTCTTATTCTTTCCGCTAATGAAGTTTGTCACGGTTGCTTTAAAGTCAATGAGAAAATTGCTCAAAAGTATATATTGACCTGATTATTGGCTTGATGTTGTTCTGTCTGTGAACAGTTTTGGTGATACAATTTTACTTGTCATTACCATCGTGAGGTTAGCAGCTGTATTTGAGTGTGACCATCAAGAACTGGGTGATAATTTGTTCATGGCTCTGCTATTCCTCTTTTCACACTTCTGGGACCTTTCATGTGGACCAGATATCTCCATGTACATGTGGTCAGGACAAAATGTTTGCTAATCTAATATATAACAAAGATAAAACAGAAAGCTTTAACAGGGTAAATACTGTGTTTCCCCGAAAATAAAACATCCTCCGAAAATAAGACCTTCTTATAGGTTTCCTTCTGAGTGAAATATAAGGCATCCCCCAAAAATATGGCCCCCAAGGCTCTGTCTCAGAATGAAAATTAATTTACCATAAACTGGTCACTAGGGCCGCCCCAACTGGCATCTAGCAACCAGTGACTTTACACAGAGTGCTGACATCACTGCTGTGTGGAGGCAGAGCGGAGGTCAGAGTGAGCAGGTGAGTGCTGGGCCTGAGAGAGGAGGAGACTTTCCCAGATGAGAATAGAAGAGCAGGAGGATTAGAGCGGACCTGGGACACCGCAAAGGTGGTGAGTGCTGGTCTGTCTCTGGTGACACTACCTGATGCTCATGGCCGCCTTCATGATCACTGAAGGTTCTCAGTCAGTGGCAGACCCTGCTCCAGCCCAGATCCAGGCCCCAGCAAGCCCAGTGACAGTCCCCAGGAAGGTCCCAGGGGGTAAATGTTTGATAAAGGGGTAGAGGGGATGTCTGGTGAAGGTGTTCAGTGGCACAAGGGTAGGGGGGATCACTTCAAATGACACAGGAGGATCAGAGGGGACAATCAAAATGACACAGGAGGATCAAAAGGGGTTACTAAAATGGTAATCCCCTCTCTGATTCTCCTGTGTCATTTAGACTTCCCCCTTTGATCCCCCCTGTGTCATTTTAAGTTATCCCCCTCCCCCCACCTTGACACCCCAATTCCTATTTTTTACCCCTAGAAATGAGCACAAAAAGAAAAAGCTACTCCATGGGGTACAAGAAAGGAATTGTGGAAGACTCTTGGGGCCAAAATCTTACTGCTTTCTGCAAAGAGAAGATGTTGAGTCTCTAATTTGTCTGAAAATGGCAAGCAGAGTATGGTAACCTCATTGAACAAGTGGACAAGGGAAATTCTAAAAAGCACAAGTGTGGATCAGGTCGGCAACCATTATTTTTCAAACTGGAAGACCTGATCTGAGAATGGGTTATTGACAGGAGACCAAAGGCTTTGGTTGTGAATAGGGCTCAGATTCAAGAATTTGCCCTTGCAATGGCACCACAGTTTGACATAGTCCCCGAAGACTTCAAAGCATCACAACACTGGCTGGATAATTTCCTTCAGCAAAGTGAACTGTCTTTAAGAAGATCTACAACATTGTTTAGGTTGGAAGATACTCAAGTTATTAAGCGAGCATTTGCATTCAAGTCCTTTATTGATGATGCTGACTTCTCTAAATACAATCTTTCCAACATGATTTATATGGATGAAATTGCAGTGTTTATGGGTCAATCATCTCAAGCAACAATTGAACAGCAGGGTGCCTCTTTAGTGTACATTCCCTCCACTGCTTAGGAAAGTGCACGTGTTTCCTGTATTTTGGCAATTTGTCTGGATGGCACTAAAATCCCACCTTTAATCATTTCTAAGGGCAAGAAGGAAAAGGTTGAACATGTTTTGGGCATTTTTATTCTTGAAATTGAAAAAGCCTGTAAGTTATAAGCAGTTATAAGGAAGTGGGTCAATTTAATGCTGCTGCTTGTTATGCAAGGAAGCCAAAGAGGTCTGCTAGTCTGGCAGGCAGCCAGCACTCACTGTGCTAAAGACATGAAGACATTTCTTCATGAAAGAAAAATAGATCAGATAATGATTCCCGCAGGAATGACTGCCTATCTCCAGACTCTTGATATTGCAATAAACAAGCCATTCAAAGACAATTTGTGCATGGCAATTAATGACTACATTGAAAATAGAATGGAGAGAAATCAGCATGGAAACTTTGTGAAACCTAAACTGCAAGAAGTTGTGACTTGGGTGAAGAATTCATGGGAGAAAATCACTGACAGTTGCATTGCAAATGCACTGGGAGCAGGCTACCTTAACAAGAAGTACTCATTTAAAGACTGTGCTATTGCTAAACAAGAGAGATTTGGTCCACTAATTCTGAAAGAATTGAAGTCACAAGAAATTCACCAGAAAATTCAGGAATTGGATTGTTATGATGATGTTCCAAAAGATGATGACATGATTGTCATTGAATAAATGAGTAAATTCTTGATAGTGTAGGATTCACAGTTTGTCTGGTTTGTGTTGACAACTACCGTACTACCGTACCTTATACAGGTAATAAATTTCCTTTATTTTCATTTAACAATAAATGTGTACCTTATTCTTCTTCATGAAAAAATAAGACATCCCCTGAAAATAAGACCTAGTACATCTTTGGGAGCAAAAATTAATATAAGACACTGTCTTATTTTCAGGGAAATGGAGTATTTGGAGCATTGAAATAAAACACAAACTGACTAAACTGTCACTAATACTGATCAAGAAAAACAGATATAGATTAATATTAGAAATAATAAAATAATAATGGTAGCAGCTATATCTTTACATAACACAGGCATTAAAAATATAATGAATGAGTCAATATAGTTGATAAAAGAATAGAAAATCATTTAATAAAAATAATTATTTAAAATAATATTCAATATAAAATAGAAACCCTGAATTGTCATAATGCTTACAGAAATTTAATCATTAGTATAAAATACATCCATCAAATTTGCAAAATTCATATCCAGTTTTTAAAATAGTTTATTAGGCCCGGCCAGTGTTGTTCAGTGGTTGAGCATCAATCTGTGATCCGGAAGGTCACGGTTTGATTCCCAGTCAGGGTACATGCCCAGGTTGTGGGCAATCCCCATTAACAGGTGCACAGGAAGCAGCCAATCAATGATTCTCTCAAATCCCTGATGTTTCTATCTCTCCCTCTTCCTTCCTTCCTCTCTGAAATAAATTAAAATACATTCTTTAAAAATGTTTATAAGATGTTCAAGGAAATAGTACTACAAATTAATTTGAAATATATTTCAGAAAATAGGACAAAAATAGTCTACAATATACTTGTATATATTTTAATTAGAGCATGTTTTTTACTTATATCAGAAAAAGGAGTAAAACAAAGTTAAATTCTACATAATGTAAATAATAGTTTAGATATAAATCCCAAATATAAGTAAACTGAAAACCCAATATATAATTATGGTTTATGAGTATATTGCAAGGACTTCAATAATGTAAAAAAATCTATTAATATAATCAAAATCTGTACATGTGATTTGTCAAAATTGTGTTGTAAGGAAGAAAATCTATATGATCATCTGAGTGAATTATTTCTATGTAAATTAATCTTCTGTATTGATTTTTAAAAATTCTTAGTAAACCATAAATAGAATGGAAATTAATTTAGCTGCTAAAGAACATGTATAGGTTTTATATGTTTTCATGCTCTCTGCATGAATGCAGAATACATACATATGTGTATTCATGTGTGTGTAAACATACACACAGGGACTTAATGGTAACATTTCAGTTGCCCTTTGAGAAATCAGAAATGAAACATAACACTATGTTTTTTTCCTGTTGAGTAATCTGCTAAAAGTTGTAGCCATTATAATAATTCATTTTTAAAATACCCTTGTAAAATTGAAAAATAAGAATTCAAACAGCTACTATTTGAATACTATAAGATTTATACACATAAGAAAAAAAACAAGAAATATATTTAGTAAGGTTTCTGGATACATAATATGTAAAAAAATCAATCAGTGTTACATAGAAGCAACAGTTAGAAGATATATAAGTAGACATTATTTATCATATAAAATAAGTTAAGAAGCAACAAATCTAACAAAAGATAAGAATTTAATTTATGGAAAAAATGAACTTGCACTGTAAGACATGAAAGAGTGCTTAAATAAATGGATATATATATTCATGAGTAGGAAACTTCATTATACTGCATTGTAGACATAAATCTAAACTCATCTTAAACTCAATGATCATACAAATGGATAGCTACAGAAACAGAAATATGCATACACATGGGATTGTATACCTACATACCTGCTGAGAGGATCTAGAAGCAACTCAGTGGCAGTGAGCACAATCATTGATCAGCTTTTCCCCTAAATATAATTTTCCAATTAAAGAATCAAGAACATCTGGAGAAATAGCTGATTTAGCATTAAGGTATGAAAAATACACTAATGGCACTTAATATATTATATTCTCAGAAAGTGAGGAAGTGTTTTAAAAAAAAAACTAAGGATGAAGCAGGTCACAGAGACATAGGAACCAGCCTAAGAAATCTCCCAACGGGCAAAGCTGGAACAACCTTCCCCCAAATTAAGTAGCAGAGTATTGAATTATAATGCAAAGTGGAAAATAAATATGCATGTTTATAATGATATAAATAATTATTTGAGTTAATCAATGAGGGAGAAAGATAATTTTTTCTTACCTAATAATTCTAAACAACACATGCATGTACTCCTCTCTAGGTGAGGTGAAGCTAAATGTGACCCCCTCTTCCTCTTTGACATTGGGCTAGATTAATGACATATTTTCAATAAAAAAGAGTGGTGGGGGAATAAAATTAGTCATTTTGGAGTGCAGAAATCTGGCAAACACTGCCTTAATTAAGTGATGAAGTTAAAAAGCATGTCATGGGAGAGCTTGTACACCTTATAAGAAGATGTGATGAGAAGGGCACTTCAGCTCTTTTCAAAATGCCAAAATGTACTCTACTCATGAGATAAACAACAGACAGTCCAGTAGGGAGAAGCATTCTACAATTATCTAATCTGTACTTCTTAGCATTGTTAAAATCATAAAACACAAGGGAAAAAAAAAAACTGTCACAGACCAGAGGAGACTTGCAGATATGACAAATGTAAAGTGATAATCTAGATTAGAGCTGGAAACAGAAGAAAGGCATTCATGGGGGGGGGGGGGGTGAAGGGGGCGGTGGAAACACACACACACACAAAACAAACAAACAAACAAACAAACAAACAAAAAAAAAAAACTAGTGAAATCCAAATAATATAAGATAATCAATGTCAGTTTCTTATTTTGACAAATATACCATAGAAATGTAAGATTTTAACACTGGATTCATTGAAGGAAGAATATAAATTACTTCTGTACTGTCTTTGTGACTTTTCCATAAGTCTAAATCTTTTGAATATTAAAAAAAATTGTAAAAAAATGAATCCTGATAACATATGTAAAAAGTATCAAAAGAGCCCTGGCCTGGGTAGCTCAGTGGTTAGCATGCCAGCCTGTGCACTGAAGGGTCTCAGGTTCCATTCCTAGTTAAGGACATGTTGCACACTCATTCCCTGACCCAGTTGGAACAAATGAAGAAGGCAACTAATGAATGTATCTGTCTCTCATCTCTCTGATTTCTCTTTCTTTCTCTCCCCCCCACCTCCCTTTCTCTCTAAAAATCAATGGATAAAAATATCCCCAGGTGAGGAGAAACAAAAAAAAAGTTGCAAAACATTAATATATAGTGTGCATAAATAACTTCATTATAGCACTAAGGGGGGAAAAAGCTCAACTAGAAAAGACAAAAGCTATAATATACAAAAAAACAAAACATTAAAGGTTTATTTTTTAAAACTAATTATGAGCTGTTAAATCACATTAGTAATCATAGAATTGCAGATTCAAATCAATGTGAGATGTATTTTCACACTTATGCCAACAGAAGACAGAAAGCACAATATCAAGTGTTGGTGAGAGTGTGGAACAGTAGCCATGTTCATATGTGAGTAGAATTCCAGTGGAAATACACATTAGGGCCTGACTGTAAAGTATAGTATATCAAACGTGTGAGTAAGCAGTAAGCCAGCCATTCTGCTCCTTGTGGGTGCCTCCGAAAACGTCAAAGTGCACCGGATACATGCTCACAAGTGTTCACAACATAGTTTGTAATAGAAAGAAAAAACAAACAAACAAACAAACAAAAAAAACAGTCGAAGGACCTACCTATGTATCTACTGAGAGAATGACAAAAGAATTATAATGGAACACTGTAAGTACATGGATATGAATGAAATAGCACAACACATATTACTTATGAACTTTATAGGCTTAATATTACTTGGAAAAATAATTTGCAGAGGACAGATATCATGAGTGCAACTTCTCTAAAGTTTAAAATATACAAAATAACACCACAGCTTCCTATTCCTATATAATAAAAGCCTAATATGCTAAATGTTTGGTTGCCTTGCTGGCCATTCAACCAATGAAATTGTAATATGCTAATGATATGCTAAGGCTGCTCAACTGCATGCTATGTCGTGCACTGACCACCAGGGGGCAGATGCTCTGACCTGTAGGTTAGCTTGCTGCTGGGGTCTGGCCAATCTGGGACTGAGTAACATGGGTCGAACATGCCCCTGAGCCCTCCCGTGGTCCCTCCCCAGCTGGCCAACTTCCAACATCACTCCCCAGCCACATCCTGGTCAATGCAGGAGCTGCCCCCTGGTGGTCAGTACGCTCCCACAGGGGGAGCACTGCTCAGCCAGAAACAAGAAGTCAGACATCCTCTGAGGGCTCTCAGCCTGCAAGAGGGTGCAGGTTGGGCTGAAGGATCCCCACCCCACTCAGGACTGCACAAATTTCATGCACCGGGCCTCTAGTAAATAAATATGTATAGAAGTTAAGAAGTTATAGAAGATAAATCAGAATGATAACACATAAAATTCAGAATAGAAGATATTCCTGTGAAGTGACTAAAGGAAATAGTTTGGGAATGAAACTTTAATAGTGCTGGCAATGTTAATCAACCTAAGTGATGGGTATACACTTGTATATTGCTTTACTTATTATACATTTTGCAGATACTTAATGTTTTATCATTACAGTATATATATTAAATTAATGTTACCATTCTAACTGCTCCTTTCTTAGTAGGATTTCATTTAATGTTTTAAAATATTTTATCAGCCATACATACAATAATGCATCTTTCAACAGCAGAATTTATTATATTCCTTTCTCTGTATATTGATTCTATTAATGTTGTTAAAAAGTGCAATTGTATTTTTTCTTTCATTTTGTATGTTACTTTCTTATTCCTTTTCATCTAAGAATCTTTAAACCTTTTCCATGTGCATTGACATAAATTACTGCCACTATTTTTTTGAAGTTTATTTTGAATACATACTAGGAATGAATTTTAAAAAAATAGAACAATTGTGACCTTGAGCACTAAAATACCTGTGCTAAGAGACGTGTATCCTGAGAATGGTCTGAGGTTATGCCTCAAGAGGCCTCTCTTTATAGTTCTCACATACTCAGAAATTTACCTTGGTTCAGGATTGACCTTTATATTTGCAGGGTTAGAAAAGTGATTGTATAATTAAGCCCTGAATGGATTCATCTCTTACTTATGAAATAACTTAATCAAGCTTTTAGAATTGACCTATAATACTGAAACAGCAATTTACTTGTTCAAAATGAAATATCACTCCTAAAAAGAAGGGAATCCTTTGACTTGGTATTAGCAGTTTATTCTCTCCCTGTAGGCAAGGCATAATGGAAAAAAATAGCATAATCAAAAGGTTATTTTGAGAACATTTTATAAGGACAAGCATACTTAGATGAATCTAATATTTATTGGCATCATGATGACACAAGTTAAGATGTTTACCCAAAATATCCTACAAAATAAAAGCTCAGTGACTGAAATGACAGAAAGACCAGAACAACCAGAGACCAGGATGACTGTGGCCCCTCGCTCCGGCAGGCCCCACACCCCAGTGGGGACCCATACCCTGATTGGGGGCATGGTTTGCTTACAGACCTTCTGTGGCCCCTTGCCCTGGCCGGCCCTGCCCTCCAGCGAGGACCCCCACCTTGATCCAGTGCCCTCATCAGGGCAGGCTGGCCCCGGCCCCCACCTGTGCATAGAGTTTCTATTCTACATAACTAAAAGGTAATATGCAAATTGACCTGAATGGCGGAATTTCCAGAATGACTGCTTGAACAATCACTATGAGGTGCACTGACCACCTTTTGGACCCTTTCCTGGCCAGCAGGCTCCAAATGCCCGATGGCAAATGGGGAACCGGGGGTGGAGGATGGGGCACATGGGTGGCACCAGGCCAAGGCACCTGCCCTGCCAGTTGCCCCACATACAGAGGGCAACCTGTGGTGAGGGTGTGGCTGGCGAGTAGGCAGAAACAGCTGATCTCTTAATCCTTTCTCCAGCTGACAGGCTCCAATCACCAGATGGCATAAGAGAAACTGGGGATGTGGGGGGGGGGGAGGACATCTGTGGGCAGACAGAAAAGATGGACCTGATCACAGGCCGGGCCTAGTGACTGTACCCATGCGTGAATTTTGTGCGCTAGGCTTCTAGTTAGCAACAATCACCTTGTTAATGGCATATGAATGTTTGCAGCCTATTGTCTAAGATTCCATTCCCCCTGACAAGAGCTTAGAATGGCAACAACCAATGATTGCCTGTGTGACCCTCCTTTTTCTACACTCCCATGATGGATATTTCATACTTTTGATGGACAGATTCCTTTTTTGAAATAGAATAATACTGCATTCAGCCAAATTACAACTAAATCTTGGAAGCCTCAGACCTCGCCTGCCTTTGAGGTAACTTTGCATAAATGCTCTTTATTACATTGTGTTGATTTTCAGATGTAACTCTCACAGGACATCTGATATCCTGTGCTTCATCTTTGAATCTGATGTCTGTCATCCAACACAATAGTTATTCCAGTTTTGTGTGGTCTGCAATTTTAATCATCCAAGTCATTGATAAAAATGCAAAACGGAGCAAGGGCAAAAACCTGTCTTGCACTCTACTGGAATCTGTTTATCTCTTGTCAGAGTTTTCAGTAATTATAGCTCTTTCTGAAAATGATCAATCAATAGCATAATCAGGAGGTTGTTTTAACTTTTCCCAAAAGCTCTGCCTTCCTACAAAATGACTTCTTTTTGCCCCTAAGGCCATCATGTGAAACCTTGAAAATGCCTTTCTAAAATGCAGATGGGCTATATCCAATAAGTTATCCAAACTAATAGCTCACTAAACTTTTTTATAAAAATATATAGTTATTAAGTACTTCTTATTTTGAGCATAACATTTATTTGTTTAAAATCTTATGGTATTGCCAAAACCAGTTTGGCTCAGTGATAGAGCATCGGTCTGCAGACTGAAAGGTCCCAGGTTCGATTCTGGTAAAGGGCATGTACATTGGTTGTGGGCACATCCCCGGTAGGGGTGAGCAAGAGGCAGCTGGTCGATGTTTCTCTCTCTCATCGATGTTTCTAGCTCTCTATCTCTCTCCCTTCCTCTCTGTAAAATATCAATAAGATATATATTTTTAAAGTTTTTACAAAAAAGAAATTTTATGGTATATCTTCTTCCACAGTTGTTCACATACCAAAATCCATGTCTTTGTAAATGGCTCTCGCCCATGCAAGCAGAAGCCCGGGAATTATTTGAGACCATTCAGTCACTCCATTACAGTTCTCATTCTGCCACAAAATCTGGGAGTCATCCATTCCATTTACCTCTACTGCCTATAGTAGTACATGTCACCATCCACAGATGTTGTGGACTTAATGCATCACCCCAAATCCATAGGTTGAAGCCCTAACCAGTCCTAACGAAACTGCATTTGATGGTAGAGCATTTAAGGAGGTAAGAAAGTTTATGAGGGGACATAAGAGTGGAACCCTAATCCTGATGCAATAGGACTGGAGTAATTATAAGGAGAGGAAGAGCTTACACACAGAGAAAGAAAAGGTCACATGATGATAAAGCAAAAACCAGCTCTCTGTAAGCCAAGGTGGGAGATCTCCAGAGAAACCCAACCTGTCTGTACCTTGATCAAAGCCTACAGAACTTTGAGAAAATAAATTTTAGGTCTTCATAGTATTTCGTTAGGGCAACCCTAGCTGACTGATTTAATAGGAATCTGATACTTAGATTACTTGGTATAAAGGCATCACCTTTAATAATCAGATATTCTTGGAAAATTGCTAATCTCCCAGTAATTTTGGCTTCCCATAGAATATTTGTATAAGTATACTTTTATATTTTCCTAGGAAGTATATTATAATTCCCATTTTTTATCAAGACTTGTTAAGTATATTATCATCCATGTGTTCTTGGAATGCATGCATTTTTTAGATAGATGTACTAGTGTCGATTCTTCATGAAAAAAAAAGAAAGTCTTTGTGCTGGGATATCATAATCATTTTTATTAAAAAATACTTTAAATTTTGAATTGTTTTATTATTATTCCAACAAAAATAATCTCCTTCCTTATTTAATAGTGATATTATTTTGTTCTTTTAATCATGATACCTATAAATATAATCATTGTAATGCATTTATTTGTTTTTTTACATTTCTTGCTATAACATAAATTCCTTGAGCACAAAACTTGATTTTGCTCATTTTTTCTTTTCAAAGTTTATCACATTTCTTTTCAACTAATAAAAATCCCGTATCAAATTAACCAAATGTTATTTTAATATATTTTAAATATTTTCTTTTGTCAAGCTATGCTATTATTTAACAATTTTCAATAAAAATGCTTTCTGAAATGTGTGCATACCTAAAATGCAGAGCAGTAGTAGAGGTTGAAAGGATTTTCTATGGGAAGAATTTCTTTGGTGAATGCACTGAGTATAGAGGATTCAAGTTAAAGGAGATTCAAGTTCTGTCATGTAAGTCAGTAAAGGGAATAAGTGTGGTAGGGAAATATTTTGAAAAATTAATCACAGTTTTCCTCTGCAGTTTCTCTTAACTTGTGTCAATCCCACATTTATTCATTTGTTTATCTTTAATGTATGACCATTTTTATTGTTTTCTATATTCTAATTCTTTGGGGGGTTATCTTGTGCTTTTCCTGGCTTCTAGACTCAATCAGCTATCATTAAACTTGTATTGAAGGGTTGTGAGCCAAAATGTGAGATTTTAGTAAAATAGGTGTAAACACCTGGATAATCGGAAGACTCCAAGGCATTAAAACAGAATGAGCTGGGTCCATTTGCACCTGCTTTTGCCTGGCACTGCCTGCACCCCTGCTCCATCATCGCACCAAGGCCCCACTCTTGTCGGGCCCCTTGCGGGCTGGCAGCATTTTCACTGCCACCCGCGGCCAGTGCCACGTCACTGACGCCCACCATGTTCTGTGCCACCCCCTGGTGGTCAGCGCAGGTCATAGTGAGTGGTCAAACTCCTGGTCCATTCCCAGCCGCACAATTTGCACATTAGGCTTTTATTATATAAGAAGATGGTGACAATAGTATATTTTCTATCATTACATGTAGGCAGCCAGCTAACAATGAATTATAAAAGGAAAAGAGAAGTGTCCAGATTTATTTATATCCAAACCGGGTGCCTTAGATCTTATCAGTTAGATTGCTAACAAATATTTCAGCATTATCCTAGCCAGATTGGAGGGACATAGTCTGATTAGAAAATGAATGCAATCATAAGTGGCAGTGTTGCCCTGGCCCCTGGATCAGTTGGTTGGAGTGTTGCCCACACACAAGAAGGTGACAGTTCTATTTCCAATCAGGGCACCGACTTGGGTTGTGGGTTCCACCCTTGGTCCAGGTGCCGGTGAGAGGCAACAGATAGATGTTACTCTCTCA
Source organism: Vespertilio murinus (assembly GCA_963924515.1). Lineage (NCBI taxonomy): Eukaryota > Metazoa > Chordata > Mammalia > Chiroptera > Vespertilionidae > Vespertilio > Vespertilio murinus. Next base: position 48,864,011 of record OZ004707.1, read on the forward strand.
CATTGATGTTTATCTATCTCTCTTTCTCTTTTCCTCCCTTCATTCCCCTCTCTAAAATAAATAATAATAATAGTAAGTAGAGAAAGAAATAAAGAACTAGAAGTGTCACTGATGAACGGAAAGCAATCCTGACACTTCAGGCTGGAGCCCACTCCACAAGCGCAGGGCAGGTGGAGGGGGCCATCTTGCACTGATGCCATGTGGCTCTTGATGCAAAATTTAAAATCAGAGCACCCTAAAGTTTATTCTCAAACCCAGCTTAAATGGTGCTAGTAGAAATAGAAGAGAACACTAGACATTCAGGAGACGAGTGAGTGAGTGAGTGTGTGTGTGTGTGTGTGAGTGTGTGTGTTTTGTGAGGAAGATTTCTTGTAGTTAGTGGTTTAACACGGGTCAGGTGATGAGCATCTTGGGTTTTCATTTCCTATTTTTATACAGAAATGTGACTAGGTCGCATCTCAATTCCCTTTTAGCCTTCAGACTCAGCATTTACATATTGATGTCTTGTTGTTTGAGCTCACAAAAGCTTTAAGATAAAAGCAGCCTTCTCTTCTTCTCTTATTTGTTATCATAAGGCTTTCTTTCTTGCCATTTCACTTTTGCTCAAATCTAACCTTAATACTATTTATTACTCTCATGGCAGATGTATTGATAATTCATTAATCAATCAGCTTTAAAACTTAATTTTTTCTCAGTTCATTGAGTTATTTATTACAGATGCTCAATTTAAATCATCCCACTCTAAGAGGTGGTGTTTCACACAAGTAATCTGTTCTGATTTATCTCTTACAATTCAAGGGACACTCTGTAGTGTGAGAGAACACAAAATCCCGCTTCTGTCCTAATAGAGCATTTAGGCAAAGTTTCTTTTGTTTTATCACATGCTGTGTGATTTGGCCTGCGTTGAAAAGCCTTCAGAAAATCTCAGGGGAGGATAATGTCTGTTGACAATAACTGATGCTGGCTTCCATGGAAATGCTAATTTAGTAGCAGTCACTGTCAATCAGTTACCTTGTGTTTTTGTTCCAACACTCTAGATGTACTATGTAATGGCTGATAAAAGTCCCCGCTACAGTAATTAGACTGTTTTTAAAGGAGAAGAAAGGGTTGTTAACAAAGACTAAGGTAAACAGGTTCTGAGCAGGAAAAAATAATAATAAAGAGCTTAAATTAATTCAAACAAAGAAGGGAATTCAGAAAAAAATGTGTTGGTCTCCTTTTTATGGAAAAGAGAAATGTAGGTTGAACAGATTCAGCCTATCATAGGATGTATAATAAATCGACTCTTTATGATTTGTCTATATATGTATAATAGTTCTAAAATTAAAGGGTAATTGCATATCTAGTGAAATCATATGCATTTTGTGTGTGTGTGTATTGCCTGTTATATATTTTTTAAAATTTATATTAATTGTTGAAAGTGTTACAAATGTCCCTTTTTCCCCCAATTTACTGTCTCCACCCTCTGCCTACCTCCCCACCCCAGGCCTTCACTGCACTATTAGCTGTGTCCATGGGCTATGCATATATGCATATAAATTTTTTGGTTGATATTGTCCTGCCTTCCCTCCCCCACATATGCATTTTGATATAGTAATTGTACGAAGTGTTAAAGTTTTAGTTCTATGATACTTGAAAATCATCTGTAGAGATGGACTAGTCTCTAGAATACAACTATATCCTAATTATCATTATTATTTTTAATTTAATCTAGTTTTACATCACCATTTATCCCTCTATACACTCTTCTACCTCTACCTATTCCCCCTCCACCCTACACAATCACCACTCTGTTGTCTTTCTTTTTTTTTTCTTCCATTTTTGTTCTGTCCAACACAGCTTCCCCCAGTGCTGTCTACCCATTCTCTATCTATGAGTTTGTCTCTATTTTGCTTAGTAGTTCAGTTTGTTCATAAATTCCACATATGAATGACATCACATGTTACCTGTCTTTCTCTAATTGGCTTATTTCACTTAACATAATGTTCTCCAGGTCCATCTATGCTGTCACAAAGGGTAAATTTTCTTTTAGAGTAGTATCCTATTGTGTAAATATACCATAGCTTTTTTATTCACTCATCTACCACTAATGGACACTTGGGGTGCTTCCAAATCTTGGCTATTGTAAGCAATGCTGCAGTGAACATGGAGGTATGTATATTCTTTCAAATTAGTGTTTCAGTTTCTTTGGATAAATTCCCAGAAGAGGAATCACTGGGTCATAAAGCACTTCCATTTTTAATATTCTGAGGCTTTCCACCGTGGCTGCTCCAATTTGCATTCCCACCAACACAGCATAAGGGTTCCCTTTTCTCCACATCCTTGCCAACTCACATTTGTCGATGTGTTGATGATAGCCATTCTGACAGGTGTGAGTGATATCTCATTGTGGTTTTAATTTGACTCACTCTGATGATTAATGACATTGAGCATCCTTTCATGAATCTAATGACCATTTGTATTTCCTCTTTGGAGAAGGGTCTCTTCAAGTACTTTGCCCATTTTATAATTAGATTGTTTGTTGTTTTGGTGTTGAGCCTTACAAGTTGTTTATGCATTTTGGATATTAACCCCTTTTTTGGTGTATCATTGGTGAATATATTCAAACCCATTTAGTGATTTGTCTTTTTATCCTAATTATTTTTGAATGAACTAATTAAGGAATACAACTTTGATAACAGGAGAAACCTTTAGAATATGACAATTAAATAATGTAAAAAATAAAAAAAAAATATCTCAAATACTTAAAAAACAACAACACACCAAACGTTCTAATCCAGTAACTTCAGAATCACATAAAATTGATTTGTAGCTAACAAACCATTTCTGAGCCCCTTAAAATGCACAATAGTTTGGCTTGTTTTCAATATTAAATATGATTTTAAAAATAAAGAAAATTAAATTTAAAGATTCATAAGTAGCAATATTAGTGTGATGAAATAGATTACTTGGAAATATTTCAAACTCATGAAGTTTAATGTGAAATTCCTAAGATCAAGTACCATTAAGGAATACTTAACATATCACAAGGTGATAAACTTACTATTTGATATATATATATATATATATATATATATATATATATATATATAAATTTACTTATTTTGTAATGTGCCTTAAGGTGGTATAATCGACTGCACATAGTTAAAGTGTGCAAGTTGATAAGTTTGATGTTTGCATACACTCATAAAACCTTTACCAGGTAACCCACACACTCCTTACACCCAAAGTTTCCACATGCCTATGTGTAAGTGACTACTCTTTCCACTTCACCCTCCATCTGCTTCTTCCCAAACACCTGATGTAATTTCTGTCACCATAGATTCCTTTATGATCCCTCGTAGTTTACACTGTGGGAGGGGATCTGGCTTAATAATTTTGAGTTCCATTTAATATATACGTATATCATAGTTTATTCCTTTTTACATCTAGCTAGTATTCTACTGTATATCATATTTTACTTAATCATTAATTTTTCGAGGGGCTAATTCCAGTTGTGGATTAACATGCATTAATTCCAGTTGTAGGGTGTATATATATATGCCAAGCGACCAGTTGTTATGATGAACACTGTGGCCAGCCAACCAGCCTAATTGGGAGGTGGCCCCTCTCCTCCATATCCCCCCAATTGCGGGTGGGGCCAGGCAACCAACCTCCCACATCCCCTTCCCCGGCCAGCCCGGCCTGATCCCACCTGTGCACAAATTCATGCACCAGGCCTCTAGTCCTATAAATAAAACCGTAATATGGAAGTGGAGTGAACAGTGGAACAGCCAGTAGCTATGATGTGCTTGCTGACCACCAGGGGCAAGACACACTCAATGATGGAGCTGCCCCCTGGTGGTCAGTGCGCTCCCACACAGGGAACACCACTCAACCAGAAGGTGGGCTCACAACTGGCAAGTGCAGTGGTGGTGTAGGGAGCTTCTCTCACCTCTGTGGCAGAGCTCAGGACCCCTGGCAGAGCTCAGGACCCCCGCGGGGTCCCAGACTGCGACAGGGAATAGGCCGGGCTGAGCAATTTCCCCCCACCCCCAGTGCATGAATGTCATGCATTGGGCCTCTAGATATAAATAAAGTTTCTGTGGAAATTCTTATACAAGTTTTTCTAAGCATTTGATATATTTTTAAATAAAAACCTATGGATAGAATGGCTGTATTATATGGTAAGTAAGTTATAAAACTTTTCCAAAATGTTTATAACAGTTTATATTCCCTAAAGATGTGTATAAAAATTCTGATTCCTTCAAATGTTCATCAGTACTTAGCATGATCAGTCCTTTAAATTTAAACCATTATAATAGATGTGTTATAATTCTATAATGAATAATAATTTTGTGTTATGGATATTTTCATGAATTTATTTTTCATATATACATCTATTTTGGTGTCTGTTTAAATGATTTGTCTATTTAAAAAGAATCCATTTTCTTTTTTAAATATATTTTATTGATATTTTACAGAGAGGAAGGGAGAGAGATAGAGAGCTAGAAACATCGATGAGAGAGAAACATCGACCAGCTGCCTCTTGCACACCCCCTACCAGGGATGTGCCCGCAAACAATGTACATGCCCCTGGCCAGAATCGAACCCGGGACCTTTCAGTCCACAGACCGATGCTCTACCACTGAGCCAAACTGGCTTTGGCAGAATCCATTTTCTTTTTTTCCTTCTAAGGAGGTATAATTTAAAAAGAGAAGAGCAGAAGTTCTGCTAAATATTATCCCTAATAAGGAAAAAATAAGATTCCTTAACTGAGTGGGGCATCTAGAACCCAGACAGAAATGTTTATCATTGGTCACACGAATATCTTAATGATATTGAAGTTTGTAAATATCACTGTCATGTTGCTGTTGCTTTTATTAGATATAACTTGTATGGATCATCAATACCACTTCATACGGCAAGTATTTTAGAATATTGAAAAAGTGAGACCTTAAATAAGCTTCTTAAATGGTTTAAAAAGAAATGTGATTCAGTGAAGTTGAGAATAAATAGCAACAATTCTTGCTACTCTGCAGAACTTTTTTTTTATTTTTTAGAACAATAAACACAATTATTAAAGCTAACACAAAACCACATACACACACACAAACACACACACACACACACACACACACACACACACACACACAGACCACCCAACAATTACCAGCCCAGCATACATGCAGCCATGATTTCTGGTCATATCTAACTTGGTGATAACAATATAATACTTCTGGCCCACAGAGTTATGAATAATTCATGTAAAGATGAAACAAAAAAAACTGTAAGGAAAATGAAAAACAGAATTGAGAATAACACTTGGTACTTACACATGCCCCATGTCTATAAGATTTTGTTTATTTGTTTTAATATGTACCAGAGAATAATCCCAAATATATATATATATATATATATATATATATATATATATATATATACAGGTATGTCATTATTTTTACAAAAGTGTTTATGGTTCCTTGTTAACTATGACTTTAGAAGGTAACAGAATTCATAGCATAGTTTATCATTTTACTGTATATTTCAAAGAATATATGCCACACCATTTTCCCCTAAAAAAACAAACAAAAAAAAAACCCACATTAAATATGTTTACTATGTTTACTATGGAAATCGTCAATGAACATAATACTAAACAGGCAAGCAGTGTAAAAACAACTTACCTATGCAGATTAGACAAATGCCTATGTGCTTAGTCAGTTTAAAGATTTCAGTCAGAGAAACAGCTATAAAAATGTGCCCTGAAGAAGTCATTTTTTATTATCTAGGCAAAGAAAAGCTTATGATGATAAGATTAATTCAAATATTTAATTTACAATATTAATATTAGAATTTTAGAATATTTAACCCGGAACATAGCATTGAATCATCAATTTATAAAAAGAAAGCTCAAGAAAGTTAAAATTAGTTACCTAAAAGCAAAATTTAAAAAATTCATTCAGAGGAGCTGGAGGAGAGGTTCTCAGTCAGGTGGGCTATCCTAATTGCTGAGGGAAACTTCGGAAACTCCAGATCCCAGGCTGCACCTTCCACAGGTTCATTTTAGAAAACTCTCTCTCCACTCTCAACACGTTCTCGCGATTTAGAAAGCATTCAATGATTTTGACACCATGCTATGGAGGTGCTATTATTCCAAAAGCATTTACTCATCGTCTACCATGTGCTGAGTGAAGGTTGGGACATGGAGTAAGTTCAAGTAATGAGTGCTAAACTTCCTGTCCTCGAAGAACTCGGCCCGCTGAAGGGAACCGAGAAGTAGACAAATGCTTGCAATTTAATACAGTAAGTGCTATGACCATGCACCAGGAGACTACTTAAATGAAATTGAGGAGGAGAAGAAGGCTATTGCATGTTCTGGAAGGAGAGATACTGACCTGATTCTTGAAGGATGCTGGCAAGGGAAAGGCATTTAATAAAACTGGAGGGGAAAATGAGCCTAAGGAAATGAACAGGCATCAAGTAACCTAAAAACCATCTGTATCCTTCTGTGGAAACTGGCTCTTTTGTCTTAAAAAAAATAAGGGGATCGATTTAAAGTACCTCTGCAGGACATTAATAAAATAATTTTGTAACTTAAGAATATTGATCTGAATATATCACAGAAACCACATCAGAAAGGCTGGAAATAGAATTTAATCACAGGAAGCTTTTATTTGGCATAAAATGAACTACATTGCAAGGCCTTCTTTGTGCTCTCATTGTCGGTTGGTTATGGCATTAATCATGTCTCTTTTCTTTCTTTATGTAGGGAATTTCTGGATTCTTGACAAATGGAAAATGAATGTAAAGCCCAATTGTGGATCAATCTGGAGAACCAGTTTCATTTTAATTAATAGGTAAAATTTAAAGTCTTCGTAGAATTTCCAATTTATTTTTCCTTAGTTTGAGCTTTGGTGCCTTTCCAACTCTGACTTAGGTTACTCAATTTCTGATCAAGAAATTGGAACTAGGTGAACATTGTCGTGGCTGAAGCTACTGCTGAGCTGCTTCCATAGAGATATGCTGCAGGTCTGATCGCAGAGTCCATGATGCAAGGTTAACAAGGTTTTGAGGGCTGAATTTTTTAGTGCAAAGATCCTACCTCCTGGTTGGTTTGGCCCCTAAAACTCAGGCATTGCTCTGACTAAACAAATAAAGTATACTTCCTCAGAGAGGGAAAGGAAAACTCAAACATGCCTTCAATATTTTAATCTATTGAAAACTAGGTCAGCATCTCTCAAGGCACCAGAAGGCCTTGAGAATGAAGCTTTTTGCCGGCATTCTCCAATTGTTATTTTCCTAAGTTTTTATCTGAAGGGTAAGCCTGTAGTCAACCAATGATGTGATGTTTCCTTTGGGATAAAATGCCAATAGCATATGAATCCAGTCTGGTTCCTTGAAGTCTTTCTATTCAAATCAGCTCTGCTTGTTTTTGTATTTTGAGACCAGCTAAACTGGGATGGATACTGTTACTTTAGCATTTGCATAGTTGTATCAATATGACCAGAATTCTATCAGCTCTCCTCTCTTATAAAGAGTACAAAGAACCACAAGGCCCATTGCAATTATCACAACAGTACCCCAAAATTAAAAGACAATGAGAACATAAGCCAATCTCTTGTTATGACAATAATTATACCCATAAGTCTGTGTTCTCAAACACTATATTTGAAATATGTCAAGACTATTAAGGATCTAAGATTTTACCTAAGTTGCAAACTAACAAATTAGCCTACCACAGCTTCACAGATTCAGGCATAGGAAACAAGAGTCCTAGGTCAGAAGAATATGTCACAGCAATGGTAGTAGCCCGAGTATAAACATTTTTTGCTCCAGTTCCACAGACACTGATTCCCACACTATTACTTTAAAAAAGCCAGATGATATAATGGGTTAAGAATAAGAACCCTAAATTTAAAGAACCTGTATAATTTATAATAGACAGTGAGCATGCCTGAATGAAGATATTCTCCTTTTCATGGCTTTGAACAAATATTCCATTTGATTATGAGGGGGATTTTGTCTTTTAATTCTATTTGCTATATAGACAACCTTGAAAAATAAGTTTGGAACAAAGGATAGTCACATTTGTACAAAATGTGCAGAAAATCAGATAGCCAAAACACACACACACACACACACACACACACACACACACACACACTATCTAATAAAAGAGTAATATGCAAATTGACCATACATCTGCTACACTCACAAGCCATGCCCATCAGCCAATCAGGAGCAAGTATGCAAATTACCCCAGCCAAGCTGGCTGTGGCCCTTGAGCAAGCAGGAGGCTTGGGTTTCTCTGGCAATGGAGGAAGCCAAGCTTCCCACACACCCTGGCCAGCCCTGGACTCCACTCAAGGCTACAAATTTTCAATTATAAAATATAAATAAATTCCTGATACCAGGGCCTCCACTTGGGTCGCTAGGAGGCATGGCCATCCTGCAAACCACCATGGGCTCCTCGCCTAGGCAAAATAGAATTTTTTTTTCTTAAAGGGTACTATTGAATTATTCTTGTGATAAACAAATTTAAAACGTGCACCCCCATTTTTTAAGTCTCAATGAGATCATCATCTTTTATGTATGGCCAAGAATGTTTATTCCACTTAATTTCCAAAAGAACCCTGCAGGCTATTTTGGTAATATATTCTAATAGCTGCTGTAATTTCCTGACCTGGTATTTTGTGTGATTGTAGATCCTTTCCTTCTAAAGAAAGTATCATGATTATCCAGCTTTCATTTTCCATGAAAAATATGAGCATGTTTCAAAACAGATAGCCATTGTTGATAATTCCACAATCATTGTCCTAACATCCCTCCAAAAAATGAATATGTATCCATCCATATGACGGTTTTTCTCAGCATCTTGCTTTCCCTTAGCTTTTCATAGGCTTTGAGAAATTTGTGCCATTTCAATGAAAGCATATTTTGATTTCACTGCTTCACATTTTCCCCTATATAAGTATAATATACATCTACTCTACAATGTTCTTTAAGTAGTCTTCTCTTCTTTCAAGTGAACCCTATTGAGATTTTAAAATCATAATATAATTTTAGTTGATCTTTTCTATTCCACTTCTCAGAACAAAATTAGACAATTTCTTTATTTGTAACTTGGTTCTCAGACACTTTTTTTTTCCATACGTATTCTACTATATTATTGTTATATTTTTTATGTAATCGTTACTCAAGGATACTTTCATTGATTTTGAGAATGAGGAAGGCAGAGAGAAATAAATGTTGATTGGTTGCCTCCCCTACATACCCTGACCAAACCCTGACCAGGGATCAAACCTGAAACCTAAGTACATGTCCTGACCAGGAGTCAAACCCACAACCTTTTTGTTGTACAGATTGATGCTCAACCAGCTAAGCCCCCCAGCTGATCATTTTCCCAAACTGATTACGATCCTGGCCTTTATGATATACAAAGAGGCCAAGTGTTTGGAGAGATTTAGTGAGACAATTTTAGGATATCATAATTGTCTCCTCAATAGGAAAGGAATAGTCAGAGAATCTGAATGCCAAGCAGAAGAATTACTTTTGGTACCCTGAGATTGAAGATTGATAATCCTGGAGGACTTATTTAAAGATTGAAGATTGAAGATTAAAGAACCCTGGAGGATTGCTGAGGAAATGTATGGTAAAATTCTTGACTTTGTCTCTGATAGATCTGCTACCACAATGATCCTGGTAAACTTTAAAGATGTGACATATGGAATTTAAAACCTAAAGATTTTTTCTAACATCTCCCAAATGAAATCTGTATTACTATCCCATGATGGATGTGCTGATTATTGATTACTTATTCTTGGGTAGCACTTTCCTTAACAAAAAGGAAATGTCTCAAATGGTAGCAAAATAATAATAAAAATATATACATTTTATTTCCAAACTGGTAAATTTCATGTTATATTGTTAGTGATAGGGGCATCCATATAACTGGGATTATTATCAGAGATAGTTGCAAAGCCCTATCTCTATTCAGAAAGTTTACAGTTTACATAATCCCCAGTCTTCAGAAAAGGTATAAAGAACAAATGGAATTCTGCAAGTCAAATTAGTCATTCTCTCAGACTCCCAAACTTCTGTGGCCTAACATACTAACTTTGATTTTAATTAAACTCCTATTGGGATACTTTAATTTTCTCATTATAAGTTAATACCAGAACACCTACATGTCTAATAATAATATATTCTATCTGTACCCCACATTCTTACAAGTAGACATGACCAAATATTTAAGGAGACTCATACAATGCACCTGTTCTTATAAACAGATATCGTAAGTCTTTCCTCAATATCCTCCTAAACCAGCTGTGGGCAAACTACGGCCCACAGGCCAGATCCGGCCTGTTCAGCTCCTCTATCAGGCCTGTGGAGCCGAAAGAACGGAGGGTTCTCTTGCTCTCCCCCCTCCCCCCGCTCCTTCACCAGCAGCCCAAGATGAGAGTGCCAGCATGGTCAGGTTGCTTTTGTTCCAGCCCTCAGGTCCAGTTTAAGAACCCATGTGGCCCTCAAGTCAAAAAATTTCCCACCCCTGTAAACCATCTTTGCATGACCAAACACCTGGAGACATGGAAGAAATCCTAAAGAATAATAGTTTTCAAACACCGATAGAATCCCATTGGGTACAATAAGCTGTTTTAGTAGTGAAACTCCAAGGAATTGATATTTAGATTTATGTATCTCAACTACAGAGGACAAAACCATCCTCAAATCACAGAAGATGGTCCCTGCCAGGAACCTTGAGCTGAGGAGACTTAGGAACCATTTGCAATCAATTTCCATTAGGGGACAGCTTCTACCTAACACTTTTTTAATCTATTAGTTGGCTGTATGAAATATACACAACTTCTATCCAGGTTCATGGGAGAAAAATGGTCACCCTTCAATCTTCCTTAGTATTGTTTTTCCATTTTTGGTCACTACTTAATATGGGTCTAATACCTGGACATAATATAATTTGTGAGCTGGCTAAAGTGTATAATAAAATTAGGTTTGTAAACATCTTCCATTGAAAGTCACTGGGATTTCTTTATTTTTATTATTATTAATTTTTTTTACTAGAGGCCTGGTGCACAACATTTTTGCACTGCCCCCCTCCCCTCAGTCTGGCCTGTGTCCTCTCTCATTCCAGGACCCTCACTCCTTACCTCCCTCCTGCAGCAGAGGTGGCTACTGTTGCTGCGCTCCCCAGCTGTGAGCCCAGCTTCTGGCTGAGTGGCACTCCCCCTGTGGGAGTGCACTGACCAGCAGGGGGCAGCTTCTGTCTTGAGTGCCTGCCCCCTAGTGGCCAGTGCACATCATAGTGAGCAGTCATTCTGCTGTTCTGTTGATTTGCATATCAGGGTTTTATTATATAGGATTTGTTGGTGTGTGTGGTGAATTAATTGGTTTTCTGAGTAATTGACTCAACTATTTGGTAACTTTTAAATGCATAGACTCCAATAGGTCAAATAACCAGACATTTTAAAAACCATTATCATTCATTATTGGAAAATGAGGTCCCTGGCCTTATGAGAACAATATTTCAGAGCTTTTCATTAGAGCTAGCTTAAAAAAAAAATAGTGAATGCACTTTCACAGAGATAAAACTTGGAATATAATGACAAAATAGATGGGTATATTTGAAGACTATCTTCCTATTCCTGATTATGAGCAAGAAAAAGTTTTTCTCTTTTGTTTTAAATCTATCTATTTATCTTGATTCTAAACATTAAAATTTGATTTCTTGAGATCATACCATTCCTGATGAGCAGTGGCATGGCACTGAGCCTCAGTTTCAGAAGAATAAACTTAACCCCTCAAGTTGAATTCTAGACTTTTTTTTTTTTTACCTCCTCAAACCTCTTCACTCTTTGTTTTACCAAATGCCCCAGGAAAGGAGGAATACTGGACAACACCCTTGACCATGAGCTTAAACAGGCAGTAATTCAGAATAGAGCTTCTCTAGATTAGCCTCTCCAACAGGAACATGGGCTATTTCGGGGGTGGGGGAAGCAGTGTTTGCTTATACCCATGCAGATCTCTATAAGATCTTTAATAGTAACAAAAAGGTCTGAGTAAATAAATACAATTACCGGTAGATTAGAGGCTTGGTGCACAAATTTGTGCCCCGGTGGGGTTCCTCGGCTTGGCCTGTGGGTATCAGGCCAAACAAGCTCTCTGACATCCCAGATTATTAGAGGGACCCCACCAGTGCACAATCTGGGCCAGGGGGAGGGACCTCGGGAAGGCTTCAGCATGTGTCTGGCCCATCTCACCCAGTCCTGTTTGGCTGGACCTCAGCAGCAAGCTAACCTACCAGTTGGAGCATCTGCCTCTTGTGATCAGTGTATATCATAGCGACTGGTTGAATGGTCAGACACCTAGCAAATTAGGTGTCCTTTTATCATATATGATAATTTGGCCAGTATAACTATCGCTTGCTCCAAAGACACTTTGGTTGCTCTCATCCCTAGGTGTAAATTTGGGCACTATCATCAACTGGCTTAGAAGCAGACTGTAAATGCTGATAATTATTCTACTTACTTTTTGTCTGTGTTACACTTTATATGTGTGACCTCTGTTGTCACAGTGCTTTTGTGTAACTGCTGTACCATCAAATGTTCTAACAAATAGTCCTCAAATAAAAAGACAGAAAAACAGGACACTCAGGTGAAACAACTATCCCCCAAACTTTATAGACCATTAAAACACCTTAAATCATGGTGAAGAGTAGGGTTGATATTGTCCCCTAATATTAATGGTCTATCCTTCCTTCTGGTCAGGTTTTGAATGATTAGTAAGGGTCAGAAGAGAACTTAGACCTAAAACCATCTCAAAACATTCCACTTACTGCCTATCCTAATGTGGTTTTACTATTTGGTTGCCTTCACTAAAATGATTATATATTCTACTGTATTCTGTGATAGGACTTTCTTAATCCCCAGAAGGGAAAAGTTGCAAATAACGCTATTATGTATTTCAGAAAAATAATTGAAAACCTTATTAAATAAGTATAATAGTTTCCATCTTTCCAATATATTACAGCAAATACTGTTTACTCCTTAAGCCATTTCAAACCTGCAGCTCAACACTTTGTCTTATTGAGTTTACCAATCCTAAACTATCATATAGTCAAGTATATTCACTTGTCACTTGGAATTCCTTCGTCAGCATTTATGATAAATGCAATTTGTGGCATGACACTCAGGGTCTGTCTCATGTTCACCTCCCCAGACTCATATTTCATGGCCAGAGCACCCCGACATTTCTGATTACTTTCAGGCAAGACTTTGTACCAGTTGTCAATTTCATTTTCAGCAGTTCACCCACCGCTTTTGCAAGAAATTTCTTCTTGTTGTTTGTTGATATTACACTCTCAATGGTACTTTCTCTGAAGCCTCAGGATTATTATCATAATCAAACACTAAATTTGTATTTTATGTCTCTGTGTCTTACTCTTTTTATAATTATAGGTTACTTGTACATATTCTACTAGAAAGTTTGGCAGTTGTGCATGAGAGAATTAAGACTGAAAACAATACTGCCCACTAATTATTAATATTATAACAAAATCTCTGTGATATAACACTGTCTCAGCATGTCTATAAAAGAATCCATAATTACTGCACTATTTCATGTTTGCCTTTCAACACCATGCTTCCTTCAGCCACGTTTTCTACCCTAAATATATCCTGTGTTCTCATGAGGTCAAGTGTTTGCATGTTCCAGAAAGCACTTTCTTTGACATTCACTTAATTTTATGCTTCCACTTTTACCTCTGACACAAAGCAAGTTGCACCTTGCTCTGCAACAAGGGTAGCATTCAGCCTGACAAATTTGACCATGAAATAGGTGTATAGAGTTTAAAATTAAAATACACGTTATACATCCATCAAAATTTGTCACATAGTTGGAAAGGGCTTAGGATACTCCATTATGTTGTGACATATTTTGTCATGCTGGTCAAAAACCATGGTTTAAAACAGAATTTCTTGAATGCTGGTATATGGCTTTGTATATGTTTTTATATTCCCATGGCTTAGAATGGCATTTGAAATATCAGTACATTGAATTGAATCAGATTCTTTGTGCCTCAACCATCTTTTCTAACTTCATATGTAACAAGTACAATAATAAACAGTTACTTGTTTCTCAACTTTTCTGTGACTTTTTGAACAGCAATCTGTGAACATTTGGCTGCATTGACCACCTTCAAATGTGTGCTCAGGATTGCAGTTCACTGAGATTCAGCTAATGCAGATTATGACTAGAAAGTACAGGTTATGATAATCCCTACCACATGGAATGTATTTGTAGTCCTTTCAATTTAGAGCTACTATAATTCAGTCAATGACAATCTATATTTTGAAATCATGCCACCAAGTTATATGCTCATGACTTTTAGGATTTTTAAATAAGTTGAATGTGAACACAAATTTCATTTCTTAGATCAATTTTAGAATAAAAAAATAAAAATAATCATATTGGGAGTTTCAGAGAAGAAGAGAAACCAAGATGGAGGCATAGGTAATCACCTATACTTGCTGCCTCTCACAACCAAATCAAAACCACAACTAAACAGCAGCACAACTACCACCCAGATCCACAAGAAAGCTGGCTGAGTGGAAGTTCCACAACTAGAGAGGTGAAGAAAGTGCATTGAGACCAGTAAGAGGTGCAGAGGCATGGAAAGTGCTGGCACCTGGATATGCACCAGGAGGGGGATAAAAGTTTTCACTTGCTCTGAACTCTAGTTCTGGGCAAGACTCTGGGGGACCAAGATACATATGGGGAGAAACTGGACTGTCTGGTGTCAGGACAGGAATGCAAGGAAAGCTTACTCTTAGAGGTGATCGCAGAGATCACTGTTCCTGGATGGGGGCATGGGACACGGAGAACAAGGGACTTCCCTGGTTCAGAGCAGCCATTGCAGTTTGCTCCACCCTCATGATTCTCAGAGACCCCATCCTACCCAATTTACAATCCCACCCAAGCTGTGTGCATCAGCTTTTGTATATGAATGACCTGTCCTTTAGCCTAAAACAAACTTCAGCTGGGTCAGAGAGCCACAGATCTTCCAAAAGAAGGCCCAAGGCCTGGCAGCAGCAGCCTGTCTTGCTTCACAGGTCTCACCTGGGCATTTCCAAATCCCATACAAAGAGGAGGAACCTGCAGATCTCTCTGTAGCTCCTGCTGGGTGGCCCCAGACAAAGGCTAATCTTGCACCTCTTTGGAGATCCAAGAGCCAGTGTACCCAGTGGTCAGAGTGAGACCATACCAGATTACAACTCTTCACATCCATAAGTGACACACTACAGGGGCAGACTCAGTGAGCACCCAAAGCCCTCTGAAGCAAGTCCTGCCCCATAAGGGTGTCTCCAGTACATCAGATCTTCCAGCATAGACACAACTGATCATCACAGTCAACTGGCCTGGAGGTCAATTTCTCCCAGTGATACCAACAGCAATCAAGAGTTAACTATAAAAAATCTGTGTGAATAGCCCACAAAGGGGTGCACCAAGAGCGTCTACTTTAGGTGACTGGGGAGGCTGAGACACTGAGCCCTATAGGACACTAACCACACTAGGCAACTCTATCCACTTGAGACTTAGCAGCTACCCAGTACATAGAAACAAACACAGGAAATCAGCCAAAATGTAGAGATAAAAGAAACAAGTTACAATTGAAAGAAATAAATGAAAGGAAAATACTGGATATAGAGTTTAAAACCATGGTTATAAGGTTACTCAAGTATTTTATAGAAACCTCCAAAAAATTTAGTGATACCCTCAATGATATGAAAAAGGACCAATCAGAAATTTAGCATACATTGACTGAAATAAAGAATAATATACAGAGATCCAAAAGCAGACTAGAGAATCCCAAGAATCTAGTCAAATATTTGAAATATAAAGAACCATTTTTTATATTTAATATATTCTTGCAAAGTAAGAAAAATATAGAATCCTTTAACAACCAAAATGATGATTCTTTTAGGCTTCAGATGCCTAGTGCGACACATACTCAATATGGGAACAACATGCTAATCTAATTTTCAATTTAATTTTATATTTAAGATGGTAACTGACAAAGCTTTATAAAAGAACCCCTTGAATTGTCACAATTATTCACCATTTTTCAAAATGGATAATTGACTCCATTTTTAGTATGTTATCACAGATGGGGTAATTTTCCTATCAGTTACTGATATAGAGAAATGAATAGTTATATCCTGGTAAAATAAAAAGTACTTCAAGTATCTTGCTTTTCTCATCTCTAAATTTGTAAGAATAACACAGTTTTAGTGTTCAAGATATAAAATGTGAATCTATCATAATATTTCACATATTCTATTATAGTCTCATTTTTCCTATTATCCTACCCCCTTTTGGTGACAGCAATATGTAAGAATTAGGAAGTGTGAAGACTGTGGCATTAACTACAATGTAGTGGGGCTTTCATCTCAATGTCAGCCAGTTTCCTCACCGACTACTGAAGACTCATAATTAAAATGAATTGACTACAAAAGGTTTTCTATATTTCAAAATCTATTTCCCTCCAGTATGCCAAAAAACCTTAATCAAGGTTCGTACTGTTTTCACAATTACACAGGGGTTGGCAAAAGTAGGTTTACAGTTGTGAGTATGTGAAAGTTTATTTTCATATTATTATTATTTATTCATCATTGTGTTATTTATCTGTATTATTTGTATTATTTGTTATTATTTGTATTATTTGTCATCATTGTGTTATTTATTTGTATTATTTGTCTATAACTTATCCTTTAAGTAATGATGGATGGTAACTAGCCTACTTGTGCCCTCCCCTGTATGGTATACCTATCTGGGTAGAACCTGCTTAGTACAAAGAAATGAAATGATTATTTTATTTGTTTTCGACATCATGCATAAATAAGAACCAGCATTTATTTTTCTTTTGAACAAAATTATATTAAATTTATTGGGGTTATATTAATTAATAAAATTATATAGGTTTCACGTGTAAAGTTCTATAATTCATCATCTATATCGTAGATATCTGTTTACCACCCAAAGACAAATCTCCCCCCATATTTATTTGGCCATATATTTGACCCCCATTAACCTTTACTGTGTTCCACCACCCTCCTTTCCTTCTGGTAACCTTCATATTGTTATCTGTGTCTGAGTCTCTTTTTGATGTATTACTATTTTATATCTCACATTTGAGTGAAATCATATGGATCTTGACATTTTTTATCTGCTGGCATAATCATCCCCAACTGCCCTCCTCTGCATGCCTGATCACCCCCAACTGCTGGTTTAGGCCTGATCAAACAAGGATAGGGCCTAAACTAGCAGTCAGACATCCCTCTCACAATTCAGGACTACTGGGTCCCAACTGCTCACCTGCTTGCCAGCCTGATAGGCCCCTAACTGCTCCCCTGCTGGCATAATCATCCCCAAATGCCCTCCTCTGCATGCCTTATCACCCCTAACTGCCCTCCCCTGCAGGCCTGGTCACCCCGAATGGCCATCCCCAGCCTACCACCTTATGACAATGTCGGGCCACCATCTTGTGATGATGTAGGGTAGCATCTTGTGATAACATGTGGTGGCCATCTAGTGATGATGTGGGGGCAGCCATCTTGTGATGCAAGGGCATGAAGGTCAATTTGCATATTATCTCTTTATTATGTAGGATATAATCCAATTATTTTATTTTTGCTTTACATTCCTTGCCTTTGAGGTAAAATTTAGAACATCCTAAGACCAAGGTCCATAAGTTGAGTAACTATGTTTTCTTCTATAGATTGCAACTCCCATTAATATTACAATTACATTTTTTAAAGAAATAAAACAAAAAAGTCATCTGATTATATTAAACTACAAAATACTCCAAGTAGCCAAAGCAATCCTAATAAAAAGGGGACAAAACTGATAGTATCGTATTTCCAACTTCAAATTATACTTCAAACCAACAATAATCAAAACATCATGTTATTGGCAGAAAATGAAAACAAAAACACATAGACAAATTTGAAAAATTGAGAGCCAGAAATGAATACAGATGTATATGAGCAAATAATCTTTGACAAAGAAGTCAAAAACACACAATGGAGCAAAGGAAGCCTTTTTAATAAGTGGTGCTGGGAAAACTGAAAAACCTCAAATAAAATAATAAAACTAAACTGATGTTGTCACCATGCACAAAAATTTATTCTGATGAAATATCTAAATATAATACATGAAATGATAAATTACATAGGAAAAAACATAGTACTAAATTTGTGGGTCTTGGTCTTACAGAGGATTTTTTTTGAAGATTTTTAATTTGTTTTCTTTTTTTATTGTTTCAAGTATTACATATAGTGGTACATATATCTCCTTTGTTTTCTCCATTGACCTTCCCCCAGACACATGCCCTTATTCCAGCACCACCACCCAAGTGTCTTATGTCCATCAGTTGCACTTATATGTATTCATGCAAGTCCTTTGGTTGATCTCTTTCTCCCACTCTCCAACACTCCCTAGCCTTCCACCTTTAATTTGACAAATGCTTTACTGTCTCTGTATATATCTTTTTTGTTCATCAGGTTATAATGTTCTTTATTTTCCATAAATGAGTGAGATCATGTGGCTTTGTTTTTTTTCATTGCCTGGCTTATTTCACTTAACATAATGCTTTCCAGGTCCATCCATGCTGTTGCAAATGGTAAGAGTTATTTCTTTTTTACAACAGCATAGTATTCCATTGTGTAGATGTACCATAGTTTTCCAATTTACTCATCTGCTGATGGGCATTTAGGCTGATTCTAAATCTCAGCTATGGTGAATTTTGCTGCTATGAACATAGGAATTGCATTATATCCTTTCTGCTTGATGTTTCTAGTTTCTTGGGATATATTCCTAGAATTGGGATTACTGGGTCAAATGGGAGTTCCATTTTTAGTTTTTAGAGGAAACTCCATACTGTTCTCCACAGTGGCTGCACCAGTCTGCATTCCCACAAGCAGTGCACTAGGGTTCCTTTTTCTCTGCATCCTCATCAGCACTTGTTTATTGATTTGTTGACCATAGCCATTCTGACAGGTGTGAGACAGTACTACATTGTCTTTTGATTGTGAATCTGATTTCAAAGGCAAGGAAAGTAAAAGCAAAAATAAAGGAATGGGACTATGTCAAAATAAAAGCTTCTTCATAGCATTTTTAAAGATACTTAAATATTAAGAATGTTGTATAGCTAACTCAAACATACAAACAAAAAAGACTGAACAACAAATTATAAATGGCAAAATTATTGTGACAAAACTGTTTTTAAATGTATCTGTCTGATTGACCAAATTATCTTCTTCACTTTGATATGAAGGACCTCATAAGACTATGTATTAATGTGTATTTGGAAATCTTTATATTATTATTATTATTATTATTATTACTTATTATATAGCATGATTAATTTATCTGCATATCTTTATGTAGTTTTCTCTAGTACCTAGAAACTACCTGGCAAATAGAAAAGTAAAATTAAACTTAGAAGATAAACTTGGAAAAGATAATGGAATAGATTATAAGTCAAGGCTCTTGTTCCATTTTTTCTTACCTTTCTGGCTTTTCTTTCCTCTTCACTCTTACCTGACAGTACATTCCCTGACAGTACATTCCATTACTATCCTTCCCACCCCCCCCACCACTAATTATGGTGTGCTTAGCAACTTTTTTTCACTTTAAAAAATTTTAATTAAAATTTAATTAATTTTAACTTTGAATCACATTTAGAAGCAGAGAGAAGAAAAAACACACACACACAAACACACACACACACACACACACACACACACACACACACACACCAAAAACAGCTTTATCTGGAATCCATATTGAAATACAAAATGCTGAACATTAGGTTTTTCCTGAACTTTTGGTGTATCTAGTCACAGGGCAAAAAGAAATAGAATCTCTCCAAGAAAATAACGGGTTCTTGGACAAAGCGTTAGTGGAAGCAAAGTTTATCGAGAGTAGATATTACTGGTAAAGGTCCAGCTGGGGTTCCAAAAGCAGGCCGGTGTCCAGAGCTTCTGTTCTATGTTATAGCCAGGTACAGTTGTAACAGCCTTAAGCCACATGGGCCCAGGGGATTATATCCCAGGAACTCAATCCGGCCAGAGAGGGGAAGAAGGGAGCACTCATTTTTTGGTTGTGTTTGTTTGTTTGTTTGTTTTGTTTTTATATTTAGGAATAGATTAACTCCTGATTGGTCTTTTCAATGAAATCTGCCTTAGCAACTTCCTTGGGATTGGTTTATACACCTTACTGCCTTGTGATTGGTTATCTGTAAGCTTATCAACATCCATACGTTTTAAAGTTTTTGCCTCCTAAGTACACCTTTCTTTTTCCACCCAACTGGGTTGTCTTAGTAATTCAGACTAGTTGGATTACCCAGTTCTATTTCCTCCTCCCATGGTCCACCCCTAACTACCTAGCTTCCCTCTGTCTCCTCACAATTACTTCCCATAAACCAGAGGCAACAGGAGCTGCACCCAGGGAAGAGACTGAGGCAATGTGTAGCTGTCTTCTCCTGTTCCATAAAGAGAGGATGACAGTGCTTATTAATGGGGTGTAAAGGAAGTGTTTTTTAACAATATCTTTATAAGGCTTTAAAATTTTAATCTTGCCAAATCATCATTAAATTATCAAGAGAACACCGCAAGGAAGATATTGATTGTGGTAAAAATAAATTTATCTAAATTACCAAAGGTTAAATCACTCTAAATCACAAACCTAGTATTGTATTCAAAATAATTATTTCCAGATACAAATACATATTATGTTTGTAATTTAATTATGTCAACATTTATATTTATGCAATATATATTATATTAAGTTAAATATTTAAATTAAAGGAAAATGATGACTATTATAAAGAGATCATTTTAAACTTGGCACAAAGTACAATATTTCTTTGTAACATATACTCTTCAACTGCGTTTGGTCTTCACAGAAATATCTGAAGATGTGGCATTCAAATATCAGTTAAGAAAATCTTAGTATAGCATTATTGTATTATATTTTAATTGAAGATAAAACCATATAGTTCATTAAACATACCAAAAGGTAAAAAAAAAACACATTTAATTTGAAAAAAACACATAACATAAATTGGATATCTATAAAAATTCTTTTATTTTTACATTTAAAATAATACACTTTAGGAAAACCATTTTTAATATTGATTCTCTCAATTTGAGTCCAAGTGAATAGGGAAATATCTATAAATGACTTGTAATTTGAATGCTTCTCTGAGTGCATCGGGGTTATCTAAAATGTAAACCATGTATATGACTTGGATTAAGCATATTCAAGTACTAAATATTTTAATACATGGGGAATTAATAAGGTTTTGCCTACTGCTGGAATAACTCCCTGTTTGAAAGTCATGAGTATATAAAAGAATATTAAAATGTTAAGTCTAAATTTACAAATAAACATTAAGGGTTTATGTAATTTTAAAAGTATTGTTAATGAGGGGAAAAGTCCATAATGAGCCTGTGTTATCTAATAAACAAAGTAATAACATCAGTGACCTTACATTACAGTGAAAACTAGATCAATTGTGTATTAACACTACACTTCAATTGTATGTTAAATTAATTATAGTGTGTGCTTTATATTTAGCACACACTTAAGGCAAAGGGTAATTATATATTAGAGAAATGAAATAACCTATCTTCAACATATTAGGTATATAGAATCTATAAAATCATTCTCGACATATGTGTATGTAAGTATATACATATGTGCACAAAATCATGTGCACAGCATTGCCATCCCCCAACCTGAAGTTCAAGATTGTCTTTCCTAATGATCTGCTCCAAAGACCTTAGATTTGCCTAGCCAGAGCACACAGTTACATAAGCCACTTCCTTGCAATCAATCTCTCCATAGATAGGCAGATAGAGAGATATAGATACTTATAGATATAACTCTACATGTGTATAGATATACAAGATTTTGTACATTTAAGGTATATGTGTTGATTTGATCCATTGTACTAGTACTGTGGTCAGCAAACTGCAGCTCGCAAGCCACATGCAGCTCTTTGGCCCCTTGAGTGTGGCTCTTCCACAAAATACCATAGCCTGGGTTAGTCTATTTTGAAGAAGTGGCATTAGTAGAAGTTTAAGTTTAAAATATTTGGCCCTCAAAAGAAATTTCAATCATTGTACTGTAGATACTTGGCTCTGTTGACTAACGAATTTGCCAACCATTGGACTAATATATACCACAGTGTGATTACGACAGTAGTGAAAGCTAACATTTGTATCATATCAGATAATTATCACTTCTTTTTTTTTTTTTGGTAGTGAGATGATTAAGATGTAGTTTGTTAGTAATTTTGAAGTTTTTAATACAGTATTGTTGACTGAAACCATTATGTTATGCACTGAAACTCTGGAATTTATTTTTCTGCTAGTTGAATTTGTGTGCCCTTAAACAAAATCTCTTCAATTTCCTTACCCAATCCCCAGACCCTGGCAACCAGAGAAAGATTTAAGGTAACTTTTCAAGCCTTATTACTAGAAATAGAAGTCAAATTTATGTGTGAAAATAATGACCTAAGGATTATAAAATAGATGTCATATATATATAAATGAACTGTATCAAACTCCCTGAGTTTTTACAAAACCAATAAATGTTACACATGAGCTTTTTAGAAAATTCACACATACTCATGAAAGACACTTATGAGTGCAAATTACAAACTTACATTTTCTTACCTTTAAGAAGAAAGTTTATTATCTCTTCTCTCCATGTATCAGAAAATACCAGGAAAGGATTATTCTACTAGTATATAGCTTATTAATTAAAGTAGAACCTCAAGGTTTTAAGATTGATTTCATATACCCCAAACAGTATTGTTACTATGAGAAAAAATAGAATAAAGTAAAATAAATAGAACATATCAACATATTTCACATAGTAAGTATAAAAATCATATGATATTTTTGTTACACCTGGCTACAAACTATATACTGGGACTTGTAACACTAGTTTCAAACTCTAGGTCAGTTTGAAAGTCACTGCAATAGAATGAAAAGAACAGGGGGGGGGGATACTTTCCACATATCTTGAAGGAAGAAGACAGTTCTATCTTATTTAAAACTAAAGTGTAAACTAGTCTGCATTTATAATGTAAACTTAAGATAACTATCTATTTAAGATAATTTTAACAAAACAACATTCCAGTAGTATTGATAAATCTCAAGTAACCAGGAATTAGATTTTAAAGATTTGGATAAACTTTGTTGTCTATTTTTTCTTCGTTTTCTATCTCTATCACTAGGTGAGCAGTAGGAAGAAGGTTATGAAAAACTTAAGTATCCACTTTATTCTAGCAAAAGAAACCAAACATACAAAACAAATCTTTAGCTTTTGATGAAAATAAAATATAAAACAGATAAGGCTCAACAGAAGATTTTTGTTGTCTTTGGGAATTTTATTCAAACATGATTTCTTCTGTCATAATGAAATGAAAAACGATTATAATTGATAAGCATATGTTCTATAGCTGATATTCTCTCATGTGAAAATTGCTTAACTTTGATACAGATTAGCTTTAAGAGTGGCAGAAACAAAGGTGATTGTGTTTTCACAGTGGTAGCGATGATATGCTAAGTGTACTTCACTTCAGTCATCTAAAAAGTGCTAGGAACAGCAATTTTAAATGCGTTCAATATACGTAATGACTTTTACTGATTGTTCTGCATCCATCCAATGCTCCGAACTACATTTATTTGTGTAGCATGTATAAGCAGAGTTGATAATGTGTCAGCAGAAACACATCTCGCAATTACTTTGCATACAGGGCTGACCTCATCAGCATTACCTGGAGAATGCCATCTAACATTGACAGCATTTTCTCAGTTAAAGATAGGAAGCTGACAGGGTTCCCACTCAATCTGTATTCCCAGAGGTCTGTAACGCTGCTTCTGAAAATGCCATAGGCATACGCTTAGCATGCAAGGAGCTAGCGAGGGAGTTTATTTTAAAAGGGGGGATATTTGTAAATTGTAAAAATGTCCTTCAAGTTTAAAAAGGCAGCCAGGCAGTATAAATGTCTGCATAAGAAAACACCCATATTACCACCACCTTTGTGTTCCTGGCAATCCTGCTGATGTCAATGCCAGAGAAGGAGATGCTATAACTACACTTGACTGGAAATGTTATAATGTTCAGTAAGTCATTGCCTGTAGTTAGCAAGCTACTCAATCTGAGACAGAACTTACCCTTTAAGAAAGAAAGGCGCATGGTTCACAGAAGCAGAGTATAGAATGATGATTGCAGGGAGGGTGAGGGCTTGGGGAGAAATCGGTCAAAGGGCACAGATTTTCAGTTACAAGATGAATAAGTTCTTGAGAGCGAACGTACGGTGTAGTGACTTTCTCTATATAATAAAGAGCTAATATCCAAATTGGTCCTAACAGCATCACAGTAACAACCAATTTGCATACTAACAGGCCAGCAGGAGGCTGCTTGGGCAGCAGGGGGACTTTCTGTGTCCTGGTGCCTGCCGCCTGCCTGGGTCCCGGGCGCCTCCAGTGGCGGGGGCTGGCCTGGGTCCATCACCAGTGAGAAAGCATCTCAGGGTGAGGACCATCACCTCAGCCAGAACTCAAGATGGTCACCTTGTCTGGCCTGGACCCTCCTTAGAGGCAGCCCTCTCCTCCATGTACACTGCAGAGGACAGACAGGGATGCCTAAGAGGCTGGGGCCATGGTGCCCCATCCCTACCCTACTCCCCTGGCCTCCTTCACCTGTGGCCCCCACAGAAGGGTATGTCTGAGAGCCCTTCCCTGCTGCCTCGCATCGCTGCCTCTGGTCATCCCTCAGCACACAGGCATATCAGCTTTCAAACTTGCCCTGCTTCCTTCCTCTCACCCCCTTCCAGGGCCTCTGCTCTAGATAGGGCCTTTGGAATCCAGGGCTCTGGGGTTTCACAACAGAGCTGGAGTGGGGAAGGCTAGACAGCACCAAAGATGGCTTATCTGACACCCATCTCTGCCTCAGCTTGACCAATTAGTTCAGCCTCAGAATGCGGCACTCAGAGGGGATCCCTACTACCCCAGCAATGGCTCTAGGGCCTTGCTCTAGTGCCAACCTCCTCTCTCTCTTGCCCCTCCCCACAGCTGGTGCTTGCTGCAGCTCCCTGTGCCTTACTTAACCACCCCTTCCTTCCCTGCTCCTACAAAGGAGGCTGCATCTTTGTATGTTATCTTCATATAAATTTTGTAATGTTTTGGGGAAGAAAAAAAAATGACCGAGAAAATTCCCCCGTCAATATCTGGAGTCTGGCTCAGGAGAACAGAGAGAAGGGAGAATTCCATAAGTTGGCCGATGCCAAGATATTTCCGAGTGACTGCCTGGCGTGTGACTGCAGAGGAAGGAATCAGCAGTTATCTGATATGAGCAATATAAGGCATTTCCCTTATTCTGTTTTTTTTTTTAAATAATTCCAAGAAAGAGAGATTTTTGTCTATAGGTGAATGTTTTAATCATAACAGCTAATGTCCACACTCATTAACCTTTCAACCATAGAATTTGTTTGTGGCATCTGGCCAAAGTAGAGTAACAGCGACATGATTTACCGTCCTGATTTAAGTAACTCCAAACCAAAATATGCAACAATGGTTTTCAAGATAATTAATGTAAACAAATCAATAAAGGAGATTGATTCCTTGGAGAGTTAAAATAAACGTGAGCTGGAGCTGTATCATTGGCCCATTGTACTGATTTTAGAGAGTTTTCAGGCTGTGGTGCCAAAAAAGGGGGAAATATCCAGCAATCTCCCTGATTTGAGGAGATGGAACTGAGGAGTCTGGAGAAAACAAGATGCAGTTCACAAGGCAGATTATCTATAATAATAAAAGCATAATATGCTAATTAGACTGGACATCCTTCCAGCTGACCTTGCAGACAACTCCAGGGCTGTGAGAGAAGCCCAAGTTCTGGGTGCCAGAGGGAAGCCGGTGCTGGCAGCCAGGGGGAGGAAGGCCAACTCCTGCACCAATTTTGTGCATCCGGCCTCTTGTGGGAAATACGAGACCAATATTAAGTGAAAACCCCCAGAGACTTAAGAGGGTCCCTATTAAGTATTGAGAATATGGATTTATGCATTTGTACAACATAACTACATTGGAAAGCCACCATAAAGATTACTAGGAACAATACTCAGAGTTCACTGGGGCCAAGAAAAGTACCTGTTTCTGCTAGACCCTTTAATGCAGTTCCTCATGTTGTGGTGACCCCTAACCATAAAATTATTTTCCTTGCTATTTCATAATGGTAATTTTGCTACTGTTAATGAATCGTAATGCAAATATCTGTGTTTTCTGATGGATTTAGGCTCAACCAGGTTGAGAACCACTAGCAGGGATGCCTAAGACCATCAGAAAACACAGATATTTACATTATGGTACATTAACAGTAGCAAATAAGTATAGACATGGAAAATATGAAACAAATTCAATAATTACTAGAGATGCAAGTTCCAACATCTAAGATACGATTACAATGGATAGAATTAATATGCTATTAATTATTACAAAAGGAAATATTAATTAACTTGAAAGCACAGCAAAAGAAACTTGCTAAAAACTAAAACAATATGTAAAGATCAGTAAGATTGAAAATGGCATACATTCAATAAAATCCTTGAAGGAGAAAAGATGGATTGATGAAAAAAATATTTAAAGAAATAAAGGTGATTTTTTCCCAAACTTGATAAAAACTCTAATTCTACAGATGCAGAAAGTTCAATGAATCCCAAACACAGTAAGTTTTAAAGTAAATTTTAGCTAACTAATCAAATTGCACAAAACCAATAATCAAGAATAAGTCTTAAAGAACAGCCAGAAAAAAAGGCACATTATATATAAAGGAACAAAGAAAAAAGAAGGGGGTGAGGAGGCAAACAGGAGATAAGGACATATAAGTAATACCTTAATCAATAAAGGAAAAAATGAAGACATAAAAAAAGGAAGCAGATTTCTTACCAGAACCATTGTAACTGAGCAGACAGTGAAGTAACATCTTTAAATTACTGTAAAAGAAGAAAAATATTAACAGAATTCTATAATATCTTTTAAAATATATTTTATTGGTTTCAGAAAGGAAGGAAGAGGGAAAGAAAGACAGAAACATCAGTGATAAGGGAGGATTATTGATTGGCTGCCTCCTGCATGTCCCACACTGGGGATTGAGCCCACAGCCAGAGCAAGTGC
Organism: Vespertilio murinus; assembly: GCA_963924515.1. Classification (NCBI taxonomy): domain Eukaryota; kingdom Metazoa; phylum Chordata; class Mammalia; order Chiroptera; family Vespertilionidae; genus Vespertilio; species Vespertilio murinus. Next base: position 48,891,253 of record OZ004707.1, read on the forward strand.
TCTGACTGGGAATCAAACCATGACCTCCTGGTTCACAAGTAGACAATCACTGAGCCAAACCATCTAGGCTATAATATCTTTTAATACTAAAAGTAAAAATGTTCATCTGCTCCAGTCCTCTGCTCTACCAATCCAGCTATCAGAGGCCCTTCTTTTCTTTTTGTAACCTGACTGAGGAACAAACCCACAACTTTCACATAGCAGGAAGATGTTCTCCCAATAAACTAAGAAAATAACCCCAATTATAATTGCACCAAAAATAAAATAAAAATATGTAGGATAAAATTTAACCGAGGAGGTAAAAGACATGTACTACTCAGAATTTATGACACTGAAAAAGAAATTGAAGAATATACCAGAAAAGTGGAAGCATATATCATGTTCATGGATAAGAAGAATTAACCTCATTTAAATGTCCATACTACCCAAAGCAATCTATAGATTAACATAATTCCTATTAAGATACTGATGGCATATTTCATAGAATTAGAACAAATATTCCAAAAATGTATATGAAACCACAAAAGACCTGACTAGCCACAACAATCTTAAGAAAGGAGAACAAAGTTGGATGAATCTTGATATTTGATATCAAATTATACTACAAGGCCATGATAATCAAAACAGCAAAGTACTTGCATAAAAACAGACATATAGATCAAGGAAACTGAATAGAGAGCCCAGAAATAAACCCACACCTTTATAGTCAATTAATATTTGACAAAAGAGGCAAAAACATACAACAAGGTAAAGATAATTTCTTCAATAAATGGTGTATGGAAAATTGGGCAGATAATGTCAAAAAATAAAACTAGACCATCTTCTTACACTATATACAAGAATAAACTCAAAATGGATAGAAAATTTAATGCACTAGTAAGTCCAAAACCCTAAAAGTCCTAGGAGAAAACAGGCCACATAGGAAGTAAAATCTTGGACATTTCATATAGGCAGGGGAAACAAAAGAAAATAAACAAATTTGAATACATCAAAGAAGTTTTCACAGAGCAAAGAAAAAGAAAGAAAAGGCAACATGCTGAATGGAAGAATATATAATATATTTGATGGTATACCAGATAAGGGCCTAATATCCAAAATTTATAAGGAGCTTATAAAACTCAACACACACATACACAACAACAATAACAACAAAGATATATACATATGTAAGAATGTTTAACATTGCCAAAACCGGTTTGGCTCAGTGAATAGAGCATCAGCCTGTAGACTGAAGGGTCCCAGGTTCGATTCCTGTCAAGGGCATGTACCTTGGTTGCGGGCACGTCCCCATTGGGGGCCGTGCAAGAGGCAGCTGATCAATGTTTCTCTCTCAGTGATGTTTCTAACTCTCTATCCCTCTCTTAATTAAGCAATTATATATATATATATATATATATATATATATATATATATATATATATATATATATATTTTTTTTTTTTTTAAGAATGCTTAACATCACTTAGCATGAGAGAAATGCAAATTTAAACCTCACACCTTCCAGAATGGTTATCAATAAATCAACAAACAAGTCTTGGCAAAGATGTGGAGAAAAGGAAACTCCTGTGCACTGTTATTGGGAATGCAGATTGGTACAGAACACTGTGAAAAGCAATATGGATTTACCTCAAAAAATTCAAAATGGAATTGCTTTTTGACCCAGTGATTTCACTTTTGGGAATATATCTGAGGTAGCCTGAAACACTAATTTGAAAGAATATGTGTACACCTGTGTTCATTGCATCATTACTTACTGTAGCAAGATTTGGGAATGTCAAGTGTCCATCATTAGATGAATAGATTAAAAAACACTGTGGTATATTTACACAATGGAATAATACTCAGCTGTAAGAAAGAAAGAAATTTTACCCTTTGTAACAACAAGGATGGACCTGGAGAGCATTATGTGAAGTGAAATAAGCCAGTCAGAGAAAAACAAGTATCACATGATTTCACTCATATGTGAAATCTAATGAACAGAATGAACTGACAAGCATTATAGAGACAGACTCATAAATAGTAGGCTGACATCTTTCAGGGCTGGGGAAGGAATTCAGAGGGCTGGGTGAGGAAGGAATGAGTAAAAAAGAAAAAGAGAAAAAATCTCATGGATACAGAAGGCAGGAAGTGTGGTGATTGCTGATGGCAGAGGGTGGTGATGGGAAGTGGATGAAGGTGTAGGGGAGATAATGGTGATAGAAGGAGACTTGACCTGGGGTTGTAAATACACAATGTAGTGTATAGATGCTGTCTAATAGAATTATGCACCTGAAACCCCAATAAATACAATAAAAAGGGGGGGAAAGAAAAATATTATTTACAACAACAAAAATATATGACAGTTGTGGAGAAATATGATGAAAGAAGTCCACTCACTATTACAGTACAAAACATTGCTGAGAGAAATGAGACTGCTAAATGAATGTGCTTTTGTTACAGAAAACCGAAGAACTAAGCAATACCAGAGAGATGGAGTTACATTTATTACACGCAGGTCCAGGGGAAAATGTCTCCCAAATTCTGGGCCCCAACATGCAGGAATTCTCCCTATTTATATGATTTTACCTTCTTCGTCTCCCAAATATGGAGTGTTTCTGGCATCTTTTCCAAATTCTTAAAGAGCCCATATGTACTGGGGCCTTGAGACCTCAACTAGAGGCCTGGCCTGGCGCCAGCACTGATAGCCTTGTCTGGGGAAGGTTTAATGGTCTCTCTGAAGTGGAGATAGTCTTAGCAAGCAAGAATTTACAGAAGCCAAATATCAGGGTCAAAATTTCAAAGAGTGGTTTTTATATAAGACGGATGCTTCACTTTAGTCCTCCATTGTTCACAGGAGATAGTTTCAAGACCTCCAGAGATGACTGACACTACAGATGGTAAGGAGCCCTATATATACCATGTTACTTTCCTGTACATACATGCATTCCTATAATAGAGTTTAACTTATAGATTAGGCACAGTAACAGATGAACAATAATAATGGATAATAAAATACAACATTTATGATAAGATACTGTAATGAAATTTATATGAATGTGGTCACTCATCTTAGGGGATCCCTGGCTGAAGTTTTTATATAGGCTCTGTTTTCTGGTGCAGCACATCACAGTCAACCAGAACATGTTTTCTGTTCATGTCTTCCACCCACAAGCCCACAAGTTTAATGCCCATTTCCTCTTAATTAAGTGCTTTTCACACATTGCAAACATCATTTTTGTAGTTTGAGATATGATAGCTAAACTAGGACAAATTCTTTTTCTTTCTTTACAGTGTCACAGATAGAAGATTTATTCTTATATCTTAGCAACCTCAGCATTTTTTGTTGTTGTTGTTTCCTTAATTCAAGAACTTTTATCTTTTCACTTGAAGGAGGCTCTTTAGGGCTTCTCTTTGGCATATCCAACTTGCCAGCATCACCACTATTCACTTTGGGGCCATTATTAAGTGAAATATAGGTCACTTGAGCACAAGAACTGTAATATTAGGACAGTCATTCTGATAACTGATTAAGTGACTAATGGGCAGGGAACACGTTCAGCATGGATTCACTGGACAAAGGGATGATTCTTATCCAGGACGAAGTAATGAATGGCTCCAGGTTTCATTAGCTGTTTAGAAAAGTGTGCAATTCAAAACTTGTGAATTGTTTATTGAACGTTTTATTTCTGGAATTTCCCACTTAATATTAAGACCATGGCTGACTGGCTAAGTGAAACCATAAGAAGCAAAACCATAAGGGGGAGCAACTATAATTGTGTTCATGAGGCTGAAGATGCTATATCGTTAAGATATTAACTCTCCTTAATGTGGTCTACAGCCCAGTAGTCTGCCCAATAAGCATATAAAAGATGTTGAACATCACTAATCATAAGAGAAATGCAAATTAAAACCACAAGATCTCACCTCAATACCATCAGTTTAGCTAATGTCACAAGAACAGAAAATCACAAGTGTTGGAAAGGATATGAAGAAATAAGTACCCTTAAGCCCTCCTGGTGAGATTGTAAAATGGTGCAGCCATTATGGAAAACTTAGGAACATTTATAAAAAAAAAAGTAAAAATAAAAACCAGAATTACCATATAATCCAGCAGTTCTACTTTATATTTCCAAAATAATTCAAAGTAGGACCTCAAAGTGATATTTGCACACCCATGCCTATTGAAGCGTTATTTACCGTACCCCAAAGGTAGAAGCAATTCAAGATATCACTGACGCCCTGCCGGTGTTGCTCAACGGTTGGGCATGGACCCAGGAACCAAGAGGCCACCAGTTGTTTTCCGGGGCAGTGCACATGCCCGAATTGCCTGCTTGATCCATGTAGGGATGTGCAGGAGAAGGCAATCAATGATGTTTCTCTCTTTCTCTCCCTTCCTCTCTCTAAAAACACACAAACAAACATATAAAAATACAAAATGTCCCCTCATGGGTGGATAGATAAAGAAAATGTGATATATACATACAATAAACTATTATGCAGCTTTACAAAAGAAGGAAACCCTGACACATGTTACAATATAGAAGAACCTTGAAGACATATGCTGAGTAAAATAAACTGGGCACAAAAGGACATTTACTGTATAATACTATTTATATGACACTAGAGGCCCAGTACATGAAATTTGTGCACAGGGGAGTGTCCCTCAGCCCAGCCTGCACCCTTTCCAATCTGGGACCCCTTGGGAGATGTCCAACTCATAATCTGGGACCGCTGGCTCCTAACCACTCACCTGTCTGCCTGCCTGATTGCCCCTAAATGCTCCCCTGCTGGCCTGATTGACACCTAACTGCTCCCTTTCCCATTCCGATTGCCCCTAACTGCCCTCCCCTGCTGGCCATCTTGTGACAACATGGTAGCATCCATATTGTGACAATATGGGGATGGCCATCTTGTGACGACATGGGGTGACCATCTTTTGATGACATGAATGTGTGAAGGTCAGTTTACATATTACTTATTTATTATGTATCTAAAGTAGTCAAAATCATAAAAATAAGAAAAGGAAGATGGTTGCTAAAGGTTGGGGGAGAGAAAGGTAGGATAATTAGTACTTAAATGAGTTTAGAGTATCAGGTTCAAACTGAACAAGTCTTTGGCATCAATTGCACAATAATGTGAATATATTTAACACATAATAAGACTCAAAAAACAGCTCTGATAGATTTAAAGTTATGTTTTTTACCACCTTAAAAAATCCTAGCAAGCTTTTTGTAGCATTTGACAAAATTATTACAAAAATTTATATGGAAATTCGAAGCAGATATTTGTTAGAATAGTGAAATCAACTTGAAAAAAGAGCAAAATTGACGAACTAGAAAGGTCCTTGATTTCAAGGTAAAAGACACTTGATTTCAAGACTTATCCTATAGCTATAATAATCAAGGAAACATACTTTTTTAAGTAATGGAGATGAATAGATCTTTGAAATGTACAGAAAGCCCAAAAATAGATGCACATATACAAGGTGGGGCAAAAGTAGTTACACTAGTGGGTATGTGAAATACACTTTATTCTTTTTTGTTGTCTATTAATTATTGTATTATTTTTCACATGAACAACAATAAAACTACTTTTGCTTGACCTTGTAGTTAGAAAACTGATTTTTAACAAAGTACAGTTCAGTGGAGATAGTTCTGTTTTCAACAAAGAGTTCTGGAATAATGGAAAGCCCATAATGCAAACAAGCACACAACAACAACAACAAACCCTGAGCTTTAAAACATACTTCACACTTTATAGGAAAATTAATTAAAATTATTTTTAATTAGAAAAGTAGACCTAAATGGAAAACCAAAAACTATATTTCCATAAGAAAACAAAAGAAATAATCTTTGTGGCATTGCATTTATATGTTGACTTATCAAATACATGGTGAGGGAAGATGATTTGACTGGGTGGAGGGTACACAATGCAACATACAGATCATATATCATAGAAATGAACCCTTGAAACCTATATTATCTTATTAACTAATGTCACCTTACTAAATAAAAAAAATTGTTTTCATAGCTAAAAATGAGAATATAATCAATAGACTGGGAAAAACATTTGCAAATATATGTGATAAAGGACTTGACCGATACATAAAGAAATGCATAAAGAAATTTGGAATCTCAACAAAGGAAAATAACCCAATAAAAAGATAAAAATATTTGAATAGACACACCACAAAGAAGATATACAAATATGTCTAATTAAAGGTTTTGACAAATCATGGTATATGCATACAATGGGATACTACTCAGCAACAAAGATAAATAAACTATTGGTTCATGTCAATATATTGATGGACCTCAAAATAATAATACCAATGAAAATAGGTGAAACGAAAAGAGAATGCATGCTCAGTGATTTCATTTACACAAAAATCAGGGTCTCATAGCAGAAATACATATGTGGTTACCTGGAGATGAAGAGTACATTTTGGATGATCAGGACAAAAATTACATAGAGCCATGAGGAAACATTTTATGGTGATATTTTCATTGTCTTGATTGTAGTGATTATTTCCTAGGAATATACACATGCAAAATGTATCAAATTACATATTAAATTAAACTATATGCATTTATTTTCTTTTAAAATTATACCTCAAAATTAAGCAAATAATATAAAGTAATGGCACTCCTCTTTTCAAAATTTATTCCCTTGGGATAAAAACATATGTAAGTGTTCCATCTGGCTGACATTTCAGATTAATTTTATTATTATTGAAGATTTTTGGTGGCATTTGTAAAAATGTTTACTTTCCCCATGACAGACTATAAATTGAAACATCCATGTGTTCATTTGTGTTTGCTTTCTATAATCAGGGTGTGTCGCTCTGTGTGTGTGTGTCTGTTTATGTATGTGTTTTTTTCTTTGTGAGCAGGGAATCCTATATAACCAGCTAATATGCAAATTGTCCCCTCCACCAGGAGTTCGACTGGGAGTCCGACTAAGGGGTGGGACAGGCTGGCCAACTGCCCACGGGCCCTCCCCTTGGCTGGCCCTGCCCCTGCCCCATATTGCATCCCCCACCCTGATCAGGGGCAGGTCCTGCCATACCCAACCCATGCATAAATTCATGCACCGGGCCTCTCGTATCATTAAGAAAACAAAATCTAGAAGACAAGACTTGAAAGAATAAAGGGGAAGGGGAGAAAGTAGTGTTGGCTAAATATTTATATTTGACAAATATAAGTAATTGAAGATTCTTTTAATTAAATGATAATTTTACTTAATACCATATTTCTTTCTATATTTAATAAAGGCCAGTTTACTTTTGTTTAAATTGTGGTAAAACATATATAACATAAAATTTATCATTTTCATACTAAAATGTATCACTTTAATAACATTTAATATAAATATGGCATATGCCACATTTTATGTTATCATTCATTCTCAATGGGCATTTGGTTTGTTTCTACTGACCTTTTTGAATAGTGATGCCATAAATATTGTGTACAAATATTCAAGTCTTTGTTTTTAATTATTTTGGGTCTGTACACAAAAGTGGATATTGAATTATAAAATAATTCTATAGTTAATGTTTTGAGGAACCACCATACTGATTTCAACAGCAGATAGGTCATTTACATTCCCACCAGCAATGTAAAATGTTCTAATTTCTGCACATCTTTGCTGAAATTTCTTTCCCCCCCCTGATTTGTTGATGTTGTTAATGGTCATTCTAATAGCTGTGAAGTTACATCTCATTGTGGATTTGATTTGTATTATCCTAATGGTTAGTGACATAGACATTTCTTCATGTATAGCTTCTTTGGAGAAATCTCTATTTAAGTTCTTTGTCCTTTTTTTTTGGTTGCTAAGTTTTAGGAGTTCTTTATACATTCTGTGTATTAATTATCAGGTATGTGATTTGAAAATATTTTTTCTATTCTGTGCTGATTTGTTTTTAATGGCTAGATCACTTATAGGCTTACATTAACCTGCAAAAGCACCCATTATATTTTGTTCCCTCTCCTGTGATCTTTATGGCCATTATGTTTCTTTTCTTCATGAACATTGTTTTAAGCATATAGCGCTTCTAGAGGTCCTGTGCGCAAATCTGTGTGTGGGTGGGGTCCCTCGGCCTGTCTAGTGATCAGGGCTGCGCAGGGCAAGGGGGCATGGGAGGTTGGCTGGCTGCGGGAGGTTAGCTGTTGGAGAGCAATGACCACAAGGATACAGCTTCTGCATTGCTAGCCTGTCCCCTGGTGGTCAGTGCATGTCATAGTGACTGGTTGATCAGCCGTTCTGGCCGTTCCAGTTGCTGAGTTGTAAAGGATGCTTAGGCTTTTATATATGTAGATAATTGTACTATCATTTTTAATTCATAAAATGTATGAGCACATTTACTTGCATAGTCTGTTTCATGAGCTGTTTTATAACAATTTTTTAATAATTTTTTCTCTTCCTAGTAATGATTTTCTTAAGCTGTCCTTAATTTAAAATTTTTCTGAGAATATATTGTTGAGCCATTTCTATTCAATTATTCACACCAATAATTTTGCTATGTATGAATAATTTAATAGAACAGAAATTGTAATCTGTATTCTCAAATAAAAACACTATTGTTCTTTTTTTAAATATTTTTATTGATTTTTTTACAGAGAGAAAGAGAGAGGGATAGAGAGTTAGAAACATCGATGAGAGAGAAACATCGATTCAGCTGCCTCCTGCACACCTCCTACTGGGGATGTGCCCGCAACCAAGGCACATGCCCTTGACCAGAATCAAACCCGGGACCCTTCAGTCCACAGGCCGACGCTCTATCCACTGAGCCAAACCGGTTTTGACAACACTATTGTTCTTAAAGCAATTAGGGCACCATAACACAGACATGAATAAAACAAATAATATTTTAAATGCCCATTTGTGCACACAATATGATGTATAACAAGGAGAGCAACATTTTTTGGAGGATAAATCTATGATTACATAGTTAACATTATCACTTGTAATATATATGCCCTTGCCATGGAACACCTCTTTGACCTATTGTGTTCATAAATACAATGAGTTTTGGGTATTATTACAAAGAGAAATTGTAATGTACTTCATCTAGTATATGTATGGCACTCAATAATACCAAATCACATTACCATCTCAGTAATTATATTGAGTGGTTTTATTTAATTATTTAATAATTACAAAATATTTAATTCTTAATATTGACAAAATTTAGAAGCTTTTCTCCACACAGGCCAGAATCTTGTACCACTGTGATAAAGCCAATTTAATATTTTTCTCTTTTATCAGATTGTTTTATAATTTTTAAACATTTTTAAAAACTAGTTTAAATTTTTATATTTTTGCTCCAACATATTACCTTTAGAATATTGTATAGACATCTCAGTATATTATTAAAATTGTACATCTTCCCTTTTTAAAGGAAAACAGAATGAAAACATTGACAATTTTACACTAATATCTTGCTTTCTCTTTTATAAAATTGCATTGATAAGTTTAAATAATCTGACTTTCTGGTTAAATGCCCTTTTATCTGTGAGAAATAGATATGTAATATCACTTGTATTACAGGGAATTTAAAATGCAGATAAATGGATGAATTTTCCTTGACTGTTATCTAGATGTTATTTTTTTTATTTACTGTTACTTGTTATGTTACTTTATTTAAATTCCTATAGGTCATATAACCTCAGTGAGAAATTTTCATTACTCTGAAATATAATAATGGTATTGTTCCTTACTGGGATGTCAGCCTTGAAATTTTTATAGTTATGTCTAAATTATTACATTATGCAAATATGTCTAACTTGACTAAATATGCTTTTCCCTCTTGAATTATATTAGCAATTGTTCTTCTAGACATGGTCATTGATTTAAAGTATGGAATCAGTCCAATAGGTTTGGCAAATTCTGTTTATTCTTCAGTAAGGGGGAAATGAATTGTCAGAGTAGAATTATAATATGACTATTAATCCAAATATTCCATTGACCAAAGGGGGGGGAAATTGTGTGGAAAAGTATATTTTCTGGCTTCCTGACAGCTGCCATTTTATGTGTGTGTGTGCATGTGTGTGTGTGTGTGTGTATTTCCCCAAGTTCAATACAATAATTGAATGAACATTTCCTTAAAAAATGCAACTAGCTTGACTCAGTGGTTAGCACATCA